>OZ038382.1:110743654-111180386 GCA_964036045.1 Eutreptiella sp. 'Long Island Sound 2002'
TCTCTCTCTCCCCCCCCCCCCCTATGCCAAGCTAAATCCCCTTATCTCTCAGACTATGGGGAAATGTGGGCCTATCTGAGAACGCCTCACAATATCAAGACGTATGACAAGGACCGAGCTGGGTCCTGGTCGGGCTCAATGCATAGGAAATCGCCGGAAAAGAGGAACGGCCGGTGTTGGAGACGCTTGTTGATACACAGGCGATGGTCGTCACCGTTGAGGACGATCGTCCTGAAAAACGGCTGAAAAACAGCTCATTTTCACCACAAAATGGACCACAGCATGGCACCACGGGGTGAGAGACGCCTCATTGAACACCCATTTGCAATCATTTGATAGCCCAATCACTAAGGAAGAAGAACGGCCCTCATTGAAGACACCTACACAATACACTGACCATCACCTGGAATGTTCGGCACCATCGCAGCCGCCATCCGTCCCGAAAACAGCCGAAAAACGGCTCATTTTCACATCAGAATGGACCACCGCATGGCACTAAGGTGTGGGAGACACCTCATTCAACACCCCTTTGCAGTCATTTGATTGCCCAAACGCTATGGAAGAAGAACAGCCCTGATTGGGGATGTCTGCTTGACACACTGGCGATTGTCCTGAAAAAGGGCTGGGCACGAAATTGGCCATAAAACAGGCTTGACGGCTCAAAATCACACGAAACTTGTTGCAGTTGATGTGCTTTTGATCTGCGGTCATTTTCAGCTACCTGGATGCCGGTTTTGAGTCACAGTGTCCGCAAAATGAATTGTTAACGGTCTCTTGCTGCTGCTAGATGCGGCTAAAATACGTTGCTCACCCTGGACCCTCGGAAGGGTTGTAAAACCTCCACTGCGAAACCCAGCTCGGTAACCACATACCTGCATAGCAACGAAGCTCCTGTCTGCTACGTGCATCATACCACCTCAGCACCGACAGGGTTTTACGCTCAAATCGCACTTCCACACTACCAAACAAGCAGCAAAACAATCTGCCATTACTTTGGTGTGGTGTACATGCGAAATTTTGCCATACCAACTCAAATAGAAGGAACAGGGGGGGGGGGGGGGATCTGCAGAAAATGCACATTTCCGCCATTTGGACTGATTGGCAGGTGTATTCTGCACAAATGTAAGGACTCGCAGACGGAGAGGAGACTGATGATATGTGGCTGCTGGTTTACCCAGTTCAGTTTGCACTGGACCCCTTCCAGGCCCGCGTGACCTCATTTACACTGATGGGTAGTATATGTGGGGAATGTGACGAAGGCCAGGAGGTTTCTTGTCTTTGTTTTTTTTTGTGTGCACATTTTCATGCAAAATGATGAATATGAACGCATGAACATGATGCACATGACACACTTCATGCACGTGAAAACCTTGCATGTGCAACAAAGGGAGTCCGCATCCTACATGCCCTGTGCACGAAGCTACTATCCCCAGAAGCAGCCCCCATAGAATGCCCCCAAATGGCCCACAAGGGGAAACCTAAAGCATGCACCTGCATATATGGGATCCAGAACAGAAGGGGAGGGGGTCAGGGGGAAGCGCCCCCCCCCATTCCGGAATGAAAATTGAAGGCAAGCCCTGGGGGGCGGGGGGGGACGGCGATGGTCATTGGCAGCATCCAGCTGTGCACGTTCACACGCATGCATGCATAGAAACCCAAGTGCACACCTCTGCCAGCCGTTTCAATGTATGTTCGATGATGTTACTGGTCCACTGGTCCACTTTTTTGCTGTTCCATGACACACTGCAAGCACGAAGCACATTGTGACAGTAGCAGCGTCCCATGACTGGTTTGGAACAGCAGTGTGTTGCTCCCGATATTTATTGTATTTTGTTTGTTGTTTCTTACTACAATGACGAGCTGTGAAATTGCGGAATCCGTTGACATTGACTACGCCGTCTGTCTCGGTGCTGTGGATGTACACAGTCACATGTCTGAATGCATTTTGCAGGTCTCCGTAGACAATGAGAACGTATATGGTTACCTTTGCTGTGCAACAGTAAGCCTGCGTCCAAATGATCAGGATGAGCGCACAATGCGGTGTGCGCCCTCTGTGCCTTGATTTCGGTACCGTCTTCTGTTGCGAAAATCTCTTCAGAAAAACATGAGAGTAGGGGATGGGCAAGGCACATGCAAAAGAACACGTGCACCTGTTGAGGGTGGTCTTTATGCTCTCGTCAATGATCTCTGTAATCTTATCGGAGTTCAGGGTGACCTCGTCTCCCTCCTCTTCAGGATCATCCGCCATAATGGTATAATGGATATAATGCTGTTCAACTGTGCTGAGCAAAGTGAAAGCTGCAAATGTATCCCTTGTACAGTGCAGTCTACAGGCTCTTAATACTCTGGGGGAGAGTCTGCAGTGCGTGCACGGTCAGTGACAATGGGAATTGCCCTTGCAAGAAGCGCGAATTGTGTGGGTTGCCTCATGAAACACATTTTCAGTGGAAAATTGGCAATTTTCGATGCCAGTTTCAATTTTCGTGTAGTGGTTGTATCATTGCTACAGCACCCACTCACACATTTGTGCAGACTCTCCCTATCTCACCTGCATGTGGTGCAGCGAGCCTGCACTGTATGGAGTCTCTAGCGGCAAGTTTGCTCGTTTGGGGTGTCTCTGCTTGTCATGGGATCCATGGTTTCATTGATGCACTTGACCAACAAAAAAGAGAGACACTCCTTCCAGTGTTTGATGAAGAGCAAAACATGGAGCAATGTGCACCGTTTCTGAATAGCAGGCACCATGTGTGACCAATGATTCTTCCTGAGAATTCTGCCTGGCCCGTAAGTCAGATTTGATCACTGGACAAGGTGTAGGAAGTACACAACAGGAGGATCCTCCAAGCCCGCAGGACGGCAACCAGGTTGCACATGGGTGGCACCTGCACTGAGCGCACACCAAGTGCACCTTTTAGACTGTTTCATCCCTGATTTGCCCACTCCCAGACACTACCACAACCCTACCAGAGCATGGAGCAGAAAAGAGTAGATGACATGTTCTTACAGGTGAGAAGCACACAACACTGCTGGTGGATACAAACATTCAGGCATTCAGGAAGAACTCGGCCCCTTAAATTGTCCTTGCTTCCCACCACGCACCCCGTCAGTCTAACAGACCGTAAATTCTATTGCCTTCGGCAAGGCACCTCGAAGAGGGACTCTCGTTATTGTTCGCCCTCCATGCCCCCCCCCCCCCCCTTGTGTTTGCTGGGTTATGTAAGGTACAAAGGAAAAAAAACAGGGTGGGTAAAAGGATTGTGTTGTCGAGATACAGCCTATGAGGTCTCATGCACCCAGCACCATTGTGAGGGCCTATTTAGCTGGTGCTACATGGGTCCCACATGGGTGGGCCAACTCCTCGGGTTTGGATGCCAACTACCCGCCCCCCACTGTCCGTTGGCCAGAGCCCCCCTCGGGGGGCCATGAGGCAACGGAAACTGGGCTCGCATACGCCCCCGTGTCACAGGCGCATGGTCATAACCACATTGTTCAGTGTTTTGCTTGCTGCACTGCAGCGTAGACCAGTTCTGTACCACACCAGGTGGTTGCTGACTGTGCATAGGCACTGGTCCTCTGGACATTTAGGTCAGCTCGCACCCACCACCCACCCACAGTGCCGGTTAGTCTCTAACCCTTGCCCTGCAGGTCGTGACCCTGTCATGCACTTGCATTCTGGCTCGTGAGGACGTGTCATACTCAATCCTCAGGGGCGCAATGGCGCCTTGGATGGCGCAAAGGCGTCTCGGTATGTGCTCCGTCTGTCAGGCAACTCAACAAATCATCGCTGTGTGACGTGTGGCGCATACCACTTCAGCTCCCCACCATGCATGCGCATGCCGCCTACACATTCATGCCTACTTGCTTCCGTCATCCTCACTTGGGCCGCACTCTCGCCGCCCCAGTCTTGCTTCGGCTGTTCAACACGTGACAACGTGTCGAGCCAATGGCTCAGGGGCGCTACGGCGCCCTGCTTTTTCATTTCTTGACATTTCTCGGCTGTTCCGTGCCGCCGTGGCGTCCCTTTTACCTTGGTCAGCTCGAACCCACCCTGATCAGCTCGAACCCTGGTCAGCTCGAACCCACCACCTCCCTTTGCGCCGGTTAGCCCCGGTCTCTCGCTCTGTGGGTCTCTCTCCTACTCTCTCCCTTCCATTCTCTCTTGCTCTCCCCTTCTCTTTCTCTCCTGTTGCACCTCTCTGTTCCTTTCCCACTGCGCTCTACCCTCTCTCTCTCTCTCTCTCTCTCTGTTTCTCTCTCCCTCTCTCTCGCGCCCTCCCTCTCGCGCCCAAAAAAAGGGGGGTTCGGGTTGTTCGGTGCATCTCTATCCCCCCCGGGGTTCGAACCATCCTCCACGGGACAGAAGAGGTGTGGTGTATCCACTGGGCCACGACGATGGGTTATCTGCACCATGGCACCATGCGCTCCTCTCTTCTTCTCCTTTTTGTCACCCCCTGTCATGCGTATCTTCTTTCGCATGGGGGTGTGTTTAGCAGTGTGTAGAGGAACCGCACAGCATCCCCGGGTACCGGGTCCGCCTGCCTGAAGAGCGTTCTTTGGAACAATCGCAAGAGGTCCGCTCGGCCTGCCAGCCACACATGCATGCAATCGCCAACTCTGCTTACCGAGGAGGGCACTGCTCTGTGTCCTTCTGCCGTCGGACAGTGGAGGATCGCCTCCCACTAGAACGGGTGCCACGTGCCTGCACTTTTGGGTCGCCACTGGACCTGCATGTTCGCTAGAGCCTGGGTCTTCAGGGTCCAGTTGATCTGGACCATCACCGAGTAGAGCTCCTGATTGCTCATCTGCAGTGGTTCCCCATGGTTGTCCACAATCTCACAGTGCATCCTGGTGCCATGTGGTTGGTCCAGTCGGAGCCAGATCTGCTGATTGCGGGCCCAGGCCATTGTGGTCAGTTCTGCTTCAACTGCTTGCAGTCCTTCGTTCGCAATGGCGTCTGGCTGACTCAGTGCTTGCACCTTGAAACGATGGCGTTCTTGCTGAGGCTTGACCTTCTTTGGGGCTGGTTGGATGTGTGTGTATGGGCCATACCGCTGCTGGTGAGATCCCTTCTCCTGCTGTGTCCTCCCAGACGGCATAACGCCTGGGTGCCTTTCCGCGACAGGACGCGGCGTTCAGCTGCTTGGTGTGCTCCTTTGCGTGCTGCTGCTCACTGCGGCAGAACGCAGCCCATGTGTTGCAAGCTCTACTGCGACAAAACGCAGCTCATGTGATGCAGACTCTGCGTCAGAACACAGGTGTTTGAGACATGCATTGCTGTGCTTGGTGCCTGTGGGATGTCTGTTCCATTGTGCAAGGGCTTCTGGCTCTGGCATTATCGACCCTGTCCTGGGTTCGTGCGTTTCCTGAGCCTTCGCTTCTTGCGCTGTCGCCTGGTGTCACTCACATCAGTGCTGAAGGACAGTGTGTCTGCTGCTGAGAGTGCACTCGACAGCACTCCCTGGTGTGTGTGTCCTGGTCTCATTTCCTCACTTTCTGTATTGCTTGAGGAGTACGGTCCCATCCCACGTGGCGCTGGCTCCCCGGATGCTTCCCCTGTCGGTTCATCACTGTCCATGGGTACCATACCCAGGGACGACCAGAGTGCCCTTGTGCCCTCTGACTCTGATCCCGACCCTCCCCTCAAACCTACCGTGGACTCTGACCCAGATGATGATTTCGGTGCAACATGCTGTGACCACAGTGGGCTTGAACACATGCCTTCCATGGCCAATCCATTCGCCATCTCATTTCCCTGCACGTTGACATGTGCTGGGACATGTTCCCACCTGACTTCTCTTCCCGGCGTCGCCATTTCCTGGAGCAGCATTTCCCAGACTGGGACGTGGACTTGCAGTTTTCCAGATGTGGTTGTCCATCCCTTTGACTTCCAGTGTTGGGCCCTGCCAGTCGCTCCCAGCTGCAGGTATTGTGAGTCGGTGAGGATTGCCAGTTTTGGCACCCAGAAACCCTGTAAGGCTTCCACGGCTGCCCAAAGCTCTGCTCCGTTGTTTGTTTGCCTGTAATGTGTTGGTACGTAGCCACAGAAGCGCACCTCTGGTCCTTGGTCGTCTTCCGCCGCGAACACGCCAAATCCCCCGGCCCTGCGCATGTCCTTGTGGCCCAGTCGCTTCGACGATCCATCAGTGTACACTATCCTGTAGCCCTGCTCCACCAGTTCCGCAATCAGTTCTTGCACTCCTTGTAGCACTCCCGGGCCTGCCTGCCTCGGGCGCTTCGGGCGTGACTCCGTTGCCCTTTGCCAACTTTGATTGTCGGCTGACTTTTCTTGGGTGAAGCATTCCGTGTGTGTTTGCCACCACGCATTCAGTCCCCCATGTACTTGCACTTTCCCTTGTCGTGGCTGCACTCCGGTGTCTCGAAGTTGTTCCAGCGATTTTTGAAATCCTTTCCATTGTTCCCTGTGCTCCCCTGTGTAAAATCCCACCCACTCACATAGCTCCCTTAGCCATGTTGTAAGGTATGACGCGAACACCGGCGACGCTCCTGCCTTGACTTCGCATCGATATCGCCAGTGGGCACTTCTTGCTGACCACATCGCCCAGCCTTGGTTCGTTTTCAGCAACCATTCTTGGTCGTCGGACTCCATCATATCTCGAACTGTGGATGTCCCGTTATCAGTTGTCACCTGGCCATAGTAGTGCTGTATAACTGCCGCTGCTGCTTTGAACATGGGGCATTCGACCATCGCGTGTTTGATCGTCTCCTTTTGTGAGCAAACCGGGCACTTGTCAGTGCCTGACCTCTTGTATACTCTTGCATGTACGGTCAGTTTGTGCCACAGCGCCTTTCGCGCAAAGTCTTGAGCCCTCGGTGGTAGCTGTGCATGTGCTAGCTGTTCCCATACCTCCGGTGTTTGCGGGTCGCGGACCCCTGGCTGAGAGGCGTAGAACTGGAGCAGCCATGCCCTGGTCCAGTTTTGGGTATGGACTGCGGGGGTATCAAACCCCCCTTGTGACATGACTTTGTTGAGGAGTCGTCCGCCATGATTGTAGACCCCTTTCCATGTCCGAGGCAGTGCATTGAACAATCTTGCGTCCTCCAAGCTTTGGAATTGACCCCACGTCAGCACCCCCTACCGGATCAATTTCGTGTTGTAGTAGGAGCAGCGGAACTCATTTCGAAAATACACAGAGTGCCACAACGGCAGGCGGTCCCGGTTTGCCGGGGGGGCCACCTGCGGGGCCACTCGCTGAATGTTGGAGTGTGCCTTCGCCGACCATCCCAGAAATGTGAGATCTGCCGTTCGGACCATGCCTAGTTGAATATATGGAAGGTTGTCCTTGGATGGTGTGAACCCTATGGCTGTTGCCCATGCATAGAAGGTCTCCACTGCCTTGTCAGGGAATTTGTGAGGGTCTCCCAACAGGCTGACGAACGGAGCCGCCGCCTGGTGCATAAGAAACAGTTCTGGTTCTGGTAGTGCCAGTCCCCCTTGCGTTCTTGGTCGTGAGAGGATTGGTAAGGTGATTCCCCAGCTGTTGGTACCCATAGTCACGTGATACACCAACTTCAGTTGTCTGACCACCGAGACTGGGGCGTAATATGCCTTGGATACCCATGCCACAACCGGCAGAATCCATGATGTCAGCATGAATGCTCGTTCGTTCATGGACAGTTGCAACGTGGATACCACCCTTGCGCGACGGAAGGCCTCTTGCAGTGCTGGTGCAAAGGCCTGCTCCATCGTCAGCCCCCACCCTTGGTCGTCGTGTTGGTGCCGAATATTCCCCAAGCGTACACCCAGATACTTGACGAAGTTTTTGACATCCACTCCAATGTCCCGAAAGAACCTCGCCCACTCCATTCCCCCACAATTGCGAACTATCGCTGCCGTTTTATTCAGGTTGACCTTCAGCCCCGAAAACTGTCCGAAACGTGAAACCACTTCCCATACCCTTTTCAACAGTTGTGGGTTGGCTCTTCCATCAAAGAAAATGATGAGGTCATCTGCATACATCATGACAGTCAGTACTGGACCCAGGTCTTGTAGTGGGAAAATCACAAAGGATGCCACCAGGGAGAACAGCGCCGGGGAGAGTGGATCCCCCTGACGTGTGCCTGCCCTCGGGTGGTGGTATACGCCTGGGACGTACCCTTTTCCAACGGAGTATAGATACGGAGCTCGCAAAAGGTGTAGAATCAGACGGCTATACAAGAATGGTATGCACATTAGACCCAGAGCTGCCGACACCATCTCGTGAGACATCGTGGGGAAGGCATTTCTGAAGTCCACTGATAACGCCGCTCCTTCACTTAGGCCATCCCAGAGTGCCCGTGACCCATAGACATGCTGAAGTATGCTTCTGTGTCGAAGGAAACCTGTTTGCTGTGACGGGATAGATTGGAGAAGTACATCCTCTAATTGGATCAGGAGGATGTTGGTGAGCCACTTCTGCCTTGTAGTTTGCAGTGCAATTGGTCGGAGCGAATCTGGTGTTTGCATCGCCTTCGTCTTGGGAATCATTGTCACCACTCCCGAGGTCCATGTCTCCGGCATTTTGCCCACTTCGAGGAAACGTTTCATTGAGTCATACATTTGCGGTTCGAAGATGTCTGAGAACCTCTTGAAGAATTTTGCTGAGAAACCATCCAATCCAGGGGAGCTGTTGCTGTTCAGCCTCTTAAGGCCTTCATGAACAATGTCCAGGGATAGTTGCTTGAAAAGAAGTCGACCTGCCTTGCGCAGCCGCTGTTCCACTTCTAACGACTTCAGATAGGCCACACAATCTTCTTCGGTCGATCCCGTCGGCGTGGACACTTTGTCCCAATGGTCCACCAACTCTTTTGCCACCGCCTTTGCCCCCCGTATCGCCGAGCCTGTCAGGGTACCAGCTGTTGAAGTTTCTTTCGCTCCTGCAACTCCCGCATTAACCGATACAATTCGTTCCTTTGCGTCCTCGGATCTCCTGAGGTTTCCCCGGTCGTGATCACCCCCTTGAGCTTGGACAGTGTTTCCATGCCCGTTCTGTCACGCTGAGCCTTTTCATACACCCCCACCAGGAGGGGGTAGGCTGTTGCTGCATCTGTTGCTGCGATCCCCAGTGATGATAGAAATTGGTAGACCGCTGGTGCGACAGAGTCTCTCGTGGATCCACGCAGGAACCGCAGGGCCTGTAGTTCTACCGACTGCTTTTTGCTTTTATGCTCCCTTTGATGGTTGATCGCCTTCTTTTGGATGCAGCTCAGCGCCTCTTCCCACCATTGATCCCCTGTTGACTTGATAGACTTGAGAGATGTCTCCAGATCTTCCATTGCCTCCGGGTCGTGAAGGATGGTCTTTGGGCAGTAGAATCTGGGGACCGTGTCCTCTGTGTCGAAAGACGGGGGTGTGAATTCAGCCAGGATCGCCTTGTGGTCTGAGTTGGCAGCAAACATGGGGTACACGCTGGTCGCTAGGCTCAGCAATTCAGATGTTGTGTGGATGCGGTCAATACGGCGTAGCCTCTGCGGGTCGAGTCGCTCTCCTTCTCGGGGGTAGCCGTATGTGAAGCCCGTCGGACACGATGCTTCCTTGTCCTTGATGTCCGTCAGGGTTGGACAGTGAATATCGACCCAAACATCCTGCAGACCCGCTTTCGCCAAGGTCGTTACCTCCTGGTCTCTGGCACGTAAAGACGTGTCATGCTCAAACTCTGGGGGCGCAAAGGCGTCCCTGTGTCTTACAACTAAACTATTGTGATCAGCACATAAAATCAGGTTTGGTCCATGTAACTCCTTGGCGATGTCTTTCCACTGCGACTGTCGACGCGTGTGCTTGTGGTGGAAGTGGACCACAACTATGGTGATCTCCAGCGGACCACTCGACAGCGAGGCTTTCAACGCCCTGGGAGACAAGAAATTCATTGATTGCAGTGTCCACTTGGATGTTTTCGACGCCAGTGCCACTCCTCCCCTTCCTTCTTCATGAAGTGGTCCGTCCAGGCCATACCCGTACTTTGACAAGCACTGCACGCCCGCTTGACGATCCTCCACCGTGACGAAGTGAGGTTCTTGGATGGCGAAGACGTCCACCTCCAGGGACCGCAGCAGTGACCCTAGGGCCACTATGCGCTTTTGCTTACTTTTTCTCATGGTTATTTTTGTTTGAAACCCATTGATATTTTGGGACAATACTCTGAGCGTGCTGCTCAGAGGGATGCTTGATGCTGACGTCATCGTGGTGCTCCATTGGACGACGAAGCCTCATCTTCCTTCAAGTCCCGCTTGCGTTTGAGGGAGCTGATGACCTTGTCGACTTGGTCATCCAACTCCATGGCCTTGGCCATTTCTCCCGCCGTGATTAGGCCTTGCCTGCGTGTCTTCGAGTCATCTGTGTTTCTGGGCCGGTCTGTGATGCGCCTTTTCCGCGCCTCGTAATCCGCCTCGGAGATCACAAACATCGGAGGCATCCCAGAATCCGACAGGTAGACCTTTCCAATCAGTTGTGTCACACTTTCCCTGGTCAATCGCCAGGTGGCAGTGCGCATCTCCCCAACACTCCATCTGACGCGGTCCGCGATGTACCGGCACTGCACTGAGGGTGCAAGGGCCTCAGTCAGGTCTGAGAGGTACCACCACGGTGCCACATCCAGAAGGTACACTGTACCCACAAGGTCCTTCTTCCATGTCGAGGGGATTGTGGGCTTGGAGATGATATCCCTATCGAGGAACTGTCCCGTCCTCAAGTCCTTGAAGACAGCCCCGATAGCAACCACTAGTTCACGATACCTTGTCTTCAGCAGTGAGTGCCCAGTTTCCGTGAGACCCAGCAGCAGTTTGCTGGGCCCCAGCACGTGGATTTTCACTGGCGATGGTGCTTGCAGCACGCCCGGGATTGTCCAAAACATCGCGAGAACTGAGGCATACAGCATGGGAGACCATGTTTCCTTGTGCGTCTTCTTGATCCACACCTCATAGACAGCAGTCATGTTGGTCACGTTGGCACCACGATACCATTCCACTGGCTGGATCTGGAACCTTGGCTTGGATCCGAACTGTGATACCACAGCATTCACCTGTTCCTCATTCAACTCCGTGGAGAACAGTTTTGAGTTCCGTGAGTCTGTCCCCGGGAGGAGATGGACTTCATCAGAGTTCATGCCAATAGACCCCAACAGCCCGTTGACTAGGTCATTGTGGACCTGCACAGCGTATTGGTTATCCCGCACGTCTGGCTCGTGGAACACCACCTTGTCAACTTCTGCCCCAGGCGTCATAAGCCGCAGAAGCTTATACGTTGGGGGCGGAGATAGGCTTCTGGAGTCCCTTGTGCTGCTTGCAATCCAGACATCAAATCGATCATGTGTGCGCATGTGCATGAGGGACCTGTCCGCCATTTGTAACTTTTCGCGGCCGAAAGGCAAGTTCGAGTTGAGGGCGAGTGCCCGATTGAGAAATGATGGCCTGTCATCATCATCGCTGACAGGTTCAAGCAAGATAGCAACAAAGCGGCCCAGCATGGGCAAATCAGCAAGTAGTATCTTAATCGCATGTTGGATTTTATCATATTCAGTCATTTCCCCAACGAGCACAACATTGGGGCGACTGCTGTAAAGGACGGCAGCAAGTTTTTCACACGAGTCGCAGTCCTTGAAGGAGTCGTACGACAGGGAGGCAGCCTGTGGAACTCCAGTCTTCAGCACCACTTCATCCTGAATGATATAGTCGGCGTCATCGATGGCTGCCAAACACGCCAGTTGACCGGCGTCCGCAGGAACGATGACCTCATCGCCTGGCGTGGCCAGACGGGCCTGGGTGTCCCGGACACTCATGCGGTCAGGGGACAAGGAGGTGGCGTCGGCGACAGTTTGTCAAGGCCCAGCGGCCCGGGCAAGCATGGACAAAAAGACACCGAAAAAAAATAGACACTCAGAAAGTGGGGGGGGGGGGGATGAGCAACGGATACTCAGCTCACATATACCCCCGTGACACAGGTATATGGTCATAGCCACAAATCTCAGTTCATTGTTTTGACTTGCTGCACTGCAGCGCAAACCAAATCAGTGCCGAATGTTGCCTTGAGTTGCCGTGCAGCACAGCTATCAAATGTGTCTTGGGCTGTCTGGGTCACCTCTGCCCCCTCCCACAGGCGCCGGTTAGACATAACCTTGCACTCAGGGGTTGTGAACATCAGCGCAAAAACGCCTCACCAGTTGGGAGCGATATGTGCTAGGCGGCTACAAGATTTTCATTGACCATGTTAGCATAGCCACTACAATATGAAGAAGACAATACCTTGGGGGGGGGGGGGGGGCTCTAGGAAGGGTGATGGATTGGATTGGATTGGAGTTTCACTCATTTCGGGAGGGCCATCCCGGGGTCACAGGCCACGCAGCTAACTAGGCCCGTGACTCTGACATGCGAACGGCCCCCACACGCCCGGGGACCCAAAGCTAGTGACCCACGACCACACACGCTAGCTCCTCACTAGATGCCAGCAGTGCCGCACGGCCCAGGGCCAGTGCCCCACACACGCACCGCATGCATAGTGTCTTCCGCGGGGGGCCAGAGCCGGTGCCCCACACAGACTGCTACTAGCACTATCACTTCGGGGGCCCAAAGCCAATGCCCCACACACACACAGCACATTCCCCGTGTCCCTCGGTAGGCGTCCGGTGACGCACCAACCTGCACTGTGATATTGCACCACGCACTGTGTTGTGTGTCTTGTTTCACCCCAGACATTGCATAGGCACAATGTTGTATGTTTGTTCGCACTCCAGTAGCACCCCGGGCACTTTGCTGCGTGTCTGTTTCCATTCCACTCGCACCCCAGATATTGTGTTATGTGTTTATTGGCACTCCACTAGCACCTCCGGCACTGTGCCGCGTGTTCGTTTCCACTCCATTGGCACCTCGGACCAGTGTGCTTTGTGTTTGTTTCCACCCCAGTGGCACCTTAGGCACGGAGAGGTATGTTTGTTTCCACTCCATTGGCACCTCAGGCACTGTGTTGTGTGTTGGCTTGTACTCCAATGGCACCCTAGGCACTGTGCTACGTGGTTGTTTGTACGCCACAGGCACGGTAGGCACTGTGCTATCAGCCAACTTGCACTCCACTTAGGCAACGCGAACTACACCCCGCCCCGCCGCCTTGGGCTTCGAGGGGCCATAGTGGCCCACTGGGGCTACACCTAAAAATTGGGTATGAATTTTGCACCTAGTGGACCCCTTGCACCCGGTGAGGGAAAATGGAGTGTTTTATAATTTAAAAATGCTCTTCTCATGCAAGCACACCCAAGGGAATGTCACTCAATTACCATGCATGCATATTGTAAGAGCCTGCTCTCAAACCCAAATTTTGTAATACATCAACCATTTTGAGTGTGACAGGCATATGGAATATGCACCACTGCATTGCATTAAAAAAAAAAGGATGGCACACCCTAAACATTCACTTATCTAGCATGTGAGTGCACAACAACTGCGGACTAACAGTCACTCAAATCCTGTCATTATAACGAGGTCTCTATCTGGCAATGTAAGGACCCCCAGACGAAATTTCTACCAGACCATGCAAAAGTACCAAAATGCACTATGCATGTCAGCACCCATACAATGTTATACAGTGAGAATAGCTGCTTCTGCAGTACAGTCAGCCAACTCGGTGGACGCACACGATCCCAGACAGCACACACATCCACCACAGTACGCCTAGTCTTTCTATTGTGTCGCAGCTCAAGCGCCAACTCTAACAAGGGCAGGGTCCTGCCTTTGTTCACTGCCAGTCGAATCACAGCCTTTGGGGTCCATGCCCGTGTACCCGCCACGGCTGTTTGAAGAAGTTGAATTTCAATCATTCTCAAGGCATCAGCCACAAATATCTACAGTAACAGTAAGAACAGGCCCTCAGACACCGTGCCACGTGTTTGTCTAGACTCCACAAGCACTTCAAGCACATTTCTGCGTGTTCGTTGGCACTCCATTGGCACCTCAGGCACTATGTGGTGTGTTGGTTTGCACTCCAGTTGCACCTCTGGCACTGTGTCAAATGTTTCTTTCCACTTCATGGCACTATGTTGTGTGTTTCTTTCCATGTGGTGCACTGTGTTGTTGCAGAACATAGCACCGTTATAGGGGACACTCAATGTGTCCCTGGGGCAATGGATGCCTGTACATTCCTTGCTAGGGGTCCACAGAGCGCCATAGTTCAGCCGCCGGGGCTGCTGAAGGAGACAACCACAGACGGCTAGCAAAAGGGGAAACGGCGGAGGGCTAGTTTCCACTCCACTAGCACCCCATAAAATGTGCTCCATATATGTGCGCACTCCCCGTGGCACCTTAGGCACTATATTGTGTGTTTGTTTACGCTCCATTGGCACCTCAAGCGCTATGTTATGTGTTGCTTTGTACTCAAAAGACACCTCAGGCACTGTGTCGCGTGTTTGTTGGTACACCACTGGCACCGTAGGCACTGTCTTGTGTGTCAGGGTGCACTCCATTGGGGACCCTAAGCACTGCGCTGTGTGTTTGTTGCCACTCCACGGGCACGGCAGGGAGTGTGCCGTGTGTTTTTGTCCACTCTACTAGCACCCCAGACATTGTGCCATGTGTATGTTCACACTCCCAACGGCACCTTAGGCATTGTGTTATGTGTTTGTTTCCAAATCAATGGTACCCCGGGCAGTGTGCTGTGTGTTGGTTTGTACACCAATGGCACCTCGGGCCTTGTGCGCTGCATTTTTGCCACTCCACTAGCACCACGGGCAGTGTGCGGTGTGTTTTTGTCCACTCCATGGGCACCCCAAACACTGCAGTGTGTCTGTTCGCACTCCCGGTGGCACCTCGGGCACTGTGTTGTGTGTTTCTTTCCAACACAGGGACTGTGATGTGTGCAGGTTGCGAAACATAGTGGCGTTGAAGGGGACACTCAATGTGTCCTTCGGGGGGGATCGATGTCTGCACAATCCTTGCTAGAGTCCACATAACCTCAGAATTCGGCCGTTGGGGCTGTTGAAGGAGACAAATGCGGCCGGCTAGCAAAAGGGGCAACACACGTTGTTGGACGGCGGAGGGGTGATGATTTTCTCAACTGGAATCCCAGACTCAGTCAGCCAGCACTCCATTGGCCCCCTAAGCAATGTGCTTTGTGTGTCTTGCCACTCCACTGGCATCTCAAGCAGTGTGATGTGTGTTTTCGCTACTCCACTAGCAGTGTGCTATGTGTCTATCCGCACTCGCAGTGGCACCTCAGGCAATGTGCTGCATGGTTGTTTCCACCCCACTTGCAGCTCTTGCACTGTGTTGTGTGTTTCTTTCCACCCTAGGCATTGTTCCGCGCGCGGGTCGCAAAACATACGGGCATTATGGGGGACACTCAATGCGTCCCTGGGGACATTGATATCTGCATAGTCATGCCACCTCAAGCACCGTGCTATGCATTTGTTTGCACTCCATTGGTACCTCCGGCATTGTGTTGTGTGTCTCTTTTCAACTCAAGCACTGTGCCGTCGGCGGGTTAAAGAACATAGCGGCGTTGTGGGGGACACCCAATGTGTCCCTTGGGGGATCAATGTCTCCACATTCCTTGCCTGGGTCCACAGAGCCCGACAATTCGGCCGTTGGGGCTGCTACAAGAGACCGTTGAAGCGGGCCATCAACAGGGGCAACACACAGTGTTGGACAGCAGAGGGTTGTTTTGGTCCACTCTGCTGGCACCCCAAACTCGGTCAACTTGTACGCTAGCGGCACCCCGGGAACTGTGCTAAGTGTCTGTTGCCAGTCCCCTAGCACTACAGGCAGTGTGATGTGCGTTGTTGTCCACTTCAGTGGCACCTCAGACACTGTGCTGTGTGTTTGTTTGCACTCCCAGTGGCACTCGGGGCAATGTGCTATGTGTTTGAAGGCACTCCACTTGCACCTGTGGCAATGTGTTGTGTGTGTCTTTCTAACACAGGCATTGTACTATGTGTGGCTTGCGGAACATAGCGTTGTTATGGGGGACACTCAACGTGTCCCAAGGGGATCGATGTCTGCACATTCCTTGCTGGGGTCCACAACCCTTGAGTTCGGCGGTTGGGGTTGCTGATAGAGTACTACGGCCGGCTAGCAAAAGGGGCAACACGCATTGCCGGACAACAGACGGCTGATGAGTTTTCCACTAGCACCCCGGACAGAATCAGCTAGCACTCCACTGGCACCCGAGGCAGGCTGCTTTGTATGTGTTGCCACTCCATTGGCACCAGAGGCAGTGGGTTGTGTGTTTTCGTCCACTCCACTGGCACCCCAAGCAGTGTGTTGTGTGGCTATCCGCACTACCAGTGGCACCATAGGCAATGTACTGTGTGTTTGTTTGCATTCCACTTGCACCTCTAGCAGTGTGGTGTGTGTTTCTGTCAACCTTAGGCAATGTGCTCTGCAAGGGTTGCAGAACATAGGGGCCTTATGGGGGACACTCAATGTGTCCCTAGGGAGATTGATATTTGCACAATCATGCCACCTCAAGCACCGTGCTATGTGTTTGTTTGCACTCCATTTGCACCTCCGGCACTGTGTTGTGTGTCTCTTTCCAACTTGGCCTTTGTGTTGTGGGTGGGTTGCAGAACATGGCGGCGTTACGGGGGACACTCAATGTGTACCTTCGGGAGGATCGATGTCTGAACGTTCCTTGCTGGCGTACACAAAGCCCGAAATTTCGCCCGTTGGGGCTGCCAAACAGCTGCGGTTGGCTAGCAAGAGGGGCAACATGCGTTGTTGGACGGCAGAGGGTTGTGTTAGTCCATTCCGCTGGCACCCGAAACTTAGTCAATTGGCACTCCACTAGCAGCGCTTGCAATGTGCTAATTGTCTGTGGCCACTCCACTGGCACCCCAGACACTGTGCTGTGTGTCCGGTTGCACTCCCACTGGCACCTGGAGCAATGTGCTGCGTATTTGTTTACACTCCACTTGAACATGCGTCTCTTTCTTGTGTGTCGCTTTCCAACCAAGGCCCTGTGTTGTGTGCGTTTTGCAGAGCATAGTGGCGGTATGGTGGACACTCATTGTGTCCCTTGCTTAGGCGTCACAAGTTGCCCACCCCCCACCTGGCGCTATGGCCCACGGAAGTCCATGTTGTAATGAGGGGAAAAGTATGTGAAAAGGGGTGTTATTTTTTGGGTATCCAAACCCCCCTGGTGGCAACATGCAAAAACAAGGTGTGTATTTCAAATATATGCCATTATTTGTATTTCTGGAAACACACAGATTTTCAAAATAAAGACATTCAATCACCAAAATATAGTGTTGTTTTACATTTAGACCACTGCATTCCAGTGTGGGGGGGGGGGGGCTGCCTATTTTTCTCTCCCCTTTGTTCGAGCTTGATCACAGAACCCCCCTATACACCACAGATGAGGGAACCCCAAACATACCTTTCATTGAAGCACACAGAAAACTATCCCAAAGCATGTACTTGTATTTCCTATTCTAACCAACCTGGCCGAAATTTCGGCCAGCTCTTCGAAAAATGTCCAAACACATGGTCCTATTTGACAGACAGGCCTAAGCTGGCCGAAATTTCGGCTAGGTCCATCGAAACTCCGAATATGATCACTGAAATGGGTACCTAAGACAATAGACATGAGCAAGGAACACAGGAGCAGTGACATTTGAACAGGGTGTGCAACATAATATACTCAATTACAAGCAAATACTTGCCACCTGACGAATCAAAGCAGACTTCTGCAGTGCCTATGGGGAAACACAATAATAAAAGGCTGAAGAGGCTGAGGACTGCATGCTGGCCGAAATTTCGGCCAGACTTCATACTGACAGGCAATATAAGCAGCAGGACTGGCATTGGCGCTTGCGCAAACCAAATGCACGGGGCTTCTTAGCACCTGTGTTAGCAGGAGGCTTGGCAGGGGCTGCAGCACCAGGCTTGGCAGTGGCAGAGTTCTGTGACTGTGTGTTTCCACCCTGGGATGGTGAAAAATGATTCACAAAAGTATTCATACCTTTGCCAGTAGGGGCAACAGTGCCTGACGAGGAAGCTGGGGTGGCCTGAGCGCACTGCGTGCCACTGGGTGAGGGGGCAGGGGCAGTTTTGGGTTTCTTCTTTGGAGTGTGTGTCTCTGGTTGCGACTCTGCCTCCCAATCTTGCTCCTCAGGATCCTCATCTACATACCTAACCCCAGAACAATCCACAGGAAAACCTGCCCCGTAGTCGTGGTACACATCCTCCCATGACTTGGGGGGGCACGTGTCGGCGTTGGTGATAGCTGCTCTGATGGACTGAACAAACTCATCAGGCACAACAGTCTCCTCACCCAAAAGGGCACACACAACATTACAGTCCTTGGAAAACCTGGTAGACATCATGCTTGCAAAATACACAGACAGAGTCCCCAGCAAAAACCAGTTGCCTGCCCGTTTTGGGACCGGAACCAGGCTCAAAAGAAATGAGAATATCTCAACAGGCATCACAAACGACATGGGTCCTTCAGTAAAGGCCACGTAACGGGGCAGCCTGTTATCAAAGGCAGTGGCAGAACAAACGGAAACCAGATGGGACGTAGAAGTGTACAGCGGGGTCTTGCTTGACAAATTGTAAATTGCAACATCACACTGATACATATCCTCAGCCACAGTGGCCTTTAAAGCAGCAACAGTGGCTTTCACATCAGCAGACTCACCCGCAATGAACCCAGGCACACCGGACAAAAGCAGCTGTAAGGGCTGTAGCAGCGCAACCAGGTTATGCAAACCAGCTGTATAGACGCGGGGCACCTCCATGACACAAGCAGCAAAGGGCAGTGAACTAATGATACTGGGAACAGGGACTCCACAACGCATTGCCATCAGTTCCACACGGCCTGACTCTGCAATGAGTTTGCCTGTGCTTGACTCAACGAGGGACTCCCTAGCACACTGGATACTGAGAAGACCAGTATCAGATTTTTCACAAACAGGCTTAGCAACAGGCTTCTGCAACAATCCCCGCAACCCCTCATATTTGGGTTCCTTCCAAAGAGGGGCCTTAATTACTGCTGACCACGGGGGCCAGGGGTTTTCTTCAGTCCAGGTCCAACTGCCATAGGCTACCTTCAGGTGTGATGCAATAGCGCACTGCCTTTTGGCCATCTCGATAGTACCAAGTGTAGCTGCAGACAGGTGGTGTCACAGGGTGGGCTCCTATTGTGCATTAATTGAACGACACACAAGCTGGCCGAAATTTCGGCCAGGTCGTTCGATTTATTCGAATACGAACCCCTGTTTGACCAAAACATACCTCTGGTGTTGTTCACAAGCCCATTGGTAACCGCCTCGGGATGAAGAATGTGCCAGGACCACATCTGGGCCTTTTTAACATCTTTTATAATTTTTTTGAGACCCGGTAGGGTACTTTTTGTCCCATCCATGTAACCTACGATGTCGCGAAGTTGGTCAGGCGTGATGCCTTCCACTTCCTTGAACGTACCCAGTGCGGGATGTAGTCCACGCTTTTCCATGGCTGCCATGGCGTCTACTGAAGCAAGACCCACAAATTTCACCAAACGCCCAACGCCACCCCACCGTTTGGCAACAGCACTCTGCACAGGAGAACATGTGGAACACAGAAGCTGGCCGAAATTTCGGCCAGGTCGATCGACAAAACCGAATTAATAAATGAAACACACCACAGTGCCTTCCTCGGTAGTAACACCACACTCTTCAAGCATAACAGCAATGTGATGGTACAGGGTCTACTCATTGGCATCCTCATCCTCAAGCGTATCCAGGAGTAGGGACATTTGCTCCGATGTGGTGGATGCTGAGCCAGCAGTGGTCTGGATTTGATGTAAGCCTGCAAGCCGGCGCCTAGTCCGCAGGGGGCAAGCCTGTTTGAGTTCATAACCACCAAATGCCAGGGTCCAATCCGGAGTCTCCATATTTTTCATCTCAAATTCGGTCTTGTGTTTTTGGGCAGCAGTGTAAACATGCTGACCCCCCAACAGAACCCAGCGAGTGGCTGTGCAACAGGAATATTCGTAACAGCAGGGTCGAAAATTTAGACGCGAAAACGGTACTATCGAGAAGAATACCACAACACACATACGAGTGACTTTATAAAAAAGAAGATCCTGGATGTAATCCACAGGCGGGGCTGCCTTCAGATCGTCGTAGTGGCGTTGCACGCGATCATCCGAAATCCTAGGGACCTGCCCAAATTTTCGGTTGTGGTCGATAATAATCTGATCCCACCGAACCTTTATTTTCGTCGTTGATGTAACCCAGTCGGATAACTTGATGGGAGATGATGAATTTTTCTTTGGTGCGGCCTTAGGCTTCTTTTGAAGTCCCTCTGTGCTCGCCTTGTCGTCTTGAGACTGGGATTGCACTTGAGATTGCCCATTGTCTGCTGCAGGCTCACCATCTGGCGAAACAGCCATGTCCTATGATACCCCTCCAGGCTCAGTCATAAAATAAAGGGCTACAGGGCAACATTTCATGAAGGGGAGAGTTCCCAGATAGCAAATAACAAGCACAGATCAACCAAAAAAAGACCAAAACGGACTGCCTGACAGGAAAATCGGATAACCTGGCCGAAATTTCGGCCAGCACTGCTCTGCATGTCAAACCACTGTGTACAAATACCATTCTGAGAGGCTGGCCGAAATTTCGGCCAGAACCTTATGTCATTTGTGTTCTGGGGGTAGCCATATGACAAAACAACAAGTCTGGCCGAAATTTCGGCCAGAAAAACATGAAACATCAAATAGACACACCAAAATCACTGGCAATGCGTGGCAGAACCCATACCACAGTGACAAACACAGCTGCAAAAAGAAATCAGTCCCAGTCCTGGGTATCCACACCGATGTGTTCCGCCTCATCTAGGGCTTCAAAGGAGGCAACGCTGTCTGCATCACAATCAATATCCTGGTCACTATCACAAGAGTCGACAGCAATGGAATCATGAGGGGCGGGGGGGGATACTGGGTGGGGGGGGCGGGGCGGGGGGGGTACTGGGGGGCCTCTGGCTCGGGGCTTCGGGGGTGGCTTTGGGGGCAAGGCAATTCCACCAGGAGCAGCAGCAGCAGCAGCAGGCGGTGCACGGTTGGCAGCGCGAATAGAAGCATGTGCAGTACGCAACACCCCTTGCTCGGCAGCAGTGCGGGCAGGTGCATTTGTCTGTAAAAAATCCTCAACACCCTCAGGAACCCTGGTACGCGCAACCCGATTTTGCATTGCATGCAACAGAACCACTTTTAAACGGTCTGTGGTGATTCGTGTCCTAGACATGGTACCGGGGAACGTCAAATCCTCAACTGCATCCAGTCTTCTCACCTCAACTTTATAGTACGGAACGGGAACACAAATGGGCAGGCTCTGTGTATGGGCTGTCAAGATGAATTGTTTAAGATTGGCAGAGAACATTGCCACGGATCTCTCAGTTAGCACACCACGCAAAACTTTCTCTCCCGGTTGGACAGGGGGAAGTGCCAGAAAGAAATCGGACGACTGTTGGACACTAGTACAGGCAGTGTTGCGGCGACAGTGGGCTGAGAACCGACTCAGAAGTGCCTCACCCAGCTCCTCAGAGTGGATACACCCTAGGGAGGCGGAATGCCAGTGACTCCAAAACAAAAGAGCAACAGCGGTGGTTTTCACATACTCCGTGGTTAACTGTTCCTCGGGCTTTAGGATGTTCAGCATGAGCAGTAGGGACATCTCAAGTGCCTGCTTAGCTACAATACCGGAACCTGCCCCCCGTCCCTCCCAGTTGCACTCACGAGCCAAAGTCCCAATGCTGAAAGCAGCTGGACAGTATGTGTACAGCAAAGCCTTAAGGGCTAATAACATACGCAAACCCTTGCGCTGAATGGGTGTCAAGTCCCGCTGGCTATTGAGCAGGGAAGTGACGCGCTCATCTAGTCTGCCTCTATTGGACGATGTGGCTAGCCTGAGTCCAAGCAACGTCTTTTCCATATGGATGACCTTGACCTTGCGAGGGAGGATAGACCCAACCTGAAGGCTGTTCCCCTGCTCCAAAAACTTAATGAACGGCAGGAACGCCCTGTAGATCAATTCAACGCAATACTTATAGCTATACCATACTCCGTACACCAAGGGAAAACCCAACAGTAATTGTGGTACATTCCAGGGAACATAAGCAGCACCATAACACAGCTTAAGTAGGGCAAAGTGTATTTTCATGTCCACAAGCAGCGGAACACAGTGTCTGGTGCGGTGTTCCACACATGACAAATCAACCACGAGTTGCAAAAGCTCTTTGTGTGTGCCGGAGCGGAGCTCAGACAGGAAAAAGGGTCTCCAGTTGAGGGAACGGACATTTTTTCTGGCAATATCCAAAGGAGCACGAACCCAAACTCTCCGGATACCTTGGTTGGCAACATCAATACGATCAAACAATGCTCTATGTGAGCGAAAGATGTCATCAGCAACCTTTGGTACCCTGGCCTCAATTTCGGCCAGCTCCGGCAGACCCCGGTATGCAAGTAGGGCAGTAGTGTGCAAAACAGCAACAGCTGTGCAGTTTAGGGTTAAGTCGGGTGAATGGGGATCAGCTCCCGACCTGTAACGCCTCAAGTTATCAAACCATATACAAACTTGCCTACGGTGCATGGTGTTCAACAAGTTGTGTGCTGCTAGTCCAGCACGATGGTGAATGAACTCCTGCTTAGTGTTACACTGACCAAGGACTCCTACCTTACGGCGTTGGCGGCAGGACATAATACCCCAGTTGTAACCAGACCCACAGTTAGAGTATGGGAGGGCCATACGGCGCAGCAGGCAGTATAGGGCATGGAACTGTGACAAAAATGTCATGTACCATCGTGGGGGCTTCTTCTCAGTGGCGGCAGCCTTCAACTGTGTCAGGGAGTGCCGGCTCATGCGATTCTTCCGCAACAAGAGGCAGAATTGCAAAAGCTTTTGCAGAGTCCCACCACGTAATGCATTTCGCAACAGCCCTTTGGCTGTAGTAGCAAAAGCACCAGTAACTGCAGCATGTACAACATTGACAGTAATAGCAGAAGACATTAATGCTGAGACAAGAAAACAGTTATGTAGGAGTGTATGGTGTAATACTCATGAACAACGACAATTGCAAGCTGGCCGAAATTTCGGCCAGGTGTGTTCAAAGGGGAAAAAATTGCTTAAATGTCCAAAAGTAGGAAAAGCTGGCCGAAATTTCGGCCACACCGCCCAAAAACCAGAATATAAGTGCTTGAATAGTGAAGAGACCAAAAAGCTCGCCGAAATTTCGGCCAGCCCCAAGAAAAATAAAAATAACTATGCCTATTCACCAGGAAACCAAAAAGCTGGCCGAAATTTCGGCCAGAAGGGTCAAAAATTGCATATACACATAGTTGTTTGCAATGTTACCCAAAACCTGGCCGAAATTTCGGCCAGCTTCAGAAAAACGTCAAATACCACACACTAGAAGACGGTGATACACAAGGCTAACACATCAACACGTATTTCAATGGGTGTCACACAGCTCTGCCAACAACTTTGGTCCCATACGTCACATAACATACTCAAAGTAGAAATGTAGAATATTGTCAAATCGCGCGTATACGGGGTCCTAGAGGGTGGGCAACTTGTGACACCTAAGCCTTGGGGGTTCAATGTCTGCACATTCCTTGCTAGGGTCCACAAACCCCCGAGTTCAGCTGTTGGGGCTGCTAAAGGAGACAGCTGCGGGCGGCTAGCAACAGGGGCAACATGCGTTGTTCGAGAGCAGGGGGCTGTTTTGGTTTGCTGTGGTGGCAGATTCAGCCATCTTGCACTCCACTGCAACCCCGCCAATGGTGTGGAAACAAACACGCAGCACCTGAGGTGCCACTAGGAACAAACATGCGGCACTGTGCGTGGGGTGCAAGTGGAATGGACGAAAAAACAAAGCACACTACCTGTTGCAAAAACACATAGCGCAGTGCTTGGGGTACGAATGGAGTGCACGCTTACACGAAGCACAATGCTTACCCTGCCAGTGGTGTACGAACAAACACGTGGCACACAACTTGAGGAGCCATCTTAGTACAAACCAACACACAACACAGCTCCTGAGGTGCCAATGGAGACGGAACAAATGCACAAGATAGTGCCGGAGGTGCAAACAGGAGTGCGAAGCAACACATATCACATCCCTTGAGGTTCCAGTGGAGTAGACGCAACACGCAACACATTGCCTCTGCTACCAGTGGAGTGGCAACAAACACTTGGCTGCCCCGGGCACTGCGCTATGCGATGGTTTGTACAGCAACGGCACCTCGGGCACTATGCGCTGCATTTGTTCCCACTCCACTGGCACCACGGGCAGTGGGCGGACAGTTTTTGTCCACTCCAATGGCACCTCAGCCATTGTGTTGTGTGTATGTATGCACTTGTGGGGACACCTAAGGCATTGTGCTTGGTGTTATTTACACTCCACTTGTACTCTGGCACTAGTTGTGTGTTTCTTTCCAACTCGAGCACATTGTTCTATGCGGGTTGCAAAGCATAGCGACGTTGTGGAGCATACTCATTGTGTCAAATTGATGTGGGCACGTTCCTGGCAACCCAAGCACTGTGGTGTGCATTTGCTTGCACTGCGCTGGCACCACAGGCAGCGTGTTGTGTCTTTTTGTCGGCTCCAATGGCACCCCAGACATGGTGCCGGGTATCTGTTCGCACTTCCACTGGTACCTCCGGCACTGTGGTCTGGTTCTGCTTTCACTCCATTTGCACTGTGGCTAAGGCTTTCTTTCCGACACAGGCAGCGTGTTGTGTGCGAGTTGGAGACCCTAGCGGTGTTATGGGGGACACTCAATGTGCTACTACGGGGACATCCATGTTTGCACATTCCTTGGCTACTGAAGGAGACAACTACTGCCGGCTGGCACAAAGGGCAACACGCATCGTTGGGCGACAGACGGCCGCTGGCACCCCATGCTCAATCAGCTTGCACTCCACGGGCACCCCAGACAGTGCGCTATGCGTTTGGTGCCACTCCACTGGCACCACAGGTAGTGTGATGTGAGTGTTTTTATGTCCACTCCACTAGCACCCTAGACGCCGTGGGGTGCATCTCGTTGCAATCCTAGTGGTGCACCCGAGCTTTGTGTTGTGTCTTTGTTTGCACTCCACTTGCACCTGTAGATATATGTTGTGTGTGTCCTTCCACCTCAGGCAGTCTATTGTGGGCAGCTGGCAGAAAATAGCGGTGTCATTACGGACACCCAATGTGTCTGTGGGGGATCAATGTCTGCACCTTTGTTGCTAGGGTGCACAAAACCCCAAAGTGTGGCCGTTGGGGCTGCTGAAGGAGACAACCGCGGCCGGCTAGCAAAAAAAACACCCGCTGTTGTACGGTAAAGGGCGGTTTTTGTGAACTCCACAGCCACCCCACACATTATGTTGTGTGCCTATTCATAGTCCCAGTGCCACCTCAGGCATTGTGCTATGGGTTCATTTCCCCTCCGTTGGCACATCAACCACTATGTTGTGTGTCTGTTTGCACTACCAATGGCACCTCAAGCACTATGTTGTGTTTCCACTCCATTGGTATCCCAAGCGCTTTCCGATGTGTCTGTTTGTGCACTAATGTCACCTCTCGCTTCGTGCTTTATGTTGACTTCTACCCCACTGGCACCTCACGCACTGTGGTGTGTGTTTGGTTCCACTCCATTAGCACCTCGTGCACTGTGCCGAGAGTTAGCTTGCACTGCACTTGCACCCGAGGGACTGTGCTATGTGTTTTCACCAAGGCTCCACACACTGGCATTGCCTAGACCCACAGGTTCAGGGCAACGGGACAGCCTGCTTCGTTGAGCCACTCACGGGCGGCCGCTACGACGCTCAAGACAGGGTCGTTAGGCTGCACCCCTCACACATGAGCCCACCCAATAACCCGAGCCCCGCTGCCCTTTCGTGTGGCATTGTACACACGCAACCGTAGCAAATGGCATGAGGCGTCTCTAGAACGATGTCAGATGAGAGGGGAAACACCGTGCAAGTATGAGGGGAAGAGAAAAAACATCAAGTTCCAACAACACGAGCCATGTGGAGGCGTGTACTTTGTCGTGGCAAGAGAGTTGTCCTGGACACATTCCGCCACAAACACTGAGGCTCGCCCCACCGAATCCACTTCCCACTGCCCGACGGACTGACGGCGTATCGCAGCGAACACCCAAGCCCGGGACGTAACTTCAACTAGCCATTGGTAGGACCCGTCGCGGCCACCAATGGGAGGGGTGATGGGGGGGGACAAGGGGGGGCTTTTGCTCGGGTTGGGGGTGTGAAGCAACGGATACTCGGCTACCATGTGACCCCCGTGACACAGGTCATAGGTCATCGCCAACAACATTGTCCTGCTGCACTGCAGCACTGTTTGTTCAGCAAAGTATTTAAAGCAAAGTCTTGGCAGGTCACCTCACTCTGCCCTCCCCATGGGCCCCGATTAGGTCAACCGAGGTCGCTTGGGCCAGTTCTCAGGGCTGTCCTCATTTGACTTTGAGATCCCCCGGAGCAGTTTGAGTCGGTGTCATTAGAGTCTGGCATCTCCTGCAGTACCAATTCCCCCTAGATATCCTGCACTCATTTTTGGTTCGTGACACATTCATACGCCTTTTTTGCACCCTTGGACGCCTTGGCGTCTGCGTGTTCATTGCCCCTCACCCCCACATGTGATGGCACCCACAGAATGTCCACGCTGTCCCCCAGTAGCTGCCATTGCCCCCACAAGTCCTCCGACAGGTCTGCATGCGCCAGTGGTCCTCTGGACCCCACCCACTTGTGCCCGGACCACTTGTTGCATTTTCCTGTTAACCCTTTATACACCAGTTCCGAGTCAGTCACCAACAGGAGAGGCCGACCTGGACATTTGTGATACACGGCCCGAAGGGCCGCTTTCAGCTCCGCTCTAGTTATAGATTGCCGCTCTGTGTTCAACAGTGGCAACTCCTCATTGCGGACATCATTGTCCCCAAACCACACACCATAGCCTGCATGATGCACACCCCCTGTCTCCTGCTTGGACCCATCGACAAAAGCCACATCCCATCCTTGCTGAGTCTTATTTTCAATGCGCCGTAACAGTGCCGGCAAAATCGACTCCCATTTGGCCTTTTTTGGTACTTGCATCCCCCGTCCTCTGACAACCGCACCCTGTGGCTGCATGGAGGGAAATGGCTGATCTCCGTCCAAAAATTTTCTGACACAAGTGCACAGATGCCTGGCCTCTTGTCTCACAAATGACGACTGTGGCGCTGATGCCCACACCTCTACAATTGTCAACCAGGCTACCACAAGTTCAGGCACTGCCACCGACAGTGATCGAAATTTTGCATCGCATCGTAGGACCCACGACGCTCTAGCCGCGGCCCATAGCGCCAATGCCTGTGTGGTTCGCAGCGACAACAGTGGCTGAGCCACCAGCAACGTATCCATGGGGCACATGACCCCGTCGCGGCCCCATACCGGGCCAAAGGCTTTACGCACAATATCAACGGCCACTGGCCAGAATTTGGACGCCGTAAGCACATGCTTGATGCTTTCCAATACAGAGCATAAAATGCAGTTGGGCTGATGATATGCGTGGTGTGTGCGCGCTCCCACTGCTAGTTTTTTCCACAGCGCCCTTCGCATGAAATCTCGTTGCGCCCCCAGCAGCTTGAGTCGCGCTAGCTGTTCCCACACCTCTGGCTCCTGCCGCTTTTGTGGCGGCTCCAGCGGGCAAAGCACCGGCAGCATTTTTTTGATTTGGTTGCGCCCACTCTCCGGGCAAGTCCTGCACCGGTAAAGCAAGAACTTGCGGTATCTTTGTCCGATACACTGGCGCCCATGTTGGGGGGAGTTTCACCGCCGCCTTCAACTCTCCTCCCTCCACAATTTGCGCCAAAGTGCTTATCCCCTTTCGCACGAGACTTGGCGAGTAATGGGTATGCCCCAATTTGTTTCTGAAAAGCACATTGTGCCACAGTGGCATGTTGCTGGGTGTTCCCACCAGGGGCGGGGCGGCCGCCCGCTGGCGCAACCGCGAAAACATGTGCACCGACGCTTGCAGCCACGTTCGCGCGCACATTTTCACGACCGCCAGCTGCAGATATGGCAGGAAGGAGGGTCTCAGCGACAGCCCAACCGAGTGCGCCCGCTATTCGAAGTCCGGTACCCAATG
Source organism: Eutreptiella sp. 'Long Island Sound 2002' (assembly GCA_964036045.1). NCBI lineage: Eukaryota > Euglenozoa > Euglenophyceae > Eutreptiales > Eutreptiaceae > Eutreptiella > Eutreptiella sp. 'Long Island Sound 2002'. The sequence continues at coordinate 110,771,738 of OZ038382.1, forward strand.
TCCTGAGAAGCACACTTTATCCTTTAGGACAGTCTGAAACAAGCGCCCATATTGAAATCGCACCCAGACAGCCAGTGGGTACGTCCACACTCCACCCTGGCTGTACGGCAGAGCCAACATTGCCGGGCTGAGATCCCGCGTGGAGATCCCCAAGGCAATTTTGAAAATGATATTGAGAATCGTCAACACTTTCTGCGACGGCTTATACACCTGTGCCGTTAACTGCACCACAGGCTGCACCCAAATCTTGTAGATCCCTGCACGTTCTGAAAGGTCCAATGGTAGTGTTTTTAGCAAAGCTGCTCTGGACTTCATTTTTGCCATGGGGCCTGCATAGGCCTGCTCTGCATTCACCTGCCCGATTAAAACACCCGGATATTTGACTCTTTCCCGCACCTCCAGCCCAACGTAACGTTCAGGCAATGGTCCGGACACCCGTTTAAGTACCGCAAAAGATTTAGACGGATTGACATGTGGTCCCGAGTACCTCCCGAATTCTCTCAAAAGACGCATAGCTCGCTCTGCCTGCTCCATAGCTTCTTCATCCCCCCCAGGTATCCAGATCAGCAAGTCGTCCGCATAAAGCATTAGCTGTGCTCCCGGACACCGTGCCCGGAACTGATTCACCAGAAAGATTGTGAGTAAAGCAAAAATTGGTGGGGATAGTGGATCCCCTTGTCGTATCCCCAACTCCGGCACCATGGTAATGTCAGGGACAACACCATTGTCCACACAGAACTGCACCTCCCCCGACAATGATTGCACCAGTAACCCCGTTATGTCAACCGGCATTCCCAAGAACTGCATGCCTGCTTCAAAGAAGCTGTGTGAGACTGAATCATAAGCTTTTGCAAAGTCTACTGACAGAAACGTGCCCTATGTCGCCGAATGCCACAGGCCTTTGGCATTGATTATGTGCTGCAGCATTTGCCTATTTTTCAGAAAGCCCTTTTGAGCTGGCGGGACAGCCACCTGTAATGTGTCTTCTATGAGGACCAGAATGGTTGTAGCTATCCATTTCCATATCACTGTCCGCAAAGCAATAGGTCTCATCTGGTCAAATGTGTCCGCAGCCCGACGCCCTGGTATATTCCGCTGCAAGCTCACTAGCCATTGCGCCGGAGCCTGGCGCTGCTGTAGACAGCTCTTGACCGCCATGGTCATAGGGGGCACCACACCTCCGCAAATGCTGCATAGACCTCCACCGGGATCCCATCTAATCCCGGCGACGACCCCCTCTTCATGCGCTCGAGAGCAGCGTGCACCGTGTCCTCACACACGTCCTTAGTCAGCTTTGGCAATGCCTTGCGCACCCTGCGCGGTATCCCCAGCCCTTCCATCCACTCTTTGCACTGCTCAACCAACTGGTCTGGTTTTTTCATGACTTGCTACCAGAATTCCTGAAACGCAGTAGCAATGTCCCGCGGTAGTGTGCAGTACACCCCCCGTTTGTTCTTGATACCATACAACTGCCTCTTGGCCTGCAACTCCCTCAATTGCACATGTACTTTCCTCCGGCGTTCGGCTTGTGCAGCAGCCTCGTGCTGCTTGCTAAGAAGCTCGTCCTTGAGCATATGACACAGTGTGCGCTTTTGAGAGTCTTTGACGTCCTGGTCAGCATATACCAGGAGCAACTGGTACGCCTGGGCTGATGTTTCAGGGCACACCCCTTTGTCTGCCAAATACTCCCACCGAGCCGGGACAACTCTTCCGGGCGACGACAATCGCAGAATGCCCTGTATCGGCAAGTAGTCTTCTCGCGGGTTCATCCGTCGCCAAAGGACCCCTTGCTCTTGAATCATTGCCCCTGCATTATCCCACCAGTGAAGTATATTTTGCGAGTCTGGCGCCTGTAAGCCCTGCAAAAGGCCTCGTAGGTTGTCCACTGCTGACTGATCACTTAACATTTCTGTAGGGAACCGCTGACGCGGTTGCACCTTGCGCAGCAGTGGTTGCTCGAATTGTACCACCACTGCCTTGTGGTCGGAAGCTACTGCTGTTGTGGTGTACACTGCTTGAATATACTCCCGCAGAGAGTCTGCCACATGCACCCTGTCAAGACGCCTGGGCTTCCACTTCACCCCGGGCTTCTGCACCCACCCGTACGTGAACCCATTCGGGCGTTCATCACACTCTCCATACAAGACATCCCACGCATGATGCAGTTTGCACTTTTCCAGTATCTGGACCTCCTGCTGCCTAGCCTTGTCATTGAGCTGTGTTTTTAACTTACTTTCCTTCATTCCTTCGCTGTCCACTCCCGGAATTATATGGGATTTGTGATCGCAAAGTGCGATCAGTGGGGCTCCTGCTGGGCTCAATCGCCTTCCCAGTTGCTCCCATTGTTTTTGTCGTTGAGGCGCATCGTGATGTAGATGCCCCGCCAACACTTGTATGGAGTCCCCCGACACATGCCTGAGCACGGCTACAATGAGCCGATGTCCAATGTATGCCGACTGCAATTCCCAAACTGGAGTCCTCCACATCAGCAGCACCCCACCACGCATGTTAGTCGGGGTCGGCACAGCCGCCAACCCATACCGCCGCTTTTCCGCCCACAGCTTTTGAGAATCTAGCACCGGCTGCATGGTGATATGGTGCTCCTGCACTGCCGCTACGTCCACATGATGTTGTCTCAGCATGCGGATCAACAGAACTTTACGCATTTCCGTCTTATCCGGTGGCTTCCTGTGCCACCCATTGACGTTGGTGGTTACCGCCGCCCAACGCCGGCTCATCAAGGAAAGGGAAATCATCGCTTTCGCTTGTTGAACTTCAGATCCACATCACACTCCATGGCTGCCGACGACGCCACTGATGTTGAGGCACCAGACGACGCCACCGAACTGTAGCTACGCGTCGAGGTCACAGATGCATTACTGGAACCGGCTCCCCCTTTGCCTCCTCCTTTGCCTCCGCCCTTGGGATTGCCTCGCTCCCTCCGCATGGCATACTCAGGTTGAGAAATCACCTGCATCACAAAATCTCCTTCGGGTCCCCGAAATACTGATCCCAGAACTTTGGGTGTTTCCGCCTGTGGTAAAAACACTTTCCACGTGAGGGTGCGTATCTCACCCACTGACCATCTCATGCGTCGTACAATAAGATTCTCCACTTCAGAGGTTTGCAAGATCGCCATGATCGCCTTTTCCCCCAACCATGGTGGCACGTTGATCAGGAACAGGTTTGTCTGTCGGTCCCCACTCGGCTGGCGGCTGTATGTATGTGTCACCTTGGCCAACAAACTCTCCTGATCCTTCATCCTTGAACTTAAGACCATACTGTGAGGAACACTTGTCCAACTGTTCCACCAGCACTTTGTGCGCGGCGTCGGATAAACCCAGTCGAACTTTATTGTACCCGACCACTTGAATAGCCACACCCGACTGTGCTGCCAAGAGCCCATTGGGCCGGAGCTCCCAAAACAGCGATAGCAGATAGGCAAACATAAACGGAACGTGCTTCTCGCGTACCTCTGCCCCAACATATACTTCAAATCTTCTCGGGAGTTCGTCCACCTGGTACCACTTCAGCGGCATGATGCCAAACTTCGCTCTATTGCCATACGGCCGTACCACCTCATGTGCATGGTCCAATGACAACTGGCAGAACAAAAACCTGGACTGTCCCGGATCTGCCCCAGGAACCAGCACCGCCTCCGTTTTCTGAATAGAGAGATTGTCAAAAAACTCTTGCTCCCACTGAACATGGTAGTGAAGTACCATCATCTTCTCTTCCTCCTTCGGCACCTTGAAAACTATAACATTTGGCTCATCCCCCGGGGCAAAAATGCGAATTTGCCGGAATTTAGACTGGGCACATGTCAGTCTGCTCGCGGCCGTAGAATGTACCAGCCAAATTGAATATCGCTATTTCTTGGCAATAAAAGGCCTGTCCGCCACCTGTAGCATCGCTGCGTTGGCCATCACACTCTCTTTGACAGTCAGAACTCTGTTCAAGAAGACATCTGGTTTGTCTCGAACTCCTTCAAGCAGCACCAATGAAATTTTTCCCACGGCTCGCAAATTCTCCGTAAGCATAGTGACAGCTCTGTTTACACTCGTCGTCTCAGACATATGAGCACATATGACAATGTAAGGCTCCTGGCCCCGGAAAGATTTTTGTACCATGGCGATATCAGATTTGAGCAGGGATCAGTGATGGATCTAATTGGGGGGGTGGGTGTCCCTCCCCCCCCCCCCTTTGTGACGAGGCGTCACAATACGCGTCACAATACGCGTCACAATACGCGTCACACGTGTCACAATATTTTCAGAAAAGCTGTTTTCCCACTATGGCCTATTGTATTTTTTGTGACATGTCACAATTCACTCCCCCCCCCCCACCCCCACCCCCTGAGTGGCGCACAAATTAGATCCATCACTGGCAGGGATGACAGCTTGTACGACAGAACTGTTTCCGTGATGGAAGTACGAGCCCTCGGAAAGAACTCTTCTTGAACAAAAAAATCAGCATCATCAATCCCAGTGAGAGTAGCAAGCTGCTTGCTATCCGTCTCCACGAGAACATCGTCTCCCTGAGTGCAATCCATCACTCGGGTGTCGGCACTGGCGCGGCCTGTGGACCCGGGCGCTTTCGTCGCGGCTGTACGTTTCATTCACCCCACACGGGGTTGCACATGGCAGAAATAATACAACCGAAAAAAAATAGACACTCAGAAAGTGTCCTCGGTTTGGGGGGGAGGGGGTCAGGCACCTCCGAACAGTTCACCATGCGGCCCACATGCGGTCCAACAGGGGTCGTATGATTCTAAGGTGATCCAAGGGGGGGGGGGGGGGGGGCACTACTCCGAATGTCAAACCCACCAAGTCCCGAAGGCGACGTAGACCATACCAGCCCCACTACGGGTAAGGGGGGAGGTGCATACAAAGAGGGACAACCCCACATCCCCCATGTGGGGGGGGGGGGGTCAGGCACAAGGGCAAGGTCTTGCTCGCACCTTGGGGAGGGGGGGGGGGCTGCCGTCACGGGCTCCACAACCCGCAGGACCCAACCACCCTTTATTGCTCGAAGGAGGTGCACCACCTGCCACACATGCACCCCCCCCCCCCCGACCAACCCCGTCTCGCTCACCTATCACAACCGCAGGCGGGTGGATGGGTCAGAAAACTCCTATATGAAAAAAGAAGGGCATACAATTATTTTTAGTAAAAAAAAAAAAGAGTTTGCCAAGGTGGTGAGGAACTAAGTGCACAGGTCAGGACAATTCATGTAACTGAATCGGGGTGCACATCTCATTCACCATGGCCCACGAAACAAACACCCAAAAGAAAAGCAGATTGTGCAAGGGCCCAAAGGCTTTGGCACGGGCCGGGAAACCCCAACCAGCAAGCACGGAAAAGAAAAGCCGTTGCGAGCAAAACAACCAGCGCAGGCCTTGGCTAGCTCAACAGACCCCTCCCCAAGCCTCGGACACCCCGAAACTCAACCACTCACGTATCCTATAAAAGGTGCCTATAAATTAGGTAGGCCATGCGCTCAGCACGCATTATGTCCCATGAAAAATTGCCTTGGGGGCGCGAAGGCAGGTCAGCGGGCTACATTCCCGATGGGAGCCAAAGCACCCGCACAACCATACTTGAACTTATCATTTAGTGCGCAACACCCCTCAGAACCATCTGCTGGGCCCCGGGGACTCTCTTAGACCACTTTGTGCTGCTTGAGATAGCGAGGAGCCTTTTAAGATTGCAGTCCGAACCCAGTTGAAAAGTGGTGGGGTTGGGAAGACTACCTCTTGGTGGAAAGATAGCCCTTATGTTTCCAAAGGGGGAGTGGCGCATTTGGTGGATGCGGTGACCCCCCCCCCCATGTCCCGCTAGTTCACTACCTTGATGATTTTTGACTGGTGCACCACGATAGGCAGTATGTGCGGCGGCATAGGGGGGCGGGGGGTGTTGGTTGTGTAGGAGGCCGCCTTCATAATTAAACTAAACAGCGTGCTAGAGCCGGCCACACGGCTCGTTATTTCGGGCAAGTGGTTGAATCTGCTGGGGAGGGTCGTGTGGCCCCATGAGGTGGCGCGCCTAAAAATGTTCATTGCCTAGATTCAGTTGGTGGTCTGCCGCTCCTAAAAGCGCATTATGCAATCGTTTGTAGTTTTTGGTGCATTGGCAACTGCGCCCCCGGGGGATGGCATGCCCATTTGCAGACAAGACCCAGTGCTGGTTGAATGGGAATGTGCAGGGCTACCCTCCCCCCCCCCAGCGGTTTTGAAGTCAACACATGTCACCGCAGTGCTTGTCCTGTGACAATATCATGTGTGGCATTTTTCCCCCTTGGGGGGTGCCGACCCCGTGTAAAACACACCGTAAAACACCCCGTAAGATTCCACGGTGTTTTGACCTAGTATTTCCTTTGACAACCCGTCAAGGGTGCCCGTAACCTTACCCGCAGCTCGTGTAGGCTTCCCCTACACAAACGACCCGTCAAGGGTGCGTGTAATTTTCCCAAGGCTCCAGGCTGCCCCTACACAACCAGCCTGGAAACCCACGAGGAAAAGTCGTAGCGGCTTTCACAAGCAAAATCAGAAAGTCTTGTGGCATTTTCCTTGCGAAACGGTGTACATAAAGTGTATGACGTAGGACGAGCGCCACCGTCACATGTGGGTGTTGTGTTGCACGTGTTGTCGGCTGAGCCTTGGTATGCGCCCTTGGTAGAGACCTAGACCGTGTGTTTTGGATCTTGCACCAGGTCTTGGAAGGGGGACCTTGCTGGGAAGGTGGTGGAGAGGTGCGGAATTGGTGTTGTTTGTAGACGGCGCCTATGTTGCACCCCATTAGAGAATCACGGGTTTTTTCCGTGTATGTGTTGGCCCGTTCCGTTGTGGCCCCACAAATGCGGGCACGGAGTTAGCAGCTTGTGGAGTTGAATTCACTAGCCTGGGCTATGAGGTCGGCAGGAAAGCTGGGCTGTATGTTAGTGACCCTAGTTAGAGATTGGGAACTGACTATAGCCCTGCTTCCCGGGTTGAAGTCCACAAAGCTCCAAAAGGCTTGTTTTTTAATCTATATGGGTCCAATATGATGGGACCCCGGGTAAAAAGTGGTGACCATTTTAGTCAACTGCTCCCATCAGTGCAGCAAAAACCGGGGTGGAATACATCCATCTAGGGCATTCTCTCGCAGACACCTGAGAATAAGGGACACCTCTTCCAACGTCTTTGGGACTGGCAATGGTTAGCAAGTCGGTGAGGGGTCACCACACAAAATCATACAGGAGCCACCGTCGCTTCAACACGGTGGCAAACTCAAACACCTCATCGGATACCAAGGAAGATGCACCGCTCCTCCGAAAACCCTTGGCATCTACCCAGGGCTCCTCCACATGAAAATCCTACCCGGGTGAACGTGGTCAGCCAACACGTTACCACTAGGGGGAGGCCATAGCCCCCAAACTGAGGCATCTCGGTGTAGTTCACGTAGGTGTTTGGTCGGGGGACACGTCCAGTGTACTGCCGTAGTTCACAGAGCTGGAGTCCGTTGTGGACTCCATGCCCCGCTCATAACACCGCGGCGAGGGAGGCGGGGCGGCGAGGGGGGAGGGGGGGGAGGGGGGCCAAGAATGGGCGGAGGAGGGGGGTGGTAGGGGGCCTGCAGGCAGCGGCGGAGGGGGGGCGGTGGGGGGGGCGAGTTCGCCATCAGGCACCCTTGCTGTGCTGGGGGTGGGTCTGCCCGACTCAGGGAGAGGGGCCTCAGTGGGCGCCACTTGGACCCTCGCGCATGGAGCACCCTTCCCACAATAACATGCGGCAAAGCGCCACCCGTCCCTCGGCACGGACGTTGCCACCCCTCCCTATAGCTAACGGTATAACCGTAGCACTATTGCATTGGCCTCCAGGCACCTGCTGCACAACCAGCAGTCCCCCACCCCCTTCCGAGGCAGCGGCTTGCATAGTGGACAGGAGAGGAGCAAGGCTAGCGTGGCTAGTAGTGGGCACAAACGGCTCCGCGCCTTTTCCCCGAGGCGCCGCCGAGGGAGCTAATAACGGCACATAGGCGGCATACAAGTACGTAGGAGGTGGGCCAGCGTGGCTAGCGGCGGGCATGAACAACCTTGCGTCGGCCTCCCGGGGCGCAATCGAGGAAGCAAACAGAGGCACATTGGTGGCTTCAGTGCATGCGGGAAGACCATGGGCAACACATCCAGCATTGGGCACGAACATCCCCACGCGGGTACCCCGACGCACAAGCGAGGAAGCGGCAGCAGGCACACACACTGCGCCATCCGCAGCGTAGCCACTGCCGGAAGCGCTTTGTGCGGCGTGAACGGCAGCGCTTTGTGCAGTGTGGACAGCAACAGCCCGGTAAGTGAGGTCATCAACAGCCCCAAAACACACTAGTTGTTCCGCCATAGGTGCCGGCGGAGCTGGCTCCCTGGGCAGCTCTTGCCCCGCCGCCCACCGCACAACATGGAGGGAGGCCGCCTCCGCGTACAATGCGGACAAAACCGGGCGGGCGACAATGGGATGCATTTACCCTTCGTGAATGGGGGACAAGTGGCCGTTTGAATGGGGGATAAGTATTCCCGCAAATTTAGCCGAATTTGAGTTTTTTTTTTAGGAAAACACAATATTTTTGGTTGCTTCTGAGGGATTTGAGGGGGTAAAATTAATGCCCCAGCTTCATTACACATCATCCAGCGAAAGTCCCGCCCCAAACGCATCCACCATGGCCAAACAGCGCCCAAAACGAAAAGTGGCAAAGCGTAGCAAGCTTGTAGCCAATCCATTGGCATGAATTCGTACGAATTCACACGAAATTCACAATGACTTCGCAGCAATTTCGTACAAATTTCGTGCGAATTCACACGAATTCATACAAATTTCACCCTTGTGCACCCCCTCATTTGTCCTAACACGCGGAGTACCCCCCACAATGCACCCGTGCCTGCACCCTGGCCACATGCAACAATGGTTTGGGGTCGTGTTGCACTCTCGTATCCGTCTCTTGCGACATCGGAACCGCCGCTCTCGGGTTTGAAGGTGGTGCATGTCGGTTAGAAGCCGTCTTCTTGTACGGCTTGCGTACCTTTGTACACTAATGGGCCCTTGTCCATTTTTTGCCCTTTTGGACGCATCCCAACCATGTGCCGCCAAGCTATCATCAATGTTGTGGTTGTCCACAACCACTTGCACGCCTAATCTCCCCCAAAGGAGGCTTGGGCCGCTGCTGTTGCGCAACATCCGCTTCACCGTCCGGTGACTCCCCTCCATGGCACAGCAAGAGGACTTTGACAAGACACTCCATATTCTGTGCAAAAAAAATACAGGTGGTCGATCCAAAGATGCGTCCACGGAAGTTTGCCCACTGGAGCTCATTGTGGGCAGCGCCCATGGCTAGGCTATGTCTCCGGAGCCGCCCCAAGTCGGCTCCCGGAACACCAGCGAACACACACATGCTTGCAAAATTCTCCCACCACGTATTGCACACCGACTCCCAACTTTTGCCTACTACATGATGGTGCTTCACACTTGGGTGTTGTAGGCGAGCATCAATTACCTTTTCCCATCCCCTGTTCCGCATGAAGTGGATGGCAGCAGCACACTCCATCCTTACCTTCCCCTTGTTGTTTGCCTTCTCATTGTTTGATGAGGCATGGCTGCAAGTGTTTGCAGCAAGCGGTGCCTCATCTAAAATTGGTTGCAGCATGGTGCGTGCCACAGTGGCCGTTGCCTTACCTCTCAATTGTACAACTAGGTCCCGTGTCCCGTTGATGCCGCACAACAGGACACGGAGGACCCCATGGAGGCCATAATCAGGCACTCACCTATCCCCTGTAATGCTCCTATATATAGCACTTATGGCAACAGCCCCTATCCAGTCCGCGTCTATGGCAATTGCTCTGCCAAAGGTAGCAAGACAAAGAGCACGGCTCCGCATGCAAACTAGCACACCGTGGCTCCAGGGGATTCTGCCTTCCAGTGTTGGTAGCCCGCCACGAGACCCTGCGCTTTCCCATCTACAGACTGAAAAAAATAGACTGCCTATAATTCCCACCCGTACGTTTGAAACTTCCGGTGCGGCCTTGCCCAACTCATCATCAAAATCTATTTTTTCTTGGGAGGCCGCGTAGAGGGTCTCCCACTTTTTAGTGCCCCTAGGAGCCACCAACTAGATAGTTGGTTGGGGCTGGCGATCCCACCAAACGTGCAATGGACATACGAGGCCTCATGCCTCGATGTACCATCCACTGCAAAAGGCAACCAATGCAGCCGTTGCCCCCAGGCGGCATGATGTCCGAGGGTGCGGCTGGTTGACACTTGTACAAGTGCCCGATACGGTCAGGGAGGTAGCAGGCCGCACCATGGATGGCCGTGTCGTCTCCCGCATAGGCAGTGAGCGCCCGGAACTCCGGTGCAGCTAGCTGCCGAGGCATGCTGTACACCTGTTCCCATACCACCCCGTATGTCATGCTACCCACAAGGTACCCCGCCTCTGTCCTAGAGAGGTGCAACGACCGGATCTGCCAAACGGCCATGATCAACCTCTCCTCCATGTTGGGCTTACGCTGCACTGTCCGTGTAACTCTTGCCTCCAGGGTAAGGACTATTTCCCCGGTATAAGGCGGGTACTTGACGGTGTAGGGTGCTGAAAGCTCCCTGCTGACAACTTGCTGGAGGTCTTGTAGGTGCCTCCGTCGCGTGCGATCGGATACCAAATGGAACGGCTCCTTGCGCGAGGGGCTGCGCAAATCAATGCGAATAACCTTGAGGGCGGGGTCCAGGCATGCTGCCCAAGCCACTACATCCTCCACTGCGAGCGCCCTGGAGTTGTATGTCGCCTCCTCCATTTGCTGATGGGCGACCAGGAGGCTTGATACTGCGCCACAATGTCGGCGGCAACATGAGGCGTGGAACGCTGGGACGACAATTGCGAGAGCGTTTGCGACATAATGAGATAATGAGAGGAGATGAGAGCTGTGGGAAAGCGAAACAGTGCAATGTGGGACAAATTCGTGCGAAATTCGTACGAAACTGTACGAAATTCGTGCAAATTTCGTACGAATTCGTACCAAATTCACAGTCTTGAATTTGTGCGAATCTTGCGTGAATCTACATGTGAATTTCGGCGAATTCGCACGAGGTTCGATCGAACATCACCAAAAATGTGAAAACAGGCGGCTAGTTAAAACCTCCAATTTGGACACATTTATTGTACCACCATTTTGGCGAAGATGACACGAGAAAAAAGCACACGATGGCACCAAGATACGGGCAAGGCACAGCCAAAAAGTGCCAAATTCGCACCACCGCGAATATCCCATTCAAACAGCCGCTTCACGATGGGTATACATATGCGGGCTAGCACTACATTCTAAACCGGCACACAGGAGAAAAACGGGTGCACAGCCAAATTCGGCATGGGGTACACAGGGCACACACAGTGCACACCGCAACGTCAGCAAGGACCAAGTCAATGTGTCTCTGCGCACCGGGGTAAAGGGGAAAAAGGCCACGTACACACACGGCCTGCAGGCTACACGTACGTTCAAGCAAAGGGCGCCAAGCCCAAGCCCATGCGCACCGCGCCCAACTCCAAAGTCCTGAGCATGGACAGAGCCTATCACCCACCCATCGGGATTCTATCCCAAGCACATAGGCACCAATCCCTATCGCCCACCGTGCCCCACACCCTCCCCGACCACTGGGTGTACGCCATGGCCTTTGCACGTGCATCAACAACCACACCGTTGGCCCCCCTTCCCAACCCCCACTTGCTAACATAGTCCGCTGAGTTGAGCGCGCTCTCAACGTACCTAAGCCCGAATGAAACGCCCTGCAAGCACAAGCGGTGCGTGATGCGACACAACATCCACTGCCGTGCGACTAGAAGAGTCGCTGCCCGCCCCCACAACAACTTTGCTTAGGCACCAACATTGTCCAGCACCACATGGGGTGGGGGTGACCTAACCGCCTGACAACGTCCAAAGCTCTGGTGACACCAAATGTTTCCGATGACTGCTGTGTGTCCACCCACGGCGGACAGCGGCGCACAACCGGGCCAAGAGAACACCAGACACCAAGAGAAAAGTCACCCACCCAACCCGGGCTTTCTGCCACATCACTGCATATACGCACCGCCGCCCCCCACACCCGCTAGAGCTCCCAATGACGGCTGCTAGCAGCAATCGCTTCCAGGAGCCCCCTACACACCGCAAACACGAAGCAGCCAACGGAGGGTAGCCCATGGTGGAACCACGCCTTGGCCCCAGCCACGAGCCAACCAACCAATCCGCCCAAGCAACCGGTGCAGAGGCTTGCGCGTGTAACGTGACAAGCTGACACGAAACCACCTATCCAGAATATCCGCCAAACCCTCGCTTTTGTGCGCAACGCGCCTGCAATGCTAGCCAAGCTCAATACCCATCCACGTTAGTGACTGCATGGCATCCGGAACCGACTTACGGCCCACCAGGAATCCCTTGGTTGCGAGGTGCTCCGCCGCTTGACGGGCCACGTGCGTGGTTTAGGATCGGCCCCGAACAACAAAGAGATTGTCTTCCAAATATTGGACAATGACCACCTTCGTACCAAGCAACTGAGCCAGCACCGCGCCAATTTGGTTTCGCACCAAGCCCGGGGCCTGGTGCCAACATAACGGCACACGTACAAGGGCATACGTGGTGCCTCCCGCAGCGACGCTAACCGCCCTTGCCATCAAGCGAACGCTCCAATAACAAATACTAAGGTCGATTTTGACCCCCAAGGCTCCACCTAGAACGCAATGCCGGAGTTCCACGAGACCCTCTAGGGGGCGGAACGGCCTCGCCTAATGGGAAAAGGTGCTATTGAAGGCCTGCACATCAATTATCAGGGCACATTTGGTAATACTTTTGTACTTCACAAAAGCTTGAGCGTTGGGGTCAAGCAAGGAGATAGCAACCAGCCCGTCCTCATGCAGCGCCATTGTAGGGTAGGGGGGATGGGGGGGGGGGGGGCAATCCCGCATCACGAAAGCGGGGGTCTACCCATTGCTCCCACACATTCGGCGGGACGTCCATGGACTCCGCTCGCCCCACACCCGACGCCGGCGGCTCAACGGAAACCACATCTCCGCCTGAGAATTGTGGTGTCGAAGCGTCATCGGGCGGCCCATTCGTGGCGAGGTGATGAAGCGTGGCATGCAGCAACTCCTCGTCATCCAGGCTCACCCTCAGGCCATCAATTGCCCAACAATGACCCTTCCCTACAACATGCGCAACAACGCAGCAGCCCTCTCGTGGTCCGTCTATATACGCACAGCGCCCAAGACTGCTGACTCCGGGACGTGCTCATGAATTGGCTTTCCGCACCTTGGACAAGCGGCCAAAGGCGGGGTCCCGCTCCCTTGCCCTTTGCCCAGCCCTAGTGAATGCCATGGTGTCCACTGAGGGCTGGAGCTTGCGGTTGCCCCCAAGTCGTGCCAAGGCCATTCCTCGGACAACACACCTCTCTGACACCAGCGGGCCCTAGGCCGGCGGAGCAAGATGCGGTCGCGAACGCGGGGCCTCCATGGCCCCGTGGCCTTCCGCGCCTCTTGGACATGAGCCCAATTGCATCTTGACCCATACCACGAGGCGTGCTAGGGGCCCCCAGTATGCCTTCATCGGACTCACTCGCTTCGTCGTCATAGTCGACAATGATGATAATAGGGGCGCGTGTAGTGTCCGGGGTTGTGCGCCTGCCCAGGGCGCCTTCAGGCCAGAGCTAGACCGCCACAAGGGGGAGGGTGGTTGTGCCGGACGACGCGTGGGGCCACGGTGCTTGGTCCAGGAGAGAGAACCACCAGTCCAGGCCGGGGACGGCGGACTCCCACACATACCATTGCAACGTCCACCGGCCCCACACATACACGGAGACAACCACCATGGGGCTAGTGAGCGCAACAACGGCCGTAGCGGCAAGGCGCCTTTAGCACTGCCAAGGGGCGCGCCCAACGTGAACCCCACGAGAGCAGGTGCATGCGGTGCTCTAGTTCAAACTCGAAGAGTGGCAGGTATTGGGCACATTGCTGGACAAACGGGCAGCCAGCAGGGCTTGTCGCCACCGCTCGGCCCAGACCCCTGGCGACTGGGATCCATCGCCTCTTCATTTCGTGGTCGTAGAAGATGAGCCATCGGGGCGCGCTGAAATCAACTTTCCGTATGTTGACCGCCTCCCCCATACGCAAGGAGTGGTAGACGCTGGAGACGGCGAGTTGTAGGAGGGCAAAGTTGGTATCACACCAAACCCTAACTGACATGGTACGGAGCATACCCAGTGTACCCCAGAGTTGCCCGTTGTTGCTCACTCCACCAAGTGCCGTGCAAGGGCTTTTGCCTGCGAGCAGTCTACATACAGAAGCGCCACCTGACCAACTAGGCGGAGCTCCCATGCCCAGGGGCAGATGGTGCTCTGAGCCGACCGCTGCAGCGCGAGGGCACAAGGGCCCGGCCGGTGGTCCGCTGTCCCGAGGTCATAAACGGCTGTTGCTAGCCCACATAGTTGCGGCGCCGTTCTGCCTGCATCCCACGCCTTCCTCGCCCCTCCTTGGGTCCTCCAAGGAGGGCAAGGCATCTCGGGAGCGGGGTTGTTGAGGGCCTTGTTGTTGCCAGGGGAAAGCCCGGTTGCACTTGTGCCGGGGCCTGTACCGCAGCGGGGCACACATACCAACTCCAATGCATCCCAGTGCAACGTATGCAGCGGTCGGGCGGTGGGCCCCTAGCATGATACATGTTGCCTGTACTGAAGGCGGCGTACAACGTCTGATCTCCCCGCACAGTGCAGCCTCCAAAGGCTCTAAGGGTGGCCCCCGGGCCTTGCTGCGCAAGCGGGTGGTAGTGTTGCTGCTCCGCCTGTGCAACTTGGCGCTACCCCTGGGACGGCAAATTTTGGCCCAATGACCTTGAAGCCCACAACGGTAGAGGCCTTCGTCATCTTTTTGTGCGCGGAGGCGTCCCGGTATGGAGTGGCCCATGCGGGGGCCCTTGGTGACCTCGCTGCGAGTGTCTAGCGGACGTTGTGGCCCGCCATAGGCCTGCAGGCGGACGGCTACCTTGCGCAGCCGCAAACGTCTAAGGTGGGTCCGCCGGGGGCGTGCTTCCAAGCTACTATTGCCATGCGCACGGCCGTGGGCTACTCGCCACCTTTTGTAGCTCGCCCGGGGAGAGCTTAGGGGTCGAAATGCCCCGTAGCAGGGACGACCGGGCCTCTAGAACCGCAATTTCCGCATAGACATGATCAGCCAGCGCTTGTTGCGGCTCTTCGGCAGGCTCGGCCCGCGTTACAGCACCGACATCGGGGGCCGGGGCTAGCATCTTCCACTCCTCACCAACCACATCCAAGCGGCACTGAGCGTGGGCCTCATAGAGGGCCATCGCTGAGAGGGCCTCATGAGCCTCCAAGGAGGGCGCCACCCACTGAACCGCAATGTCGATACTCGTTTGGTGCAGCCTGCGGTTCATCAAGGCCACGTGAAACTCACCCGCCATCTTGCCCACCGTGGTCATCAGTGACGAACGGTTGAAAGGGGGCTGCAGCCCAATCTCGCCGGGAGGCCCATGCCGTGTACATCTCGCTCTGTGCCTGCGGCATCTCGACATCCCCAACGAATGTGTACCGGGTCTGCTTCGGCTGTGGTTGTGCCATGACCTGCTTGTCTATCTCCGCACCGGCTCCAGGAGCCACTAGCTACGTGGCTGCCGCAGCCTCACTAGCCTCCCGCTATGAAGCTTCCACCTCGTTGGGCGATGGAAATGACACAATCGCAAAATGGAACCAGTCCCTCAAAAACACATCAACTGCCGGGTGGGGACTCTGCAGTACAACTAGGGGGGGGGGGGCTAGTCTATCCATCTCTATCTAGGTCTGTTACGTGGACTGGATCACTCCTGCCCCTTGTGGCAAAACCTAGTTTATTGCTAATTTGGGTTCATTATCTTTGATGATATTTGTGAAAAGACGTAATAATCTTCACAATTTTTGTCGTGGTTGTGCACATGGACACATTGAGGGCAGTGTAGTGGAGGGCTACATGTTTATGTTTTACCTCAAACTTTTAGTGTCGGTTTGATAGAAATTCTAAAAAGAAAATTGGAAAACAACTTTCATAGTAGAAGATAAAATGTTCCATGAGTGTGCACAGTCAATGGATGGCTTGACAAAATGTGGTTTTGCTCAAACCTTTGGTATCCTTTGGGATGAATGATTTTGGTAGTACCAGATGAAATCTGTTGCACAGGTGTGGACACAACTGCAA
This sequence comes from Eutreptiella sp. 'Long Island Sound 2002', assembly GCA_964036045.1. Taxonomy (NCBI): domain Eukaryota; phylum Euglenozoa; class Euglenophyceae; order Eutreptiales; family Eutreptiaceae; genus Eutreptiella; species Eutreptiella sp. 'Long Island Sound 2002'. The sequence continues at coordinate 110,787,973 of OZ038382.1, forward strand.
TTAAACATGTCACAGGATGGCAGTACAAAAAATGTTGCATTGGTGTGCACACAAATTCAGATAGAAATGTGAAAGGATGGGGTAAACTGCCTAAAAAGGGGCAATTTGTAGGGCCTCAAACTCTTACAAAGCTTCTTACTTTTAACAATTTTGGGAAACCAACTGCTTAATGCCGTAGCTTCCTAATGGGAGCGTGGTATGCATGTATTGTGCCACATGGTGGGGTAATGCTGTAGCTTCTCAATGGGAGCGTCTTATGCATGTATTGTGCCACATGGTGGGGTATGTGCTGGTGTAGAAAGCAAAAATGAAAGAAATTGATGGGGGTGTAGAAAATATTTGATATCTCAAACTAGTAATTATGCATGGGCGAATAAATGTCAGGGCATTGTAGAGGGGAGGGGGGGGGCAAAATGGAGCACCCAACCTGTCCAGAAAATTCATCGTCAAGGCTGGGAAGTGCAATCAATGAATCAATCTTGGACGGCGGAACTGAATCAGCCTACGCTCACCTACGCTCACACACCCTTTTCTGTGGTGGCCGCCTCTGGGGGGGGGGGGGGTCTCCTCCACCATAGATTCCCCCGGGCTTGTTCCCTCCTAGGGCTTCCACCCGGGTTCCCCCGGGGCCAAAAGTGTGCCAGGGTAGGGGTCAAAGCGCCACAGGAGTGCAGTCACAGGCAAAAACAAAAGTGTGCCTGCTGGAAGGGCGACTTTGGCAAGGGGTCTAGAGTGGAAAATCCAACAAATGTACCGCACAGAAACACCTCATAAACATGCAAAAAGGTGGGCAAAAAGAATTGAAGTTAAATGGTCCCACAAAATTGCTGTGCAGTTGGGGGTGGCACCAGGGCCAATGCACGTACAGCCAGGTTTTGGTTGGGGCATGCCCAACATCGTGCTCAAGATTTAGCTCATCCGTAAACTTGTTTTTTTTTTTACCTGCTGACAAATTTTCTGCGCGCACCGGACAACCTCCAGCAACAAAAACTTCCTCGGAGGTAGAGGGGGGAAGAGCAGACGAGGAGGGGCGGGGAAGGGAGAGCATTCCACCGCAGCACCCGTGCCATGTCAAGGAACGGGGTAGCAATCTATGTTCACGACAACGGCAACATACTGCCCCTCTGTGCAAAGAAACGGGCAGCAACGCCGTGCATGTGTGGGGGGGTTGGTGCAGGGGGGGGGGGGGGTGGCTAAAGGCCAAGTATATTATGCTGGTTGGTGCGGGGGCGGGGGGGGGGGGGATTCTTTTGGCCGTATCTCATGGTTGAATAAAAGCAAACATGCATACTACATTGTCTGCAATGCGCCAGAATGGAAGAAATTTTGCAGTGGAGGGGAACCAAGGTATCAGGGTGTGAAGGCAACTTGCATTGTGCATTGTTTGTTGTCTCCTCCCCAATCGGGTGCCCTGTGCCATCGAGTGAGCAATGAGAGGTCGAAGTTGGTATGTGGTAGGGTCTCCTCACCAACTGTTTGAACCTTTGTCGATGGTTTGGGGTTGAATCTCGTGTTCAGGGTGGGGCCTTCGGCAGGGACACTACCGTTCGACTGATTGACCATTGTAGAAAGAAGAAGGGAAATTGGCTTATACACCAGAGCACCATGGTGGCGGATCATACCCACAGAGCTTCCACAAAAATTTGCACGGTAATTGGAGGGAAGTCCTAATCATTTGTACCGCCTTCTCTGAGACCCTGACAGACCGTACCAACAGATGGCGGTTGGGGAGTCTTTTAGCGCTTGACTGACAGCAGGGAACAGTGTCGACCGTGGTCGGCTGTGACCTGCTGGTTGGATGAGGGTACGGCGCGATGGAGTTCCGGCAGATTTATTTGTTCGCAGATCGCTGTGCCTTATGGCCCTCGTACGGCATGGCCAAGGCAAATTTCGCTGGAACCTGCACACATCGAATTTGTTTCTGACAATTCAGCTGACAATTATCCGACAGCGATCTGCCTTCAAACGGCTTAGACAGACGCCTACCGGAGTACAATGGCTGCCAGTTGCCGAGTATTCCTTGACGGAGTGCTTTACAGCCCCAAAATTTGCGAATCGCCTTTGACCAGATGCCCCTGTCAAAACGCAAGCTGCCGGTGCATAGTGGATGGGGAGTCCAGAAATTTATCAACATTGTTTCGACTCCGTCTCCTTGTTTTTGAAATCTGTCATTTTGCGTTTAAGTGGCGAGGCATAGAATGCGGTGTTGCAACAAATGATGAACATAGCAGGTGGATGGCAAGCCAACTCTGAAAGCGCAAGAGGGCGAAGAACACGATGTTTCGGTCGATTGGTGTGGTAGTGCAGTGCTTGATCCACAGGCAATCAATCCACTGAGCACTTACAGTTGCCACAGAGACAGGAGGCACGCATCAATCTCTGGTGGGTTAGAAGCATCATTTTGGACTAGGACGGTGGTAACGTCTGGCACAAAAGAACCCCCACGCGCAGACTCAAACAAACTTTGCCAAAAAAAATCCTCCAAAAAACATATGTATTTTAGGCAAAAAAGTTTACAAAAGGCTGGCAACAAAAAGTGGTTCAAAATGTAAATGTAATGATGAAAATTACAAGAAAACTATCTGAAGAGTCACATGAAAAATGGAAAAAAACCACCCTTCTCAGAACGAAAAAACCAAACAAAATCAATTTTCGTTCAGATAACCTGCTTGGCTGTTCGTACGCAGCGCGCATACACCAATACAGTAAATTGTGATCACCCGCAACAGCGGTTGGGACATTATCACCAAACAAAACCCATACCTATTTTTTGATAAGGTGTCATTGCGAAATTTCGCAATAACACACAGTGTGTCGTTGCGAAATTTCGCAATAACACACTGTGTGTCGTTGCGAAATGTCGCAACGACATGTTCGCCGAGAGGCTCCAGTTATGGAAAAATAGAAATAGTGCTTATGTTCTATGAATGACAAAAAATCATTCCTTCGTAGTTGCAAATTGAGTGATACTTTCTGTAAGCAAACATAGCGCAGACACGTGAATCCAACAATGTGTCATGCACATATTGATGTGGTACGGTGATGACAACCTGGTGATGGTAATACCTGAAAACAGAGACATGGCAACAAGAGGAACACGAAACACAGATGCAAAATAATGGAAAACCAGGGATGATGGTGTCTCGCAAAGTCAAACTAAAAAACTGCCCATAGCTTGTAGTCCGACAGACCGTGGCAAATAAATACTGACGTCGAATGCACAAGAGCATAACCTGTTAGCACATGTAAATGTACACATTCTTCTGAAACACGTTAAGCTGAGAAAACGGAATCGTAGTTTGCAAAACGGACGTATCCGTGACTAATGCACAGATTGTGAACACTGGAAAACCGAAAATAGGACAATGTGCCCTTTGATCTACTGCAAATACCTACATTATTCAAAAAGCATTACAAGACCCACTGCCATAGAATAAGCGACCAGTCGCATAGATTAAGCGACCAGTCGCATAGATAGTGCCATAGCGATGTGATGACGGCCTGCAGGACGAAAACAAAGGTGCAAGCAAAAGAAAGCGCACCGTAACATATAGACTTGTAGAGGGGTCCAGAACCTCACTTCTTGTTCTTTGCGGGTGGCTTTGCAGTCTTGCTCGCAGCCTCATTGAGTTTGCGCTTGAAAGTGGCTGCCACTGCAGTACCGGGTGTTGCCTGCAGAAGGGGAAACACGTCGTTGGTGAAGTTAGACGAGCAACAGCGGGATGCAGAGATCTTAATGTGCGGCAGGGAACATGTACCTTGGCCCCACTCGATTGGGGTGCTTCCTGAGCCGTAGAAGCCGGTGGCTTAAACGGTGTGGACGCTGACGGCTTAGCCTTTGCTCCAGACGGCTTATGGGCGGTAGCACGTGGGGAATGCCTTTCCGCTTGTGTGGCTCGCGCAGCTGCGGGCTTTGCAGTCTTTGCCGGAGGTGCCTCTGACTTCCCTAGGCTGTAAATCTTTTTCATTTCTTCGCGCCGCTTCTTCTCCCGCTCACGCTTTGCCGCCTTGAGTTCCTCTACTTTCAATCTAGGAAAGGCATAAAGAAAACACGTCGTTGCGAAATTTCGCAACGACAGCAACATCAACAGCTAAGCGATAATCCCGAAGCTGAAGCCCTAGGCGAGCAGACTATTACTAAGCAGGAACGATATGACATCCAAAACACCGCGACCACAAAGTAGTCAAAACAAGAGCGAACACTAACAACCTGGCTGCCTCTGCGGCACGTTCTCTCTCTGCCTCAGCAGCAGCTTCCTCATCCTCCTCGTCCATTTCTTGCGCTGGAGTAGTCGACATAGGGATGTGACCAGGGAGGATGTCCTTCAATTTGGAGAGATGAATCGGAGGAGTGAATAGTCAGCTCCTTCCCGATCTCAGTCGCAAATGTCTCCTCAGTCCCGTGGGGTCTCCGCGACAACACGATGTTGTTCACGGCACGCACAAGAGCCCGTGCCCTCAAATCCACCACTTGTTGTGAAGACTTCGTGTACCACAACAACCATACCGGTTTGTCCTCCGGGATTTGATAAGCATCAAACAGATCAATCAAAAAGCAAACAACGTCCGCAGGCACGTAATATACGTCCGGGGAATAGTGCAAGAAACACCGCGGCACCTGATAATATGGTAAATATACCTGGAGTGATGGATAGGAAAAGTTATGCAGTAAAGGAAAAGCCACATCACACAAACCTTTGGTTTTGGACAACCCTCCGGCACAACCAGGTACATGTGAATAGCGTGGGAGGAGTACCAATTCGTCTCCTGCGCTGTGTTGTACGCCATCATGTTGTACACACTAAAGTCAGTATCCTCAAGCAATTCTCGCAAAAGATGAAGGTAGGCCGTGCACTCGGCATCGCGACCCATCAGCAGCAGAGGAACACTACCGTCGCACGCTATTAAAATCAGACCATGCACACTCGTCAAGATTGCACCAGGCTCAAGGTCGATGCGGACGAACAAGTACGTGATTGTGGCAGCCAACTCGGGTACAGGTACGTTGGTTGTTCCGTTGATCACGTGGATAACACCACGCGTTCCCTGAGATCTTCACGGTAAATAGAGTACCATCCGGATTACTTTCCACCTAAATTACAAAAGCAGATTAAAGCAAAGAAGGAAAATACCGTGAAGAGCATGGCAATTGTACACTTGATGGTATTATACCTGGGCTTGAATAATTATCTAGCTGCAAGGTCACGGATCTCTTGAAGTTCGGGATCCGCCCAAATCGGCGATTTCACAATATTTTCCCACGGAGGGAGCTCCTCCTCTTCAATGCATTCCCACTTCGGAGGAAGCAGCACCTTGAGCTGGGCAGCTTTCAAGTCATGCGTGATTCGCTGAGAATTGGCAAAGTTTCCTGAGAACATACGGATACAGGTGGTGGGCATTGTCTAACGTAAGACACAAGTTGAAGTATGGTATTGCGAAATTTCGCAATGCCATGCACCACCCTAGTGTCACACTAACGCAACGTGACATTGTGAAATTTCGCAGCGACACATATATTGTGTGTCCTTACGAAATTTCGCAACGACACACGCCTACTTCTGCAACCAGGTGACACCGTCACATAATTCGTTCATGCTAAATCTCCCACTGGCAGGCCAAGTGTACCGACATGGACGGAGTGAGTGACGTGTCCTTGTGAGTTTTGGCAACTACAAAATTGCGTAACACGACCAAATGTTCCAATGCATGTTGTAACAGCGCACAGCCAACCATCAACATTTGTGTGTTGTGGTGCTACTAACAATATTACACTTGTCATTGTGAAAACTTGAAACAGCACACGATGTGTCCTTGCGAAATTTCGCAACGACACACAATGTGTCCTTGTGAAATTTCGCAACGACGCACATCGTGTCATCACGAAATTTCGACAACGACGTGTCCTGGCGAAATTTTGCAATGACACATTTAGCTTAGCTGCCATGACAAAGCAGAACGAGAAGCATACACATGCACTGTTCCAAAAACACACATATAAAAACAATGTAACAGGAGAAAAAGTTAGTAGTAGGCAGGAGACATACTGCGAGACTCGTGCACCATGGTGTTATCTTGATGACCAAAGTGCCACATGAACAACCGCTGCTTCTTCAACTCCGTGCACTCCCGCGACAAAACACTCGGCCCGTACTTCTCGCTCAGGAGAGGACGCAGCTTTTGGAACTCAATGGGGTGCAATCCCTCAACACACTTGAAAGGGCTGTAAACTGGATATTGGGTATCCATGCTGTATAACCGCGAAATCACCGTCACTGCCAAATCAGCAAGGTTGCGAACCAGCTTGGGCAATAGGGTGCCACTGCTTACCCAACTTGTTCAAAGGTCCCATCTTGGCAACATATCCGGCCTTGAATACCATGTTCCGGCAAGCCTGCGACAGACTAATTTCCTGATTAAGTTTGAATTCACGACCCAGAATGTGCAATCATTGCGATACCAAGTGCTTTGAACCACCGTGTTGCGTAACATTATGAAGACCAGCCAGAAATTCGCATACATAGGGCGGTGTATCAGCCTGTTGCGGAGAACCGATGCGGTGTGTACCTGCTTGACCCTGTTGGCGTGCGTTGCGTACACAAACACATACCCGCATGAGCTTGTTGCGAAACTTATACATCGACGGCTTGAGTTTTATCCCGGCGTATTCTTCGCGGATCAGGCGGACGGCCTCAACGAGGTGCTGCCCCCCGTTGACATGCTTCCTTCCGCCGTGCGGGAAGGTCATGATCCCCTGCAGCTCGTCATGCACGGGCGGGGCTCTCTTGGATGTCCCTCTTGCAGATGTTCGTTTTTGTGGTCGATCTTGTCCTGGTCTGCCCGAACTCCAGCTTCCGGTTCTCCGCCAGCTCCTTGTAGTGCACATCTTCTACTTTCTCAATGCATGCGCCGAATGTGATGTAATCCGGATCCAGCGTTTCACTAGATGGCTCCTTCACGAGTTAGGGTTCTGTGCCGCTGCTGCTTGCGTAGCAACAACCTTGGTCTTCGTGGCCTGTTGTGCCGATCGAACGGCCTTGGTGGCGGGAGTCGTCTACTGCGGTGCCCTTGCAGGAGGCACTTCTTGGGGTTCCGGATCTGCCTGGGGTTCGTCTCCACCCTGAGATGACCCTTTCGGAACATGTTCAGGATCCTCAAGCCCAAACGCTTCAGCAAGGGCAGCTTTGTCCGTAGGATCATACTCCCCATCTTCCTCCTCCTCTCCTTCTGTCCCCATAGGTGGGTTGTCTTCCCTTTCTTGCGACATTGCAATGCATGAAAGTGCCTCCACAAAGGAATAAGCGAGGTGTGCAACAACTTGGAATGAAACGTGTCAAAATGTGTCGCTATGCATAGTCACTGCGTTTGAGAGATTGTTTGATATGACATCGTGAGACAAATTACCCTGCAAAGGCAGTTGTCCTATATTTTTGTGCGATCGGAAACAAGGGCTCGCAAGTGTGATCAACAGCAATCAATTTTAGATAATTGTGTGTCGTGATGGTTTACCTCCGATCGAATGCACTGGGTGGAATGTATGATGTGTGTCATTGCGAACTTTCAGAACACCACGTGGTGTGTCGTTGCGAAATTTTGCATGGGCACATTGTGTGTCGTTCCGCAATTTCGCCATGACATGTTGTCTGTCATTGTGACGCACAGTTCTGTTACGGTGAGATTTCGCAATACCACATTGTGTGTCGCTGCGACATTTCGCAATGGCACATTGTGTGTCGCAGCGAAATTTCACAAGGACACATGGTGTGTCGTTGCCACACACGTGTTCGTGCAAGCAAAAAGTTCTGCGGATATCCGTGTGCAAAATATGTTTGTAGTTGCAAAACAGATTGGTACGAAACAACCACTTGCATATCCCAATCTCGGAATCAGCCTGACGACAACATATACTGGTGCTACGTTGATACTGCAATGATTGCTCTTATTGCGCATACGGTATTTGCCTGCTTCATGTTGGGAAGGGAGTGTTATTCCGTCCATGTGTTTTTGTTAAATTTTTTAAGTTGAATAAAATTGTCCATTTGGACCAACTGTCATTTGCTACCTTTTTTGTCTACGCGGACGTCTCATAGGGAAGGGATGTTGTGCTTGCTGAACGTATGCCATTGTACCGTGTGGCAAAATTCCAGGTATACCACATTTCTTCAGTCTACCAAAACCAACACCACAAAACGTGATGTTGCGACATTTTGCAATGACACACAATCACATTGCTCAATCAAATCAGCAAACGTCCCCGAAAGGAAATAACACACTAGAACAATTCACAAGCTGATAACGACACTCTTGTTCTGCAGCGTATGGACAGAAGTGTAGACCCGAGGTGACCTGTCTGGTTTCATCATTCCAGATCACTGATATCCGGTTCGTAGTGATCCTCCTCTCTCTCGGGTTCCCCCTCTCTCTAACGCCTCAAACGGTTTACTACGACCCGGGAGAAGCCTGAGATGGCAGGGGCGTCTCCTCTCGCTAATGCCCTTATGTCCTTAACCGTGTCATCATGTAGCTCCCGAAATGAATGTGTTGTCTGTGCCATATTGTGTGTCATGAACTCAGTTACAGCCTCGGATACTGCAGTCTTGCCTGTCAACAAGCGGAGACTATGATACAGCACATCTTTGATTTCTTGTGCATTGCAGTGCAGTGGTCCGGGAAATATGTACATTTGGTCCCAGACGGCATCAGGTTGTGCGGTGGCCACATTGGTTTTGTACTGTACAAATGCAGTGTCCCGTTTACTTGCTTTCTCAAAAAAAAAAAAGTGGATGGGGCGACGAAACATGGTGATAAGGGATTGGGAAACGGCCCCTCTCATATTACGTACGTCCTTGGGAGCGGGTAGGGTAACATACAAATCGAGACAGTCATTGATGGTAATGGCTTGCGAGTGTAGATGCAACTGGTGACCGAGTCGTGCCAGCAGGGCCTCACCACTCTCTTCAACATGCACGTAACTTGGGACCTAGTTGTGCCACTGCTGCCAGGCGAGTAGTGCTATAAAGGTGGTGTGAATATACTCGACTTTCTTGGCGTCGGGCCCGCAGAGACCAATCATAACTAAAAGTGCTTCAAGCAAAACTTGGCGTGCTCTATATCCTGTCTCAATATTCTTGCATGCCCACATGCATTCCTGCACACCGTGACCCAATGCAAATATCGCTGGGCAGCAGACATTTAGCATGCGCTGTAGTGCTTTGACCTTATGCAGGGCTACTACTGTAGCCAGGGGGTGTGGTTTTCGTTGAGCCTCCAAACGGGTTATGATATCTTTCATTGGTACAATAAAATCTGATCTCGCAACAAGTAATGCGCCAACAACTTTCTCCATGAACGGCACTTTCCGGTGCAGCGGGACTAAACTCTCGGTTGTGAAATTTGGAAAAAGAAGGCATGCAATTATCGGAAGGTACTGTCTGTACAATAGTGTCAGTGTGTATTTGTAAAGATGCCAGATGCCATGCACTTGTGGTAAACATTTTAGGTAACGGCAAAAATTCCTTGTTGCATAGCTGCCACCGTACAAGAATCACATCAATGCATGGTGAATTTTCATGTCAGATGGGATGGTGATTGTGTTCCCTGTGTGTCTTTGCAGTGTACGAAGCATGCCACACACGTCCAACAACCCCGCCAGGGTTTCTGCGCCGAAGGCATGCGTGGCTGCCATTGCTGCGCGGCTGCATCGGGCCGCATCACATCCAGCGGTACGCGGATCATTGTGCAGTCAACGGGGCTGTCATTCGGAGTTTCAATGAAGTCACACAACCGTTGCAGGCGCACAACAATCTCTGCGGCAGTGGTTCCAATCTTAGACGGCAGTGTGTGCAGCACTGGATGACCACCATATGTTAATAGTTGTGGCGGTTTACTGATTGCAACAACTGCAATTGCAGTGCAGTCCAGTGTAATGTCTACTCTGATAGGATCGAGTGACCGGCGAGCATGTCTGTAACTGTCTATCCAAAGAGCAACTTGGTTATTCGACATACATTCCCATGTGCGTGCAATAATGGCAGACCTTGGGTGGCAAGTGTTGTCTCCTGTACGTGCACCATGCCTGCACGTGCCAACAAACAGCCTCCTGATCTTGACAATTGTGTTCCACTGGGATCTCGGGACGTGCCACGGTTGGACAAGCACGTGCGTGCATCACCCTCCAGATGTGAAACACTTGCTACGCAGAAGTGTTCAACCATCTGGGGTGTGGTCCTTCCAGCAATGCGCGCCGCATGTCCTCAAAAGAGTAAATGTTACGTTGCACATATCGCAGGTCGGTGCAAAATTGAACAAACATCAGCGATGGACCACAACGTGCGGCATCTCGGATAATTTCCAAATCATCTGCCCAAACATGCTCTCCGAGGTAGAGACACAAACGACGGGCATATTCATCCATAAGGAAAACTGTTCAAAAGCAGAGTCTTATAGTACTTCCGTACACAATATGGTTCTTGTTGTTGGACGTAATGCTCGGTGTGATCTGCATGGCATTGCAAACAATTAATGCAAGGTACAGAACAACCGGTTTCAAATCAGTCTCTCTGATGTTTTTGCGGTATCACCTTCCATTTGTTATTGTTGTATTTAGAATGGAATTGCGGATTGCGTCTCTTCTGGCATGCAATTTACATGTTGCATCTATTACCTTTAGTACATTTGACTCTTCACCGGACTTCAATGGCTCAGGAAGAGGCCCTTGCTAATGTTTTCCTAACGGAAATGCGGACTTCATACAATGAAACACGTCGATACCTGATGAGAGATGTGTGTCATTGCGAAATTTCGCAATGACACACTATGTGTCATTGCGCAATTACGCAACGGCACACTGTGTTTTCGAGTGCTATTGCATTACTACATTCTTCTTCAATACACTTCAGTGTTCAGGCAGACACCCTTGCTTTTGTTTCTGTTATAGGGAATTTGGATTGCATACCTGAAAATATGCTCAAATGTGATGAGAGATGTGTCCTTGCGAAATTTCGCAACAGCACACCGTGTGTCGTTGCGAGATTTCGCAAGGACACGCAATGTGTCGTTGTGAGATCTCGCAACGACACACTGTGTTTGCCAAGTTTCGCAATGACACGCAGTGTGTCGTTGCGAAATTTCGCAATGACACATCTTCAGTGCTTCATTTGCAATAGATTTATTTGCGTCTTTGCGAAACTTCGCAACGACACATCATTTGGATTTCCTAATTTAGCAACAGCATATCTGGTTGACTTGCGATGTTTGTTGCGACCACATCTTGCCCCGTCATACAAGTTTATATAAACCCAAATGTCTGAATGCGGAATGTTGCAACCATACACAACACACCGGGTTTGCATAAAGTGTACAACCGAGGGTGTGTCGTTGCGAAATTTCGCAACGCCACGTATCATGTTCCTCTGAATGTTAGCAGGACACAACGACAGAAGCAATGCAACAAGCAAGCATAGACACCAACAGACATCGATCACTGGTGTGACATAGCAGTACTGTACAGTACATCCGCAGCACACCAACTGCTGAATTTTTTTCCTCTTTCTGCTACCTTTTTTCTTTTGGGGGGTAACACTTTCTGTGGTCTGCTGCTACAGTACCTTTTCGGCATAAGTTTTCGCGGTGACTTTGAATGTGGAAAAATATAGTGTTTTTGGGGGGGGGGTTGAAAACGTGTCATTTTTCATTTTGGGGGTTATATAGGGCCGATTTGTGCGAGACGTTACCGCCGTCCTAGTTGGAGGTGTACTGGCAGGTACAAATGGTTACAATCTGGGTCAAGGTCAGTGCGTATTGCCACAGAATGTTTGCTGAGGATGCAAATGGCCAAAACAGCATTACACCTCACCCGTATGCACCACTTGGCGGGAAATCCATCTATCGTCAAGCAGCTTGGGTCATCATCATGGTGGGGAGGAACCGACATTTTGCATGGAGCGGGATGAGAAACGGGGGTTCATTAGGAGTGCTATGAATTCAAGAAAATGACAACATGGGATCAGCATTTAATGTAAAAACAAGAATGAGAAAGCGCATCGAAGAGGAGGCGGAGAATTAAGCCTGATTTAGGTGAGCTAAGTGAAGTTGGAGGTGGAAACTTGGATTGACCTACCGTGTTTAACATAGCACCTGCCAAGAGCTCCTGGATTGCAACCGCACACAAGGAGGAGGAGAGGGGGGGGAGGGCGGGGGGCTGAAAGCAATAGCAGTCAAATGCAGAGTGGATGCGCTTGCAGTGCCCACAACGTGCAATACCAGCAGAGGCCTCCAAAGAAGTCCCGTGGTCAAGACTGCGAACTCTTGCAGTCATGATGCTGCAGGAAGGGGGGGCGGGATCGATAATGAGATCCGAGTATGCAGCTGCTGAAACAGCACAGCCCAGAGCAACAGACGCCTCCCGCCCCGTATGCAATCTGTCCCAGCACAGCACCCCCATGATACCGCACTTCATTGGACACGAGTTTTGCGGTCGCACTGTGTCAGTCAGTCAAATTGCTTATCTCTGGCACTGTGCTTTTAAGAAACCCTGGTTGACATTCACACGACAACGCCCTACGCACCAACCCACACCCGCTGTAGAACTCACCAGGACCACCCCACATTAGATGTTCGGCTAAGCACTGCCACATTCAAATCCAACAATAGCATAGCCATGTCAGCGAGTTCTCGCGTGTGGGGTGGGGGTGCTTGTTCACGGCATTGGCATCGCGGTCTTTGGAAGTTTCTCTTCCAATTTGAAATACCACACCACCAGTCCCACAAGGGCACTTACCACTGTCAAGACCACCACCCAGATCACCAGCTGTATAGTGGGAGACTTGATGGAGCAAGTCCCCACCTGCTGGTTGTAATTGAAAGGGTCATGCGCATTTGCTTTAAGCCCCTTGGCACTTTTGCACTGAAGCACCTGATCAACACAAAGAGTAGGGGGAGCTATGGAACGCAGGCGGGTGGGACTGGGTGACGGGACATGAGGGAGGCAAAGCTGTTCTTCATCGCGGTAAACCAAAAGACCTGTGGCTTCAATCGTGCTACTGTCGACACCATTGGTCACTGTCCATCTGCTGGCAACCGCTGTCAGGGTTGACATGGTTCCTTAAGGTTGCAGGGTCCAGGCTGCATTTATAAGAGGGAGGGAGGTCCGTGGGGGCTTGGGGCACCCACCCACCAAGAATCGAAGAATCGGGGATGGGGTGGGGGGTGGGGGGAGTGCTCTCCCAGGTGATATTACCACCCCTGCGGAGAAAAGATTCCGTCTTTTGGGGGGGGGGGGGCCTGGGAGGGGGGGGCTGATTTACTGATCTTTTTTTATTGCGGTGGTTTTTTGTTGCTGCAACTGATGTGTGTTGCCCAGGGACTTCCCGGCCAGGTCTTGCTTCTACTGCTTGCTATTGTTGTTGCTGCTACTGCTGCTACTGGCGTTGTCATTGTCGCCCCTACTGCTGTTGCTGCTGATATTGCTGCTACTGTACTTCTTTTATCGCTGCGTGCCTGCCTCCCAGCGCAGCTTCCTCCGCTTCTCCCCCCTTTTCCCCTCGCGCTGCGCCAAATACTCACCGACAACACACACGGAAGAGAACCTTCTGAGCGCTCTGTGGCTCAACAGCCGGGCTGGATGCTCTTTGCATGCCCCCGTTCTGCATGGGCTGTATTTGGAATCATGGCCCTCCATCCACGGCATTGCCCAGGCTGCTGCTGCTATCCACTTGACATGATAAAGGGGAGGGCAGAAGAGGTTTGTCAAATAAGAACAAATAAGAAAGGAGAAAGGCAAAACAAGAACGAGGTTTGAGCACAAAACAATTCTGTAAATTCTAGGGCTAAGTCTAACAAACCCGGTGCTTACCAGGCCCAAAAGGGCAGTTGCAAACAAAAGGTCTCACTGTTCCAGACCCATCTAACTATTCATCCATTTGCGTGTAATGGCAGCGTGCAATAGGACACACCAAACATACCTACACCGGTCGCAAACAACCCAAAGTGGGACAAAAAGATGCCGCACAAAAAGCACACAGCCGTGGCAGCCACAGGCCCAGCAGCTGAGCTTCCACATGGCAACTGAGTGTGCGGGCCAAGCAGGATCCTCAACAACCCTCATAACCAATCAAACACCAAAGAACACCCGACACCCAGTAACAACCTGACCACCAAAATGTGTGGTGACAGACTGAAGTTCCCGACCACATTACACATTACCTCTCATGTTTCAAAGGCAGCAACAACACTGATGGATTGGATCGTTCCGAAGCGCATGAGCAGAACTGTGCAGCATCACGAAAATAATCCGCCTCATGAGTCAATTTTACAATGGCAGGGAGGGGGGGGGGGGGGAAGGAGTCCTTAATGAGCCCCTTCTACATACTAATTCTGCGGCCCAACTTTCCAGCAGCAGAAGGCACTGGCTCGCAAAAAATCGTGGTTTTCATTCCGCTCAACCGAATTGAAATGCATGCCATTGGACTGCTAATGCCTTGTATCATATGACACACAGCCACGGAAGAAGCTGTTATGGCAAGGAAAATAGAGACTTCACAGGCGTTATGGTGCACTGAGCCTTCTGATTTTGCAAGCATTGAGTCACCACCTCCTACCACCCTTCTCTGGGCGGACTGCCTGTATTCAATGATATTCAGAACATTGCTTTCTTTGGAAATTCTGGAAGAACTTTGGGAAGCAGTTGTAGAAGTTCTGTGCTGTAACTTGACAAGACCAGTTGTTTGTGGCAAGGGACCCCTTTCCTCAGCAAAGCATAATGAGGCATGGGATCCAGCAGCAAAACAGTAGTGCATCAACAGGCCCTCTGAATGTCATGAACACTGCTCTCTTCGTGAATGCTGGGGTGACACTTTTGCGCTTTTGCTGTTTCTGTGCTACCGAAGATAAACGTACGCACACACACGCACACATCCAAATCAGGTACGAGTATCAGGCAGAGGGTGGACCTGACCCTGGTCATCCAACCACCATGGCGGGAGGAACCCCTCTTCACGCGGCTTTCGTCCATTGGGATCCACATAGTCATCATCATACTGCCTCTCCTTGAAACGCTGGGAAGGAATCCGAGCACGTGTTGGCCACAGAATTGTACATGTGCACATATACCCAGGATGCCAGCCCCAGTCAACACAGCAGCCGCAGGAGGCAGCCCCAATCAACTCGGCGACAGCACAGGCCCAGCCCAGTACACACGGCAGCATCATGTCCCAGCCTCATTCAGCGTGGCAACAGCAGGGGCCATTGGATGCAAACATGCATGCACCAGGTCCAGCGAAAAGCTGGCGGTTGGATCCTACCAAAGCGTCTGACACTCTGGAAATTCAAAATGATTTCTGACAGGGTTTTTCGCAGTTTTACCCTCTCAGAACTGAGGCCTCCGAGCACTTCAAAGTCATTTCACCAGGTCCAGCAACACCAGCACAACAGGCTTCTTGAATCACAACTCAGCCACAATGCTAGTATACCATGTACCATGAGCCTTCTGCAGAGCATTCTGACAAATGCGAGATTTCCGGGCTGGAACCACGCACAGCTGAGAGAAATCACCCAGGAAAACATCCAACATGCCCCATCCTTAGTGGATTGGGCATAGCTGGGTAGACACATGATCACAGTCCTGCCCATCCCAATCCTGGCTTCTTACTACCGCTGGATGCCTCTCTCACTATTCTGCCGTTCGCTGCAAGAAAGGTCATTAATTATGATACAAGCCTGAAACCTGGGACTCCAAAGCATGATAGAAACAGAAACAAAATAAGAACAGAGAAACCGCTGAGTCCTAGCCAGACATTTCAGAGAGGGATGATAAAACTGTGGCAATGATTATGTCAGGAGCTCCACAGGCATGTTTGAGGAGAGGGCAATAGGATGGTTTTTCGCACTGTTGGCTCGCAACATGTCACAGTGATTTGACCCCAGCTGCCTACAGACAACACACACCTTTTTGTCACCTGGTGGTTTGAATCCAGCGGTGCCCACACGCAAGCCATTGCTGTCGCGGTAGAAAATGTCGTAAGCATCTGCATCCAAACCAGTTGGCCACGTTTTCCGCAGTTGCTTGAAATGTTCACTGTGCCAGGTAGGTGGCTTGAAGCCATCCTGCCCAGGACAAGCTCCATTAGAATCCTTGTAGTCGTCTGTGTACTGCAGATCCTTAAGCGCCTCTGCACTCGGAGGCTGTGTGGATGGCGGCATGATGTTGGTAGCTGCCGAGACATCCTCTTTGTTGACCATGAACCCTGGCAATGCAACCAAGGGAGGATCAATCTTGGGTGCTGTTTGCGCTTCAGGAGCCGGGCTCTGGCTCTCAACAGCCCCTGGCAAGGGATCCACAGGTGCCCCTGGCAAAGTATCTTCGGTTATTGGGACAGGGTCTGCATCCTTTTTGGGAGACCCAGAAGCAACCACGCGAGCGGGAACGTTGAAACTGCCCGAGGTATTGGCAAAGCTTGCGGAAAGCTCAACACGAGGTGATGTGGGTCTTGGTGCGCGAGATTGGAGCTCCAGGGCCTCACCAAGGAGGCACGCCTTCTTGTCCCCAGGTAGTGTTGCCGCAAATTGGTCATCGGTGTCATACTGCCTGCTGCCCGTAAGCTGTTGCACAGGTGCGTGTACATAGGGTGTGGCTGTGACCGTGCACGGGGCGTATTTCATGGAATAATGTTGGGCGTCTACCTCCGGCTGAATGGGGATTCAAACTGAGGCATTAACAAAATTGTTCAGCCACTTTTGGTCAATATGTGTGTCCCTTGGCACCCATGGACTCACCTGTAGCTGGCCGGTATACTCGCCCCAACCTCTGGGATTAGGGTTATTTGGGTGGGCAATATCTGTCATTGGTTTCAGGTTCCTTTCTCTGAGCCCCAGGGGAGTCGTTCAAAGGCCAAAGGATACGAATCACAATTACGTGCCATGTATCATTTCTGACCACCACCTGCTTCTCTCTGTCGTGCTATGTGTTGTTATGTACATATGGAACAGGCATATGCTTCACGATGCAGCATACCGCCCCGTTTTGGATTTTTGTTGTGGCATGTTTGTGCACCATGCACACAGAATGCCACACCCTGCCAAGCAGCATTAGCGTTGGTTCCCCCCATTGATGTGCCTTGTGCTCTTGGAAGAGGCAGGAAGGGGCTGACTGCCATGTGGCAATGGTGGGAGGGTAACACAGGTCGGAGAACATTCGACACATGTCGGCTTCGACTCACAGAATGCATATTGGCTACTTTTGTTGGATGCAAACAAGAGGTGCCACACAAGGCAAAAGGTTGAGCTATCAGCAGCATGCTCGTTTGTGACCCTATTGGCATGGGTGACATGCACTCAAAGAGCATGGTTGGTCATTGATGCAATGGATTCAAACATATCATGGTCCAGGCACATAATGCCACAAACACTCACTCCATCCGACGTCACAAACAAGCTAGTGCGGTCCCTCGGAAAATTTTCTTGTGCTGCGGCATGCTGCGGCATGCTGCGGCACACTGCGGCATGCTGCGGCATGCTGCGGCATGCTTCTGCCTGCACATGTGGGTACCTACACTTCTATGGGAGCAGACAGACAAGGCAGACAGGCTGATGTGGTCCCCAATACCTTCCCAATACACCAAAAAAGCGAAGATCTGTGCAACAATAGAGAGGAACTCACAGGCAAAAAATTGCCCTTTCCGGGAATGGAACCCAGGACCCTCCAAACTGAGAACTGGTACATAGACCACTGAGCTACCATCCAGTTCTGAGACAACTGTGCAACAAAGGGTTCAGAGCTTCGACATGTCATGAAAAAAAAAGTCCACCATGTGAAAATTTTGGCTCGCTGCGGCATGCTGCGGCATGCTTCAAAACCCCCATGTGCAGCTCCAAAAAAAAGGTGCTGCGGCATGCTGCGGCTGCACTAGCTTGGTCACAAATGACAAAGGTCTATTCTCATGTGCACAGCATCCCTTCCTTGCCCTCATCGTCCGCTGTCTGTGGCAACGACCCTCGCCATGTAGGGAGAAGAGAAAGGGTGCATGTCGAGGGGAGTGACTATCGCAAACAAAAAGGAGAGAACACAGGGGACAGAGAGGGTGTGGACTTGCATCGTGGTGCGTATGCCCGGAAGCAACTTCGCAAGCAATTGATGGCCTTGCACTTGAAACGTTGAATACTGGTGACAACTGGCACCAAACACACTCAACAGCCAAACCAAAATACATGCCGATCGGTCGGATCGAGATTTCCACACAGTGATAGGGTCATGAAGGCAATGTCTTGCAAGCATACAGTGTAATCGGGAACCGATGAGGTCCTGATTAAAATATTCGCCAGCCCCACCTCTGGGGAAATCTGTGTTTGTGTATGTACTTGAATCGCATCCTTGCCTTGCTACCGCAAAGACGCGCCAAAAAGAAAGAGTTGGCCGATTTGCTTTCCACTCCCTAATGCTTCCGCTATTCCTGCCCACATGTGCTGAGTGTTCCACCACTATCCTTCCCTGTTGCCTGGTTCACCATTACCGGACATAGGTAGAGAGGAGCATGGAGCATCTATCAAAAACAAACGCTTTCGGGGTGAGGAGTACCTCTGCAGGTTGTCGGGCACCATGGTCTCCACTTCCATATGCCGGAGGCTTCTCTGCCATATCAGCGGAAGTGGCTGTTGTTGGCTAGCCCGCAGTGGAAAAATGACCCATGAACTACATCAATGAAATTTGTTGAGTGCAAATGTCTGTACAAAGAGAAATGCAACAAATGGCTTTGACGCATGTGCAATAAGTTGTCGCCAACCTTAGCTTGCCTCCACGATAAGTGGTGTTTGATGGTTAAAATGCCCAGTCCGTATCGTATCCTGGCAGCTTGTGCACCAGAACATGGTGCAATCTGTTTCCATCCTCGTCTTCATGGGCTGGGGGAGGTTTGGCTGCTACCTTTGGGGGGTTGATGCCCCCACTGTGAACTGTATGTTACTCCACGGCACGATGCAATTGCTCAGCATCGGAATGTTTTTGGGTATAGGTGTAAACAAAAACCTTAACACCCACGTGCATGTGTGTCCGTGCAATAAGGTACCGAAGGCTGTGACAGACCCCGTGCAAAAGTCAGCCTCATCCACTTTTGTATTGGACAACACACCATGAAAAATCATGGCAAGGGCCTCACCAAGCCGCTTCACAACCATTTTATTGTCTTCAACAATAGCCACAGGGAACTATGCATGGCACACATTCTATACGAACCAACGAACATTCTTAGTGAACCTCTCCACAAACTTCTGTCCGCACAAACTTCTGTGTCAATATACCAATCCTTTTTTTTTTCACAGGTGGTGTAGCAAGAAACCTTGGAGCTCATCGGAAGCTGAATCAGCATTGCCTCCCTACATTTCTCAGAATACAGGCAACCCAGTGCTCTATAATGCCAATGAGTCCAGAACAGCACGGCAATACTATTTGTTTATAGGTACTCAGTATTCCAGGGTGGTCGGAGATTTACCCTCTGCAATGTTAGGCCATATATATCTTGGAACAGTTTCTTCGGGTGATCAACCCCACAGCCATTTCTTTTAAAATACAGACCCACAATGTTGTCTCGGTATCTATAGGGGAGGAATGGGAGTATTTCTGCATGCGTGTGCTGTCGACGCTTCAATCTGTACCTCCTGGTATTCAACCATTTATCCTCAGCTATGATGTGCATCATTGTGCTCATTGCAAGACACTCTTTTGCAGCAGCTCAAGAATGGGCGGTACCACCTTTCTCGTTACACTCACGAACCAAAATACCAAGTGCAAGGCAGGACTGTAACTATAAAGCAGAGCTTTCAGTGCTAACAAGAAGCGAAGCCCAACCTGTTGCGCATTTGTGAGTTCGGCATGATTGTACATGAGAACTTGTTTGGTGCTATCCAACCCAGCCTTGTTGGCAGCAGGGGCAAGGATCAGGCTAGCAATGGTTTCTCCATGTGACGCAACTTCACTTTCAGTGGCTTTGAGGTCCTATCCTTGCTCCAAAAATTTCACTATTGCAGCAAATGCCTTGTAGGTGGACTCTGCAAGCCGTGCGGCAATCCTCCACACAATGTGCCTTGGCAACGATGGCTTGTGTGCCCCCTCCATGCCCCACTATACATGTTGCCCCTTGTTCGGGTGCACCCAGGATGGCCTCAATGCACCTTGCCTCCCCTAAGAGGGCTCACCATGCGCCGTGCGAAGAGTAGGCCATTTTGGTAGGGATGCCATACCCCGTACATCAGCGGATGCCCAAGTAAGAGTTGGTCCACATGCCATATTTAGCAGCAGACCCCATAGGACATTTTTTAGAAGGGCATAGAAAATTTTCATATCAATGACCAATGAGGGGAAACAAAATGCTTTGTTTTTGTACTGCTAGCATTCTAGGCCCTTAGCATGCGAGCCACATCTTGACTGTGAAAGCAGAAAAGGCCTCAAGTTGAGGGAAACCACTCCTGTGCGAGCTGTGTCCAGAGGTGCACACACCTAGGTCTGCATGACACCCCCCGCCAACAGCTTGATTTTGGGTAGCATACACATTGCAGCAAGCAGGTAAGAACAGGGTCCTGACTTTCTGCATAGCAACACCCATTAAACTTTTGGGCCAAACGAGGGGTGGAACTATGAACTTTTGGGAACGTCGTTTTGACCTCAAGAGGTTAAGCTTGGTGAATTTTTGTCTTTGTGGTTGAAATTTCAGCCAACAGTGTATCTTGCTGAAATTAGTATGTCGTTTTCGCTCTTTCCCTAAAATTGGGTGAAATTTCGCCTACAAATGGTATTGCGCTTTTACCGTCCATATGCCTATGTACACAGGTCTAGGGGTTGGGGGGAAGGGCCGATCTCTGAGTTCTGTGCCCCTCCCCCCGGGCAGTTGCCCCCTGCCTGTAGTGAACGGTGGCACAGAGGGACGAGTCGGTCAAGACCACGTCTCTTCCTTACTCGCCCTCCCGTGTGCCAAGTCAGGTGTGGATGTACCCACAAATGGCCCCAATACAAACTCCCCTTGAAAGCCTTCAACACGGGTCTCTACCAATATCAAGACCAAGGGTTTCCCGTTTTGCAAAGCACACGCAGAGCATCAAAACACAGTATCCTCGGCATATCAACAGCGTATCCTGGTATGCAGTCGTGTGGAAGCCAACAGTGTCGGCAATTGTGTACAAACCGCGCCTCTGGGTGGGCGGGCGGGACAATGCAAAATGAATTCGCAGATGCCCCACACTCAGGGTGGACGGGTGGGCAGGCACAGTAAAGAAAATACAATTACAATGACACAGGCTACAGCACCATGCACACCACACAAGACACAGAGCAAAACTACATATTGACGGCGATCTGGAATTTTTGCAAAGCACACGCAGAGCATTAAAACACAACATCCTCGGCATATGAGCACCGTCTCTGGGCTTCAACCCCACATTTTTACATACTCATAGGTGCATAGCTGGTAGAATAAAACAACACATGTTTTATTGGCAACGTGTGTCAAGGTTTGTCGGACGACACAAAAAAGGGTTCAAAAAACACACGAGCAATGCACAACAAACCGCGCAAAAGGTCTCATGGGGCGGGTAGTTAGCATGGCCTAAGTGGTCTAGTCTCCCACAAACTAGATAGGGAGCAGTGGCACACACAACAAACTCATCCACTGCATGCTTTGCAACAACAAGCAACACAGAGCTCGGATGTGTAATCTAGCGAGTCTTGCTTATCCACTCCCCTAATTTGCTATGTACCGCTTTCCGATCTTCCGTGTCTCTTCCTCTACCTCTTCCTCTTCTCCGACCTCTTGCTTCTCTGCCTCCTGTGTCACGTTGTACTTTGGTGCACTCCTGCACTCCCAATACGTCCCTCCCCACAAGGCATGAGAATTGAATAAAATCGAAAGCACACACAAGGCATGAAAAAGACATGATCCTTGGCAAACCAGCAACGTCTCTGGGCATTGGCCCCGCATCCCTGCGACATACCCGCACCCCCAACACGACCTAACCCACAGTGCATGAAAAGATAAATGAAACATTTGAATCGTCGGAGGCATGCGTTGTAGCACTCCGCCATCATTGTGGCGCTACTAAAGGCGTAGGCACAGAAAATAAAACAATCTTACGGATTGAAGTGAGAGCAAACAACCCAAACAGCTGCACGAGAACCCTCAACCCAAAGGTAGGGCACCCGCGGTCCATCCACCTTGTGGTGGTGCGAGTGCGAGATGGAGAGGCGCCATGCATGCCGCTTCCCGAACAGCAAAACCCCACCTCTGGCAGCACAGGTGGCCACTGCCTTTCTTAACGACGCGGGACCCGTCGGCCAGCACGTGCCGCACGTCCCCACTCACCCTGCGGGCGACCTTGGCCACTGCCCTCTACACCACGATGAAGGCCTGCTCTGTGGACACGTCGACACCCAAATAGACGCGGGCCTGCTGCCCCAAGTAGAAACGATGCACCGGCTGCCCTACGAGCATGGTGCATAACTTTCGATGCAACCAAAGCCTCCTCTTGGCGCAGCGGCATTCGACGGCGGCCGGTGCGCGCTTGCGCTACACGCCCCCGGCCTACACTTGCGCTTGCCCTTGGAACCACGCCTGCGGCTGGGCATAGCCTCGTGACATACAGAGAAACTAAGGCAGGGCAAAGAGCCACACGAGTGGGACAAGCCAAGGGGCTATGTTTCCCAGAGCACAGGACCCCCGGTGACCGTGTGTCCCAGAATGGAATTCGCATCCCTCCAGGTTGGAAACAGATCATATTTTAGTCCGCCAAGCGCAGGGGGGTACAACGAGGCCAAACGGAAGCCCCATTGTCCAAAGGAACATGGAGTCCCGAGCCGGCATGGCCCACAGGGTCCGCAGACGCACACGAGCCGACTCCCGTGCCGCCAACTGATCACCATCGCAATCTAAACACAATTTGCCGGGCGGGTCCGCCGGGTTAAAAGCACCATGGACTCAGTGAAGATATATCCTGCCCCTGACAACAAACAAAGCAAAACAAACAAAAGTCGTCGAAAAACCCTCTGCAGAAATAGGTTCCCCACCGGCGCGCAAAAACAAAGCAACACAAAGGCAGCAGCTGCTGCATTGTCTAAAAACAGATGTGCCACACGGCAACCAACATTGAGGATCAAACGGAGGCCCCAAGCCATTGCCAAAACCTCTACATCCATCGGGCTAAGGGGCGCACGGGGACCACGGTACGTATTCCAAGGGCGGGAGAAAATCCACCTAGTCGAAAAAACGCACCATCCTGTGCCACATCGACGAACAAAATCAACCGCTTCGCCGCAAAAAAGGGGGCGCGCAAGACGACCCCGCCATGGTCGCATGGCCAGCACCAAGAAACCCACCATACTACGTACAAGCGCCGCAGTTGTGTGGGGAAGGACCTGTTTACCCCATAGCACAATCGCCCATAAGCCGGACAGAAAAGGTGCATGACCAAAGCTAGGTCTACACACCACGAGAATGATATAGAACAGCCAGCAAGGTCCAAGAGGACACCAGTATGATATACAATAGCAATCAACGTCCAAGAGGACACGAGTATGACATAGGACAACCATCAAGGGCCTAGAGGACACAAGTATCATATAGAACAGCCAACTACTGTAGCCTGCGTTGGGTGCAACACCCCACCACCAACCGCCAACAGTGCGCCAGAAGGTACTCCCATGCCGCACTTGCCTTGGAGAGGACGCCCAGGTCAAAATCCACCACCTTACCAAGCCAGACCAACCGGCGGGTCGCTTCAATGGTGGACTTGACACTAACAACAACACCTTCATGACGCAGATGGAGTACCAATGACGCCGCCTGCTTACGAGTGTTCGGTTTGCCTCTCCCTACCAGCAGCACATCATCCAAGTAAACCATCAGTGCCACCCCACCAAACCCGCCCGGGCCACCAGGTGTTCTATAACCGTCTTACAGAGGATGGGATTGTGCTTCCAACCAAATGGGAGGCAGCGGAAGGAAAGTAGTTCCCCAAAGTCCCCTAGGATGCGGAAGCAATCATTGTACCGTGCCGGCAAGCAGAAAGAACACAAACAATTCGAAAGGTCCATGTGACACATGTATGGCCCCTCAAAGCCCTCATCAAGGGTCCGGAGGGCATCCATGACACAGGCATACACTTACCGGCTCTTGTGTGGGTCCGGCAAGTCCCGTAGAAAATCAGCCCACGTTGTCTTTTCAACCTACATAAGAAGGGCCAGGACCTGCACTAAAGGCACGTGAAACAAAGGTGGCTTGGTCGCCATGGCCCTATTGAAAGGTACCATATTGACTATTAAACTCGCCTTTTCTGCACTTTTGGGGATCGCGAAGACACTGCCATTGGGCTTCAGCCCCTAATCGGCCACACGACGCAGCAGCCTCTTGCCACGTAAGGTTGACACCATAATTGTTTTGTGCTCCGAAGGGGAGGGAACTCCCCGCATGTCGCACCACGCCACACTTTGGAAATCCCCTGGGACTATGGAGTCCCATATGTGCTCCAGGATGGGGATGCATCCCACATCCCGCAACCCGCAGCGTAAAAGTTCCTCGCGAAGGCGAAGAAGTATTATTCTCGGCTAAGTGGAATCGTGGAGGATTGACAGCCAAACCTCATGCCCGAGCAAATCCACGGCATGGCATGGCTCACCCACAAAATTGGGGATACCACGATCCCTCGCGAACTCCACCCCCCACGACACCAACCTCAACAAGCGGTTCTTGACCCGGGTAATGGGGCCCCGCAACACCTCAACGACATTGCCCAACCACCTTTCCCATGCCCCATCCACAAGGGCCGAGCAGACCCAGGACTCCCCAGCTCCTCCCCTCACCAAGTGCACGGCGGGCCTCCTAACCCACAAGGCGCCGGAAGCAGGGCTTGGAGGGGGCGACACGTTGCCACTCTTGCCCTTTTCGCTGCCGGCTTGGTCGAGGGCAAGGTGCCGATGCGCCTGGGTCAGCCTTGCGGCTTGCCCCCCCCCCCCCCCCCCCCCCCCGGGGGGGGGGGACCATCCATGACGATGGGTCGAAAGCACCAATACCCGCGGTCGGTGCAGAACTTGTGGCAGCATTCCGCGACGCCCTGGTGACGCCATCTGATCCGGTGCCCCTGTCGCAAGCCAATTCGGACGGAGGAAAGCACTCCGGGCCGGACGAGGTGGTGGTGTGTGCGGGCTGCTGCCACTCAGCCCCATTGAATTGTCGCGTGTGTTCTTGCCCCTTATTCTCCTCCCCCAATCACAGCTATAAGGGAAAAAAAAATGAGCAATGAGTTAGATACTTGGTTTGATAACCAAAGAAAACATGTAGCAATGGGAAAGCAAGACATTTCCTGCTTTCGAACAAAGAATTTTTTTCGCCCATTGGCTTGCTGTAGCTTACAAAATGGCTTTCACACAACTTAGGAGGCCTTAATTGCCCGGGGGTGGGGGGGGGGGGTTCTGCGAAATGAAGGCCATTCATGGGGTGGAAAAGAATGGTGAATTACTACCCCCCAATGGCACACAGCGCACAACGAGTGAGGTCTTTGACTGAAATCAAGCCCATATTGTCCACTTTGCCCTTTTTGCTTGCAATTGAGTACACTTGTAAACCAGCCAAAACAGGTATCTGAATTCAAAGAAATAACATTGAAGGACAAATTGCATTCTCCACTGAAAGGTTTCTGTTGTGTACAGGTGACACTCTGTGAAACAGTACACGGATACATGGTGAAACAGACCCCCATTTTCAAGGAATTTCAATGAGATGCGAAATTTCGCCACATTCTTAGGCGGCCCTATACGCACGTAGCAAAATTGCCACAGTTCCCAAATGGGTACCACCCCAAAACGGTGGCTGAAAAACCACTTTGAAAAATTGCACAATTGTGCTTTGCAGGGAACACCCCCAAAAACCTGTGAATTATCCAAAATGACTGTGTGTAGGGGGTACAACATGTGCCAGTCATGTATCCCCTTCAAATTTGGGCACTGCAGTGTCCATCCGAAGAAAAATCCAATTCTTCCAAATCATCCGCTGCTGCATTTCAAACCATACCGTAAAATGCAACCTGAAAAATGAAGCAAGGAGGACGACAGGCAAACACATGCAAAACTCTGGTTTGCTTTTTGTTACCGCGTCTGCTGACCCAGTCACTGTGATTGTATGCGAAGCGTGACAAATACTGCACCACCAGTGGTGCCGACAAACAACGGAGGTGCCGCCAGTGCAGCCAATGCAATAATAAATGACGGCAACAATGCCTGCAAAAGAAATGGCGCAGCAGGGGTAAAAAAATGGCGAGTCGCTGAATTTGGGCACTGCAGCGCCAAAAATTACCAAAACATGAAAAAGGGCACCAGTCTCACACCTGCATAGAACAGGACGCGCGGTAGTGTGCAAATCGAGGCGAAAAAACTACTGACATGGACACAGGCAGTGCCAACCGCACAACGCAGTCTACTTCTTCTTTGGTGGAGCCTTCTTACCCTTGGCCTGACCTACTTTGGCGTGAAACATATTGAGGGGGGTACTGTCCTTGGCCTTTTTGGCTGGCCTTTTGGGGGGATCATCAACCTCATCCCCACTGTCGTCGGAGGACGGCTTCTTCTTGCTGGGGATGCTCCTCTTCTTGCTGTCACCACCTCCGACCAGCACGATCTCGTCATCCTCCTCTTCCTCCACATCGTCCCCCCCCTCCTCATCTTCCCCTTCCCCAGGCCGCCGCACCACAACTGGCATACAGTCCCTAATCCTTGGCATCCAAGCGTCCCAGTTAACCAAGTAGACACAGTCCATCTCCTGCACATACGCCGCTAGCTGTTCACAGAACTCGTTAAACAAACCCTGGCGCCCAGTAAAACAAGCTGCCAAACCGGGGGACTCAGGAAGGCAGGACAGGAGCTGTGCTGGCAATACAGCCGATGCTGTCAAAAGCAGGAGCCACACTTCATCCTCGGACTGTCTGTCGCGTCGGGGAACAATACCAAGCACACGCAGGAGCCAACCAGCCGCTGCCAGACCAATGGTGCTGCCGTATGCACCCTGATCGCAAATGAAAATATTCGGGACGTTCACCCTAAACTTGTCTGGGACACAGAAGCAAATAGTCCTCTCCTCGAACCGATAGGTCGGGTGACCGACTGCCTGATCAAAAAAAGAGGTCATAATATACTGCCAGCCTCCACACTCCTCAGAGTCGCGCAACTGATTAACCAGGAACATAACGTCCGCCGCCATTCCACCAATAGCCACAGGTACCAACTTCCCAGCAACCTTCAGCACCAGCGGATGGATATCGTCCATTTGTTCCTTCGTACACTCAATGGAGACCTGTTGTCAAAAGCACATTTCATTACAGATGGGCACTGCAGTGCCTAAAGTGACCAGCAATGCGAAAGCGATCCCATTTTTATGCCTAACGAATGCATACCGCTTTGTACTCCCTCAATGCAATCTTATACGGGATAGCCTTGCCAGGAACCAACGCAATTGCCTCTGCCCGAGCTCCAGTTGCTTCAGTCCCATCCTGCGGCTTGTTGAGCCAGATAGTTGTTGATTTCTCCCCATTAGTCGCGCTCACTGCAGTTTCCTTGACAGGCCTCGCTAGCGCAATCCTCAGGTCAGCCCATTCCTCATCCTGCCACAGCGGTGCTTTCTGGATGGTGTCCCAGCTTGGTAAGGGATTTTCGGCACTCCAGGTCCATTTCCCCAGTGACAATTTGGCGGCCCTCGGCGACTTTGCAAGCAGTTTGCGGACTCTTTGCATTTCATGCACGTTCACTGTTAGAACAGGTGACCACTGGTACCACTGGGATCGAAACAGCCTTACGTCGTGTGTCGGGGGGGGGGGGGGGTCAACAGCGATCGCGCCAGACCCTGCCGCCCCATGAACATACGTCGAGAAGGATGGATGAGCGTGTTGTCCGGGTGAAGGTACAACATCTCCCACAGGCGGTCCCGCTTCAACAGTCTGGCCTTGGCATGTAGTCCTGCGATCGTGGCCCCATCTCCAGCCATGTACAGCGGTATTTCATCCATCTGGTCGCCATGCAGTCCCGTCAACGGCCGCAGAGTGTAGGGGTTGAGCACTGCAGTGCAAAAATTAGGGTCGCATCGAATTTGGGCACTGCAGTTCCCATGAACACCAGAAGACGACAAAAACAGGTACTCAGAGGACACAATACCTTCACCGGCAGTCTTCTCAAAGGTGTCAATAAACTCAGCCACGCGGCCACCAGATATCTGCAGTAATGAAACCAGCGGTCTCCAATTCTTCCAGATTGAGTCCTGGCAGGCATACAGTGTTGGACAGGCCACAGGTACGCAAAGGACTGACAACGGGGGTCTCATCGTGCATCTGTCATACCACAGATGTTTTCTCACCCAGCCGGCCACACTTCCGCAGAGCCACTAGCAGCATCTCTTTCGCTTTGCCCTTCTGCACTTCAGTCCAAATTCGAGCGGCCACTTGTCCCATACTCAGCTTGGTCACTGAGTGTTGTACCGCGTTGTGATCGCCTCCAATAATCTCTCTACTGTCAACAGGACAGTCGTGTCTGATCTCCTCGCAGTAGACGTGTTGTAACCAACCCGGCAGTGCCCGTGAGTTGGCACAGCATTCGCGGTGAAGTCTTTGGAGTGCCGTCAGGATATGAGCCCCGCCCAAGCAGTAGGGAATTTCAGCTGATATAAAAATGCACCACAGGGAGATGGGAGATGGGAGATATCAGCGAGATGGGCACTGCAGTGCCCAAATGACCAGAATGTGTGAAAATTACAACGCGTGTGTGACAGGATGGTAGTGTACCTTCGTTTCGCCATATGAGAATGTTTGAGATAGGCTGCCAGGGTGGATTTGTCCTCAAACTTGCGATCCGCGATAGTACTGAGTCCTCGTCCCTCTCTCTGGTCTGCCCACGCGTGAGGTCAGTGTCAAACTTGATCTTGGTCAGCTGTATCTTGACCAGTTCCTTTTTGATCCACGTTGTCCGGAATGTTTCCGTTGCCCGATTTTTCACGTCCGCTTCACTAGAGCCTGCCCCGACTGCGCCCGTGTCTTCTCTGCTGTGTGAACGGCTTGCGATGCGGTCTGCTGCTCATCCCCTTCCGGCAGTTCGGTATCCGAAGGCATAGCTTAGCAAAGGGGCTAACAAAGGGTCACACGGCACACTACAACAGGCCACAGGGCTGCAAATTGTTGATTTGTAGGCTTCTAATGTTGATGACTACTGGCAGCGCTCGACGATTGAACACAGATGGCAGAAATAGCATCACAGTCGGATGCACCTGGTAAAAATCGAGGGTCAAACTCATTCAACTCCGAAAGGACAGCCACGGGGGCATCGGAATCATCACTGTGAACAGACACTGCTTCTGGAGGGGGGGGGTCCGGGTCCCATCCATCATCACCCACAAAATCAGCAGCCCTCGGGTCTGGATCTCCGGCTGCCCCACCAGCCGGGGGGGGGGGTCCTCATCACTGTCACTGTCGCCATCAGCATTGGGGGGGGCGGGTATCCGGGCGGGGTCCCTTTGCGCAAAAGCGCGTGCTAGCCGGCGTCGCTTGTACCGGTCTGGTGTATTACATGCGCGTAACACCTCCTGTGCCTGTACTACTGTTGTGTCCATATCACCTGGAGGACGTTGTGGCACGTGTCTACCCAGCTCTGTCATCACGTCAGCATCAACTTTAACAGGTTTAACAAGTGTCTGCAATGTCTTGGCACATAGATCTCGGTAATGCTCTGCAGTGAGCACCGTATCTAGTGCGCAAGGAAAATCCATCTTGGCAGGATCCCACCTGTCTTGCTGGATACTCGACTTCTGACTGGACCAAACCAGGGGGGGTATAACACCAACATCAAATCGCGCCATCAATCTGGTGAAACGACGATCAACCAGTTGTGGCAGTCCCTTGGGAACATTAACGCACTGCAGGTCCTTTGGGGTCTGGTCTGCAACGGGAGTGAGTATAAACATGTCATGCACCTGTTGCAACGTACAGTTCCCAGGGTGTTGTGCCATTAAGTGCACAACATGGCTTAACAGGGCCTCACACGGTTCCTCACTGTGTGCCACCCCAGGTAAGCGGGCAACCCACTGGGACCACAACAGCCTAGCAACAACAATGGTGCGCACATATTCAACCTTGTCCTCATAACCTAGGGTGAGCCTCATAAGGACGTGTAGGCAACGGCTCAGCAATGGCCCTGCACCGTGCTGCTCTCCCTGTGCAAACCAATGACAATCCCTCACTTGCGACCCAATAATAAACAAGGCTGGAATGTAACCATACAGCAGCGTTACCAACCCTTGCACCTGTGTAAGAAGTGTGCTGTGATTAGCGTTACCGGGTCGGTGCAAACCCCTTAGAGTCTGTAACTTCTGTTCCAAAGGTTGGCGCCACTTATGGGCCAAGTGCAAGAGCACCAGAATCATACGCTCCATATAGATGAGTTACGGAAAGTTGGGCACTGCAGTGCCCAAATTGAGTGAACCATAGGAAAAATAGGTAAATAAAGGGAAGAATCTTCTGTAGCACAGGGTTACACAATGTTTATATGGGTGCCATGTGCCATACACTACCGGGGTACATGTAATGAACAGGGGCGCGTTGTATCGAGCATAGCTGATGCTGTAAACGAGCTTAAGGACACGGTAGTGAATATTCTCGTCGACCAACAGTGGAAGGCGGTGCTGTGTGTGCTGCTGCACCTCGTGGAGCCCGTGAATAATAGAGACAAGGTCGGGGGTAGCGGACACAGTTAGGTCTGTGAGAAAAAAGGGGGTCCAAGCTGGGCTGGTAACATTAGCCCGTCGTACGTCCAAGGGACAACGAACATATTGAAGGCGGATGGGGTCGTCCATCAACCCTTGGAGCCATCAATGAAGTTTTTATGGCTCTGCGCCAACAAGTCTGCAGTGTACCCAATCCTCTGCCGCAAAACCGAGAGGCTAGGAAAAGACGGCATAACGTCAACAGGTCGTTTCAAGAGTATGATAGCACCGGGTGTACAATTAAGGGACCGGTTCTCATTACCAGGCACAGGCCGGAAGTTACGTCCATAAAAATTATCGAACCATAGGACAGCGGGTTTACCTTCCAAGGTCTGCCAAAGACTGGTGCACGCAGTTGCTCCTTGAATAGGAAAGGAGGGTACATTGTAAGAACATTGACCCATGTGAGCCAAACACCTACGTTGCACACGACTCTTGCGTTGGACACCTACAGCCCTCCTGGCACGTGGACGACACCTCTTGTGTAGAACAGACCATATGTTAAAAATCTCTTGCTCAGCAACACGGAACCATTGGTCCGGCAGACAATTAACGGTCCGCCTGTCCCTTTGTTGGATGTATTCACCAACGGACCGCCTACTTCTCCACTCCAACCGGGGATCTAACACCCACGTACAAAACTCATCGGCACCCTTATCCCTACCCACAGCCTCAGATAGATGAAGCATATACCTTCGAACTAAGGAACTGCCGGAAGGGAGCCGCGTCCATGGACAACAGTCCTGTTCGCAGGCAGCAAAGATAAGGGGACAAAGAAAACAGAGACACTATCACAAAACAAACCTGATGCGGCATAGACCAAAAGCAGCTAGCGAAGATCCAAACAATGCATCTCCCAATGGACGTGGAACGTTCCAAAGCCTGGCTACACTCCAAGGTGGCAGTCAGACAACCGGCAAGATATTTCCAATGAGCAGAGGATGAGTACCAACGTCCAATGATTCATACGTCCTTTGTCAGGTGTTACGCAATGGGAACCAATAGGAGTGAAATGCGGGGTTTTAATTTTTTTGGACACTGCAGTGCCCAAAAGTACTGGAAGTCCATTTTCAAGTGCACATTTGGACACGAATGGAAGTGATTGGGCAAGGTACATTATACGTGGCCTTCCGAGTATAACACCGCGGTGCGATGACCCATTGATAACGGGTATGCCAAGTTTTGATGCCTGCTGCTGCAGTAGGACATCACCTGTGGAGATGACTACAGAGGTGTACTGGAGAACCCACTGAAAAAAGCCATTTCAAATTTTTGGGCAGTGCAGTGCCCAAAAATTTTAAATCATACAATTTTCAGCCCGGAATTGGGGGTGTCTCTGTGCACCTCTGGAGGCAAGAAAAGGCGAGGTTGTTGTATCCCACGATGAAAATACACGTGGAGTTGGCCGAAAAAATGATATGCTTTTTTTAGGTGCAAAAAACGGATGTTGAAATCGCCATGAATCGTGCCTTTTAGCAACGAAGTCTACGTGCGTAAAGAGCTGCCTAAGACATTTGGCAAAATGCAGGATAATGAGGTATAAAATACCGTCAGTCCATTGGTTGCTTACCACAATACCAAATTGATACATAATATCACAGATATACGATTCGAACCATAAGGAACTCTTTATAATCAATCAATACACAGACATACATCACACAAACTACCAAATGTTGCCTACAAAAGGCAATTCCATGTGCCAACACCCACAAAGGGTGAGTCTGGATAACAAATCAAATGAAGTCGGACATAAATTAAAATTCAAGACTACTGCTCAGAGGATGGTGTTTCTGCAGTCACCAATGTTTCATCATAGCAGTTCACACTAAATCACCGTCGTCGTTTGTTCCCCAAACGTGTTCCTTTCTGAGGTTGCTGCTATGGCTGGGCTGCTGGGGAAGTCCTACCACTCACCAAATTCGCAAAGTTCTCCAATCCAACTGGTGACGGTGATTGTCCTTTGGGCTCAAACACTAGATGTGTATTTGCTTTGTGTGGCGTGACCAACTGCTCAGTCTATTGTTGTGTCTGCTCATCATCCTGCGCCGCCGGAGCCTCAACAGAGGGTGATCGAGCCCTTTTTGTAGGCGTTGCTTGGGGTTCAGTACCGCCACCTGCATCGACACAGGGGGGATTGCTGGCAATCCCCTTCTTGGGCTTTGGCTTAGATGCCTTCGGCTTTGGGGTTTCCTTGGGCTTGGCATCCACGTCCGACTAACTATCAATGCAGTCCTGTTCATCAGGGTCATCACGTACATAAGCCATTCCAGTTCTGTCGACAGGCACACCCTTGTCCAGTTGCGGCAACACAAAATCCCAGTAGATTGGGGCCAGAGAGTCAGCCTCTCTTAAAGTACCATTGGTGAGGTAAATGGTTTCCTTTGCTGGCATAGAGTCGGATACTTGGCTAACCGGGTACCCCCGCTCACAGGATCCGGCTCCGCACAAATCAGTTCAAAGAAGACTGTCACTGACAGCTCTGCAGTTCAAACCTGAAATGTATGGTACAATGACCCTACTAAATACCCATGAGAACAGCACAAATAGGAACGTTGAAGAGCACACTTCATCTCCTTTAGCATGCGCCCAGGCGAAGCACGGGAAGAGTAGGAAGGTCAGGTGCTGCAAGTGCCCTCTGTGTTAAGGCTTTCTGCGTTTGTGCGGTTACAATCCGTCAGGACCCAGAAGCTGAGCCAAAAATCGCTACCCAAAAAGATGCCTTACCGGAAGATACCCAAATGGTTTCCTTTGGTAGTTCATCAACCGCGGCTATTAGGAAACCAAATACAATCGAAATTTTTGACTTGAGATGAATGTGCAACTGAACAGACAGATTTGGGGAGTGGGACCCCACCAGCATCCAGTTTGTAAGATTCGTCGGGACTTTCGGAACCTCCAGCACCCATTGAATAGCCTGAGGACACAGGACGCAGGGTAATGGGCCTTCACTGAACGTAACGTACATCGGCAGCTAAAGAGATAGTACAAATTGGACAAAATGACGGGAGTGGCGAAACTTCGCTCGATTGTGAGATTTCCGTTTTTCTGGGGTACAATTAACAAGGTGCAATGTACCTTTCTTGGAATTGGAGCCAACGTGACAATCGTCATCACTGATTGCATCA
The DNA here is from genome assembly GCA_964036045.1 of Eutreptiella sp. 'Long Island Sound 2002'. Lineage (NCBI taxonomy): Eukaryota > Euglenozoa > Euglenophyceae > Eutreptiales > Eutreptiaceae > Eutreptiella > Eutreptiella sp. 'Long Island Sound 2002'. The sequence goes on from OZ038382.1 coordinate 110,821,856, forward strand.
TAGTGAAATTCGAACTGCGGCTGCCAGTGTTGTACACCATGACACTCACCTGATTCAGTCCCTCCTCAGCTAGGATAGTCTGCAGCTGACTCATGATGATTCGAATGTCCGCCAATTCACCAGCAACCACCAATGGTTTCCCCATTGAAACATGTCGCACAGCAAGAGGTGGTAGACCCACGGACCAGCCTTTTGGAACCTCAACGACAGCCACTATGAACGCAACCCAACGACAGTAGCATTCAAAATGGTAGTAGGATTCAGAAGACAAAGCTGAAAGCTGTACTTCACCAGCAGCATGGGTGGGGGAAAATTGGCTTGCGCCCACGGGGGGTCACGGATGTCCATTTTCCAAACCCCCCCCGCTTCTGGCCCGCCGTGACGGGGCAATGACAACCGGTACACACAGCCCCCCAATCCCCCCCCTACCCCCAACGGTGGTGGTATTTATGTCCGGTCTATTCCGGTTGCATCCCATAGCACGGGGGCGGGGGGGTATGCAACGCCCCACCATGGCCTCCCGTTGGCAAATGAGTCTGACGCAGATGTCAAGGAAGGGTGCCTGGGCGTCCTTTCCTCCCCCCCAGTAGGGCAAGAAGGTGAAACTTGCCTGTCCAGGCACCCAGCCATCAGACGGCACCTGTTTAACTCGAAAAGCATGGTTCGCAAAAAAAGAAAAAAATTGGCAAAGTGGTGCTGTCAGTGGCCCCCTGTGTTTAACTGACTTTTGTTTGTTTCCTTGTCAAGCGCTGGTTGCTTCGGTCCTATCACAGGTGTCCATTTCCCAACCCCACCCCCCTCCTTCAGGCAACAGCCGTGACCCCCCCCCGGGCGCAAGCCAATTTACCCCATCCCCATCTGCACCAGAACCAGAAATTGTCTTCACGTGAACCACATTCCCTTCGGAGCTAGCAATGTCAAAGGAATTACGAGGTCTGGCCAGGGGGCTCCCGAAGTCTACATATTTTGAGGATGTCCACAATTGGGCCTTGCACACGGAGTCCCAGGGAGGCATACGCAAGTCATTAGTATGCACCTAGGCTGCACAGCGGAACTTCAATGCACCGATCCCCTTGATATGACGGTGTAACGTAGCAATCTCGGATGCCTTTCCCATTAGGAAGGAAAACTGGTTGTCCACAACATGTCTGCAAAGGAGACGCGAAATTTCGCCACTATCAACAAAATTCGATGATATCATAGTGCATTTCAGGATGCGTGCACAATGTACTGCGGGATGGGTGAACCAACTCCTTTGGACAGTCAGGATGCATAACAATCCAGCCCCATCGCATCTCTCTTTGGCATTCACGTGCCACCTTAGCCTATCCTGCAACAGTAGCTCATGGAGTCTGCATGTATCTGGCACACTATCCCAGGTATCGTCCGATGAGCCCCTCCAATGGTTTGAATGATCCAAGTGCCAAGGGGATCCTCCTGTTCTCGAAATTGCGTAGTCCATGAATTGCTGTATAACCAGTTGCCTCAATCATTCTAGCCAAAGGTAGCCAGCGTCGTGCCACAGAATTTTATAGTGTATACAACCAAAGTTTTTAGGGCCCAGGACAATAATGCGCATCACAGCAACAGGCACACACCAGGCTTCCTTCATCAGTTGTTGGTCCAGCCACCTCCAATATCTTGCGGCACACATCCGTGAGACTGAGATCAGCATTTTTAGCCTCCTACAAGTTCTCTATCAGCAGCAATGCCCTTTCACTCATGCATGCTGATGTGCCTGACAGCTGTGCTGCCTGTTGGTGGCCGGCCGGGCGTGTCCTCTGGCGCAAGGGAGTACCCCAATTCACAACCATACACTCACACTCCAGCTACCATCTCAAAAATTCCAGATTCTTTTTCTCACGTTCGCTTGCTAGTCTCCTTGCCGCACAAAACACATGCCAACCACCAACGATCCGGAAACCGCCCACCGCAGCAATAGCAGGAAAAATTTTGTCCCTGAGACAGTGCGGAAACGATAGACGTGTAGGTGCATGTGCAGGAACATACAATTGTCAGGCGAGACCGGTAATCCTTTGATGATCCCCACGGGAGGTACCCTCCAGCCACAGTTTCAGTCTCGTCTCGCTGACCTTCCTGATTTGCCCATGCTCGATGTTCACATCCACCCGCAGGACCTTGTAGGATAAAACCACTGTCTTCTGGACCGCATCCGCTACAGTTACTATTTTTGAAGGTCCCTTCTTGTCAGCACGGCTGTGCGGTGTCGGTTGATTGGGGGCCCTCGGATGACGCCTGCGAGGGTTGTGACAAAGAGGGTGGCTCGGGGGCCACTGCCACATTGGCATTTGATTTTGGGGGTACAGATGACATGACAGCCGGGGCCTGGAGGAAATGAGGTGCTCTGGTCATGGATCTCATCAACAGGCAGTGGTAATTTGGTTGTTTTCGGACCCATGATTTCTAATTTATAGCCTGTGCAAGGGGGAATCCACGAAAACTGCAGAGAGCACCTTAAATCACACAGCCTGATATTGTCAGCAAAAGATAGTACATCAAATCAACAAGGTCGGGAGCACAGACAAAAATGAGTAGCACATTGTTGGTACGACTAGCAGCAGGGTAACGGTACCCTTTACCACACAGGCTCAAAACATACAAAACCCGAAAGCATGCGAAATTTCGCGTCTCAAAGCAAAATAGGGTAAATGCAGTATTGAAAAAACCAAATATGCCGGATGTGGCGAAATGTCACCACTCAATGCAAAAACAAGAAAATCAAAGGACACTGTGTGGTACATCGTAAAGACAACCAGTATGTTAGTCCCATTGTGAAGTATCCGGTCCAAAAACCTCCTCTTCAACCAAATTTGCTCATCATCCGACACACTATTGTCATCGATGTCACTGTGGACTGCAAACAAGGCCAGCTCAGGGCCATTGTCCTTGTCATCGCTCGCATTGTCCGCACCAGCCCCCCCCCCCTTTGATGCTGAACCCTATTCTGCGCTACTAGTTTGGCCAAGTTTGGCTGCAAGTTTTGGATTCCCGGGGGCAGGTTTGGCGATGGGTGCACCTTGTCTGGGGGGGGGGGGGGGGCAGCGGGTTTTGCAACAGGTTTCCCTTGTTTGGGTTTTGGTTTGGGTTTGGGCTTAGGCGGGCGGGTAATTTGCATCACTCTCCGAATATCCACATTCCGTTGCCTTGCAATCGTTGATGGAGGCACCGTTTGTTGTAAAAATGTAAGAAGATCATCGCTTGGGGGGTTTTTACGAAGCAGGGTCCGAATATATTTGTGGAGAACAGTGAAAAGAAAGCTACGTGGTGGAACTGCTGCAAATGTTCTGGGAAAACGAAGGTTATCTACACTACGCAACACAACTGCTTCGACAACCCGAAGGGGTGGGATGTTCCATTGCACAATGGGCAAGGATGCAACATACACACTAAGCAAAAAATTTCTCAGATTGGACCCATAGCGCATCACACACTTCTCCATCAATGAGAACCGCAGGTTCTTCCTCCCTGTGTAGGTCTAACTCAAGGTTACAAAAATTTCGGAGGTGCCACTCAGAGATGTGATGGTAGTCCAAATTCGGCACTGTGCACACAACCTGCTCAACATTGCCTCCCCATATTCCTCATTCTGAATACAACCGGGCGTTGGAGAGTGCCAACGTTGCCATGTCACAAGAGCAGCCACCAATGTCTTGATGTACTCCACATTCTCCCATTGATCCGCCACCAAAGAAAGCATAACCAACAAACACAACTCCAGCACTGCCAAGGCATTGCTGCCACTTCCGGGATCTCTACTAGCCCAATTGCCATATATCGCACGAAGTCGCCCCCCCCCCCTACCTTGGAGGTAGGGGGGGGGTAGGGGGGGTAGGGGGGGGGTTGGGGGGGGTAGGGGGGGGTAGGGGGGGGGAGGTAGGGGGGGGTATGGGGGGGGAGGTAGGGGGGGGGGTCGAGAAGGTAGGGGGGGGGTAGGGGGGGGGAAGGCGGTGCCAACAAGGCGGAACACACAGAAGGCGGCCTGTGGCCACCGCGGGAGTCTTGTTATTGAAGGGGCCACAGGCAAGGCGGTGCACACAGAAGGCCGTGCACACACAAGGCGGAACACACAAAAGGCGGTCTGTAGCCACCGCAGGAGTCTTGTTATCTAAGGGGCCACAGGCAAGGCGGTACACACAGAAGGCGGTGCACACACAAGGCGGAACACACAAAAGGCGGAACACACAAAAGGCGGTTGGTGGCCACCGCACGAGTCTTGTTACTTGAGGGGCCACAGGCAAGGCGGTACACACAGAAGGTGGTGCACACACAAGGCGGAACACACAAAAGGCGGTTTGTAGCCACCGCAGGAGTCATGTTATTTCAGGGGCCACAGGCAAGGCGGTGCAATCAGAATTCGGTGCACACACAAGGCGGAACACACAAAAGGCGGTGTGCAGCCACCGCAGGAGTCTTGTTATTTGAGGGGCCACTAGCAAGGCGGTACACACAGAAGGCGGTGCACACACAAGGCGGAACACACAAAAGGCGGTTTGTGGCCACCGCAGGAGTCTTGTTATTTAAGGGGCCACAGGCAAGGCGGTACAGACAAAAGGCGGTGCACACACAAGGCGGAACACACAAAGGGCGGTCTTTAGCCACCGCAGGAGTCATGTTATTTAAGGGGGGTGCGGGGGCTGGCCCCCGCGTCGAGCGAAGCGAGCCGTTCGTCGAGCGAAGCGAGCCGAAGGTAGGGGGGGGAGGTAGGGGCGGGGGGAGGTAGGGGGGGGAAGTAGGGGGGGGGGGGGTTCGGGGGGGGTAGGGGGGGTAGGGGGGGGGTAGGTAGGGGGGGGAGGTAGGGGGGGGCGACTTCGTGCATACTATGAATTGCAGTCCCTCACGAGGACACCAATCCTAAATGCAGCTGGGCAATACGCCTTCAACAACACCTTCAACCCCAAAAGTAGCTCCTTGCTTTTAGACTGCATGTCCTTCAGTGGTGCATTCTGCGCCGCCACAGCAAATGCATCAAGTTTTGCCTGAACTCTTGGAAGGTAAGTGCAAGCATTTAGACACAGCGCCAGTATTGTCTTCTCCATATGCAAGAACTTCACCTTTGTTGGTACTGCGTCCCCTTCCTTAAAATCAGTGTGTACTCTCTTGATCAGACAGTGGTTTAGTGGTATAGTGGTATACTGGTTTCTCTGCCCTCCAACGTAAAGACGGCAAACCTGTTGGTTTTGGTGATTTGGCGGAACAAGTTGGGACAGAGATTTTGAAGGAATATGCTCTTTGAGACGGACCGGGTGTTGAACATGAGCCAATGCAAACAGATTATAGCGATGAAAAGCTGAAGCAGGAGCAAGTAATTCATGAGGTGGATTACATGCTTGAATCACATGATGATGAGGAAAATGAGCAGCCAGCCTCCTACTGCATATACCCTTCGATAGACTAGCATGTTATGGATTCCCCCCCCCGAGAAAATTTACAGTTTGGCTACATTGGCCTTGTGGGCCAATGCATTTTGTTGTGCACACTTGGTATTGCCTTGCACACTGGCAGTGTAAAACGTGGCAACAAAAAAATGCATAAAACCTGCCGCAAAAGTAGTGCCGGTTGCATAATAAATCATTGTGTCTTGTACCACATTAATCCTTTGCAGCGTGGCAACGGCTTGGTGGCTGCGCAATGCGCAACTTCGCCAACACCAAACAATTGGGTTCCATTGTCCCAATTTGCTGGCTCTGCACACACACTGACACACAAACTCTAGGGAGCAACATCTTTGCAAGCCGGCTGTGTGCGGTGCACCCATCGCCGCAGAGGGGGGTGCTGCTCCCACATGTCCCTCCCCTACACCGGGTGCTTGGACTAGAATGCAACGATGTTTTGATGGAGGACCTCCCTCAGGCCAGCTACTCTCCACTGGAAGGATCCGTCACAGGGCCACGGCAAGATGGTCTTGTTGGCAATTGAGAAATCATCTAGCGCATCCCCATACGCCGCGGCGACAAATTACGACAACGAGTGTCCCCACGAGGCGAGGTCGGGGACGGAGAGGCCCAACCATTGCAGCGCTGTGGCGCCGCCACGGGGTCATGCATGCCAGCGCACACTTTCTGCCTCTCTCCTTCAACGGGACCATGCTTGGACCTCTTGTATGTAGTGGCCCCCCTAAGGGCAAAACAAGGCCGTGCAGGCAGCACCTTTCCATCCTTCTTTGTCTAACCACTTGAGACAGGCATGCGGCCAAGGTCCCAGGGCGCATACCACCGGCCGGGGGTCAATCTTGACCGTACTGAAGTACCGTTGTGTGGCGTGTGCGCCTCCCCTTTGCATTGGCGCTGCTTCTCCCACACGTAGGAGGCACGTGAAGGAAAGGGCCGCCATCTTGAACGCCGTCCATTGGTTGCGGGTTGAAAGTACTTGCGCACTGAGGCACATTCTTCCAACTTTGCGTATGTTGTTGTTGTGTCCCGGTATTTCGGTTGCTTGCTGCATCTCCATACTTTCTTGGTAACCATTTGGGGTATCCATCCCGGATCCTCAATAGCCATGAGAACCGACAGAGCCACTTCCAAGTAGCTAGGGGAGTGTCCCCACCCCAATGGCAACCAAAGGTAGCGGCACACTTCCGTTTCCAAGGCCCCCACGGGGGACATACCAAACCACATGCATAATGTCCTGTACTGCGTATAGTACGTGCCCATCATCCTTTTGGACCACGATGGCGATGCAAGCGAGTCGATGCCATTCACGGGTTTACACTTCTAGAGCACTCTCCATGCCCCCCCCACACATCTCGAGTGGGTTTCACCCTGGGTGATGAAGTTTGCAGGGCGCAGCGCCGGGGTTTGTAGGTCCCTGTCCCATGACGCCCTGACTCCATATCACGCAAACGCCGGACACTCAAAAAACCATGTAACCTTTGTGAATGGCTGATAAGAGAACTTTTGAATGGAGAGCGAAAATCGCGCAGATATGGGAGTCCGAAGGAACTGGTTTGTCCTGGAACAGCCCTTTTCCCATTGGGTGGAGAGGGTGGCTATATTATGAAAAATTCACAAAAAAAATAAAGGTGCTCGCGAAAAGAAACGGCCCTTTTTGGAGATGATGGGTGGCCACAACGTCCTGCCAATTGCCCAATACATTCAACCAGCGGACATTTTGCGCATGTGCACGTTCACCACATTCGGGCGAAATGTGAATGCCGGTGTGCGTGCGCACAAGAGCGCACGCGAGGATGGGGAAACGGGAGCAAACCGAGCAATTTTTCCCAAATCTACAATGCTTTTTGTGGGATTCCAACTACTTTTCGGATCTTTAGAAGTTTGTTGAATTTTTGAAGGAAGCAGCGCAAATGGGCACAAACACAATGAACGACGGGCAAAACGAGCAAAAAGTCAACAAAATGAGCAATCTCATGCAAAAGTGCGGTGCACAAGGGATACTCAGTGTCGTTGGATGCCTCCAGCCCCATTTTTTTTAACTCGTGACCGAAGTTCCACCAAGTGTCCATCGAGAGTACACATAGCACGTCGTGGATCAGTAACAGGGCCACCTTTGGTTATGAGTTAGTTATGACCTACCCTCACCAAGACGGCTACGGTAGAGTGGCGGCTCCTGCGCCGAGCCCCAACCCTGTCGCCCCGTTTGCACCGGATGGCGGATTTCCACCGGCTTTGCTTCCATCAGCGGCACACAGTTGCCCTCCCCGAGGGGCGGTCCACAGCGTCGCGACAGCTTGCCGCGGCATCCTCGTGTTGGGAGGAGGCTCATCTTTTGCTGTCCACCAACATCCAAGCGGACGAAATTTTCGCACAGCGGCATATGTCTCAAGTGCACGCCAGTGACCCTTCCTGCTCTACGGCGGACAACTTTGTTGGATCCCTCATTGGACATCTAAGGGGCCACCACACAGCGCATGAAGCGCTTGCGCGGCGAGAACCCATTTGAGATGCACAAGCGGCACAAGACAAAGACACTGGAGGTTCCCAGTGATCTCCAAGACATTGAGGTTCAGCTCACCTGGGCGATGTCATTGTCTTGACTGGTTTGTAACACCCCCCAGTGACAGATGTATGTCCATCAAATATTTGACGCATGTCCATGCGTCAGTTATCTTGGGGGTGTAGAGCCCCAAAATATTTGACGGATGTATGTCCGTCAAATATTTGGTGGGTCTACACCCCCAAAATATTTGACGGATGTATGTCCGTCAAATATTTGAAGGATGCCCATGCATCAGTTCTTTGGGGGGTGTAGACCCCTGAAATATCTGACGGATGTGTGTCCGTCAAATATTTGGGGGGTCTACACCCCCGAAATATTTGACGGATGTATGTCCGTCAAATATTTGGGGGGTCTACACCCCCAAAATATTTGACAGATGTATGTCCGTCAAATGTTTTGGGGGGTCTACACCGCCAAAATATTTGACGGATGCATGTCCGTCAAATATTTGGGGGGTCTACACCCCCAAAATATTTGACGGATGTATGTCCGTCAAATATTTGACGCATGCCCAGGCGTCACTTATCGGGGGGGTGTAGACCCCCAAAATATTTGACGGATGTATGTCTGTCAAATATTTGGGGGGTCTACACCCCCAAAATATTTGACGGATGTATGTCCGTCAAATATTTGGGGGGTCTACACCCCCAAAATATTTGACAGATGTATGTCCGTCAAATATTTTGGGGGGTCTACACCGCCAAAATATCTGACGGATGAATGTCCGTCAAATATTTGGGGGGTCTACACCCCCGAAATATTTGACGGATGTATGTCCGTCAAATATTTGGGGGGTCTACACCCCCAAAATATTTGACGGATGTATGTCCGTCAAATATTCGGGGGGTCTACACCCCAGAAAATAGTTGACGGATGGATGTCCGTCAAATATTTGGGGGGTCTACACCCCCAATATATTTGACGGATGTATGTCCGTCAAATATTTGACGCATGCCCATGCGTCAGTTATCTGGGGGGTGTAGACCCCCAAAATTATTTGACGGATGTATGTCGGTCAAATATTTGGGGGGTCTACACCCCCAAAATATTTGACAAATGTATGTCCGTCAAATATTTTGGGGGGTCTACACCGCCAAAATATTTGACGGATGCATGTCCGTCAAATATTTTGGGGGTCTACACCCCCAAAATATTTGACAGATGTATGTCCGTCAAATGTTTGGGGGGTCTACATCCCAAAAATATTTGACAGATGTATGTCCGTCCAACATTTTTGGGGGTCTACACCGCCAAAATATTTGACGGATGTATGTCCGTCAAACATTCGGGGGGTCTACACCCCAGAAAATAGTTGACGGATGCATGTCCGTCAAATATTTGACCCATGCCCATGTGTCAGTTATCTGGGGCGTGTAGACCCCCCAAATATTTGACAGATGTATGTCCGTCAAATATTTGGGGGGTCTACACACCCAAAATATTTGACGGATGTATGTCCTTCAAATATTTGACGCATGCCCAGGCGTCAGTTATCCGGGGGGTGTAGACCCCCAAAATATTTGACGGATGTATGTCCGTCAAATATTTGGGGGGTCTACACCCCCAAAATATTTGACAGATGTATGTCCGTCAAATATTTTGGGGGGTCTACACCGCCAAAATATTTGACGGATGCATGTCCGTCAAATTTTTGAGGGGTCTACACCCCCAAAATATTTGACGGATGTATGTCCGTCAAATATTTTGGGGGGTCTACACCACCAAAATATTTGACGGATGTATGTCCGTCGAATATTTGACGCATGCCCATGCGTCCGTTATCTGGGGGTGTAGACCCCCCAAATATTTGTCGGATGTATGTCCGTCAAGTATTTGGGGGGTCTACAGCCAAAATATTTGACGGATGTATGTCCGTCAAATTTTTGGGGGGTCTACACCCCAGAAAATTTTTGACGGATGTATGTCCGTCAAATATTTGACGCATGCCCAGGCGTCAGTTATCTGGGGGGTGTAGACCCCCGAAATATTTGACGGATGTATGTCCGTCAAATATTTGGGGGGTCTACACCCCCAGAATATTTGACGGATGCATGTCCTTCAAATATTTGACGCATGCCAATGTGTCAATTATCTGGGGGGTTTAGACCCCCCAAATATTTGACGGATGTATGTCCGTCAAATATTTGGTGGGTCTACACCCCCAAAATGTTTGTCAGATGTATGTCCGTCAAATATTTTGGGGGGTCTACACCGCCAAAATATTTGACGGATGCATGTCCGTCAAATATTTGGGGGGTCTACACCCCCAAAATATTTGACGGATGTATGTCCGTCAAATATTTGGGGGGTCTACACCACCAAAATATTTGACAGATGTATGTCCGTCAAATATTTTGGGGGGTCTACACCGCCAAAATATTTGACGGATGTATGTCCGTCAAATATTTGACGCATGCCCAGGCGTCAGTTATCTGGGGGGTGTAGACCCCCCAAATATTTGACGGATGTATGTCCGTCAAATATTTGGGGGGTCTACACCCCCAAAATATTTGACGGATGTATGTCCGTCAAATATTTGAAGCATGCCCATGTGCCAGTTATGTGGGGCGTGTAGACCCCCAAAATATTTGACGGATGTATGTCCGTCAAATATTTGGGGGGTCTACACCCCCAAATTATTTGACGGATGTATGTCCGTCAAATATTTGACGCATGCCGATGCGTCAGTTATCTGGGGGGTGTAGACCCCCGAAATATTTGACGGATGTGTGTTCGTCAAATATTTGGGGGATTTACACCCCCAAAATATTTGACGGACGTATGTCCGTCAAATATTTGACGCATGGCCATGCGTCAGTTATCAGGGGGGTGTAGACCCCCGAAATATTTGACGGATGTAGGTCCGTCAAATATTTGGGGGGTCTACACCCCCCAAATATTTGACGGATGTATGTCCGTCAAATATTTGACGCATGCCCATGCGTCAGTTATCTGGGGGGTGTAGACCGCCGAAATATTTGACGGATGCATGTCCGTCAAATATTTGGGGGGTCTACACCCCCAAAATATTTGACGGATGTATGTCCGTCAAATATTTGGGGGGTGTAGACCCCCAAAATATTTGACGGATGTATGTCCGTCAAATATTTGACGCATGCCCATGCGTCAGTTATCTGGGGGTGGTAGACCCCCGAAATATTTGAGGGATGTATGTCCGTCAAATATTTGACGCATGCCCATGCGTCAGTTATGTGGGGGGTGTAGACCCCCGAAATATTTGACGGATGTATGTCCATCAAATATTTGGGGGGTCTACACCCCCCAGATAACTGACGGATGTCTGTCCGTCAAATATTTGGGGGGTCTACACCCCCAATAAATTTGACGGATGGATGTCCGTCAAATATTTGGGGGGTCTACACCCCCAATATATTTGACGGATGTATGTCTGTCAAATATTTGACGCATTCCCATGCGCCAGTTATCTGGGGGGTGTAGACCCCCGAAATATTTGACGGATGTATGTCCGTCAAATATTTGACGCATGCCCATGCGTCAGTTATCTGGGGGGTGTAGACCCCCGAAATATTTGACGGATGCATGTCCGTCAAATATTTGGGGGGTCTACACCCCCAAAATATTTGACGGATGTATGTCCGTCAAATATTTGGGGGGTCTACAAGCCCAATGGATATGACAAATGTATGTCAGTCAAATATTTGGGGGGTCTACACCCCCAATATATTTGACGGATGTATGTCCGTCAAATATTTGACGCATGCCCATGCGTTAGTTATCTGGGGGGTGTAGACCCCCGAAATATTTGACCGATGTAGGTCCGTTAAATATTTGGGGGGTCTACAACCCCAAAATATTTGACGGATGTATGTGCGTCAAATATTTGGGGGGTCTACACCCCCCAGATAACCGACGCATGGGCATGCGTCAGATATATGACGGACATACATCCGTCAAATATATTGGGGGTCTAGACCCCCCAAATATTTGACGGACAGACATCCGTCAAATATATTGGGGGTGTAGACCCCCCAAATATTTGACAGACATACATCCGCCAGTTATCTGGGGGGTGTAGACGCCCCAAAGATTTGATGGACATACATCCGTCAAATGTTTCGGGGGTCTACACCCCCCAGATAACTGAGGCATGGGCATGCGTCAAATATTTGACGGACATACATCCCTCAAATATTTCGGTGGTCTACAACCCCTAGATAACTGACGCATGGACATGCGTCAAATATTTGACGGACATACATCCGTGAAATATTTTGGGGGGTGTACACCCCCCAAATATTTGACGGACATACATCCGTCAAAGATTTTGGGGGTGTAGACCCCCCAAATATTTGACGGACATACATCCCTCAAATATTTCGGGGGTCTACAACCCCCAGATAACTGACGCATGGGCATGCGTCAAATATTTGACGGACATACATCCGTGAAATATTTTGGGGGTGTAGACCCCCCAAACATTTGACGGACATACATCCGTCAAATATTTTGGGTGTCTACAACCCCCAGACAACTGACGCATGGGCATGCGTCAAATATTTGACGGACATACATCCGTCAAATATTTGGGGGGTGTAGACCCCCCAAATCTTTGACGGACATACATCCGTCAAATATTTTGGGGGTGTAGAACCCCCAGAATATTTGACGGACATACATACCTCAAATATTTCGGCGGTTTACAACCCCCGGATAAATGACGCATGGGCATGCGTCAAATATTTGACGGACATACATCCGTGAAATATCTTGGGGGTGTAGACCCCCCAAATATTTGATGGGCATACATCCGTCAAATATTTTGGGGGTCTACACCCCCAAGATAACTGACGCATGGGCATGCGTCAAATATTTGATGGACATACATCCGTCAAATATTTTGGGGGTGTAGACCCCCCAAATATTTGACGGACATACATCCGTCAAATATTTTGGGGGTTTAGACCCCCCAAACATTTGACGGACATACATCCGTCAAATATTTCGGCGCTCTACACCCCCCAGATAACTGACGCATGGGCATGCGTCAAATATTTGACGGACATACATCCGTCAAATACATTGGGGGTGTAGACCCCCCAAACATTTGACGGACATACATGCGTCAAATATTTTGGGTGTCTACACCCCCAAGATAACTGACGCATGGGCATGCGTCAAATATTTGACGGACATACATCCGTCAAATATTTGGGGGGTGTAGACCCCCCAAAGATTTGACGGACATACATCCGTCAAATATTTTGGGGGTCTACACCCCCCTGATAACTGACGCATGGCCATGCGTCAAATATTTGATGGACATACATCCGTCAAATATTTTGGCGGTGTAGACCCCCAAAATATTTGACGGACATACATCCGTCAAATATTTCGGGGGTCTACACCCCCCAGATAACTGACGCATGGGCATGCGTCAAATATTTGACGGCCATACATCCGCCAATGATTTGGCGGTGTAGACCCCCCAAATATTTGACGGACATACATCCGTCAAATATTTTGGGGGTCTACACCCCCAAGATAATTGACGCATGGGCATGCGTCAAATATTTGACGGACATACATCCGTCATATGTTTTCGGGGTGTAGACCCCCCGAATATTTGACGGACATACATCCGTCAAATATTTTGGGGGTCTACACGCCCCAGATAAGTGACACACGGGCATGCGTCAAATATTTGACGGACATACATCCGTCAAATATTTTGGGGGTGTAGACCCCCCAAATATTTGATGGACATACATCCGTCAAATATTTGGGGGGTCTACACCCCCCAGATAACTGACGCCTGGGCATGCGTCAAATATTTGACGGACATACATCCGTCAACTATTTTCTGAGGTGTAGACCCCCCGAATATTTGACGGACATACATCCGACAAATATTTGGGGGGTCTACACCCCCACATAACGGACGCATGGGCATGCGTCAAATATTTGACGGACATACATCCGTCAAATATTTTGGCGGTGTAGACCCCCCAAAATATTTGACGGACATACATCTGTCAAATATTTTGGTGGTGTAGACCCCCCAAATATTTGACGGACATACATCCGTCCAATATTTTGGGGGTGTGGACCCCCCAAATGTGTGACGGACATACATCCGTCAAATATTTTGGGGGTCTACTCCCCCCCGATAAGTGACGCCTGAGCATGCGTCAAATATTTGACCGACATACATCCGTCAAATATATATTGGGGTTGTAGACCCCCCAAATATTTGACGGACATACATCCGTCAAATATTTGGGGGTCCTACACCCCCCAGATAACCGACGCATGGGCATGCGCCAAATATTTGACGGACATACATCCGTCAAATATTTCGGGGATGTAGACCCCACAAATATTTGACGGGCATACATCCGTTAAAATATTTCGGGGGTTTAAACCCCCCAAGTATTGGACGGACATACATCCGTCAAATATTTTGGGGGTGTAGATCCCCCAAATATTTGACGGACATACATACGTCAAATATTTTGGGGGTCTACACCCCCTAGATAACTGACGCATGGGCATGCGTCAAATATTTGACGGACATACATCCGTCAAATATATTGGGGGTGTAGACCCCCCAAATATTTGACGCACATACATCCGTCAAATAGTTTGGGGGTGTAGACCCCCCAAATTTTTAACGGACATACATCGGTCAAATATTTCGGGGTCGTAGACCCCCCAAATATTTGACGGACATACATCCGTCAAATATTTCGGGGGTCTACAACCCCCAGATAACTGACGCATGGACATGCGTCAAATATTTGACGGACATACATCCGTCAAATATTTTGGGGGTGTAGACCCCCCAAATATTTGACGGACATACATCCCTCAAATATTTCGGGGGTCTACAACCCCCAGATAACTGACGCATGGACATGCGTCAAATATTTGACAGACATACATCCGTCAAATATTTTGGGGGTGTAGACCCCCCAAATATTTGACGGACATACATCCCTCAAATATTTCGGGGGTCTACAACCCCCAAATAACTGACGCATGGACATGCGTCAAATATTTGACAGACATACATCCGTCAAATATTTTGGGGGTGTAGACCCCCCAAATATTTGACGGACATACATCCCTCAAATATTTCGGGGGTCTACAACCCCCAGATAACGGACGCATGGACATGCGTCAAATATTTGACGGACATACATCCGTTAAATATTTTGGGGGTCTATACCCCCAAAATATTTGACGGATGTATGTGCGTCAAATATTTGGGGGGTCTACACCCCCAATATATTTGACGGATGTATGTCCGTCAAATATTTGACGCATGCCCATGCGTCAGTTATCTGGGAGGTGTAGACCCCCGAAATATTTGATAGATGTATGTCCGTCAAATATTTGACGCATGCCCATGCGTCCGTTATGTGGGGGGTGTGGACCCCCGAAATATTTGACGGATGTATGTCCGTCAAATATTTGGGGGGTCTATACCCCCAAAATATTTGACGGATGTATGTGCGTCAAATATTTGGGGGGTCTACACCCCCAATATATTTGACGGATGTATGTCCGTCAAATATTTGACGCATGCCCATGCGTCAGTTATCTGGGGGGTGTAGACCCCCCAAATATTTGACGGATGTTTTTCCGTCCAATATTTGGGGGGTCTACACCCCCAAAATATTTGACGGATGTATGTGCGTCAAATATTTGGGGGCAGTACAGCCCCCAAAATATTTCACGGATGTATGTCCGTCAAATATTTGACGCATGTCCATGCGTCAGTTATCTGGGGGTTGTAGACCCCCGAAATATTTGAGGGATGTATGTCCGTCAAATATTTCGGGGGTCTACACCCCCAAAATATTTGACGGATGTATGTCCGTCAAATATTTGACGCATGTCCATGCGTCAGTTATCTGGGGGTTGTAGACCCCCGAAATATTTGACGGATGTATGTCCGTCAAATATTTGGGGGGTCTACACCCCCAAAATATTTGACGGATGTATGTCGGTCAAATATTTGGGGGGTCTACAGCCCCAAAGTATTTGACGGATGTATGTCCGTCCAATATTTGGGGGGTATAAACCCCCGAAATATTTGACAGATGTATGTCCGTCAAATATTTGTTGGGTCTACATCCCCAAAATATTAGACGGATGTATGTCCGTCAAATGTTTGACGCATGCCCATGCATCGGTTATGTGGGGGGTGTAGACCCCCCAAATGTTTGACGGATGTATGTCCGTCAAATATTTGGGGGCTCTGCACCCCCAAAGTATTTGACGGATGTATGTCCGTCAAATATTTAGGGGGTCTACACCCCCAAAAAATTTGACGGATGTATGTCCGTGAAATATTTGACGCATGCCCATGCGTCAGTTATCTGGGGGTGTAGACCCCCCAAATGTTTGACGGATGTATGTCCGTCAAAAATTTGGGGGGTCTACACCCCCAAGATATTTGACGGATGTATGTCCGTCAAATATTCGGGGAGTCTACACCCCAGAAAATATTGGACGGATGTATGTCCGTCAAATATTTGGGGGCTCTACACCGCCAAAATATTTGACGGTTGTATGTCCGTCAAATATTTGACGCATGCCCATAAGTCAGTTATTTGGGGGGTGAAGACCCCCCAAATATTTGACGGATGTATGTTCGTCGAATATTTGGGGGGTCTACACCCCCAAAGTATTTGACGGATGTATGTCCGTCAAATATTTGACGCATGCCCATGCGTCAGTTATCTGGGGGGTGTAGACCCCCAAAATATTTGACGGATGTATGTCTGTCAAATATTTGGGGGGTCTACATCCCCAAAATGTTTCGAGGATGTATGTGCGTCAAATATTTGACGCATGTCCATGCGCCAGTTATCTGGGGGTGTAGACCCCCATAAATATTTGACGGATGCATGTCCGTCAAATATTTGGGGGGTCTACCCTCCCCAAATATTTGACGGATGTATGCCCGTCAAATATTTGGGGGGTCTACACCCCCAAAATATTTGACGGATGTATGTCCGTCAAATATTTGACGCATGCCCATGCGTCGGTTATTTGGGGGGTGTAGACCCCCAAATGTTTGACGGATGTATGTCCGTCAAATATTTGGGAGGTCTACACCCCCAAAAATATTTAACTGATGTATGTCCGTCAAATATTTGGGGGGTCTACACCCCCAAAATATTTGACGGATGTATGTCCGTGAAATATTTGACGCATGCCCATGCGTCAGTTATCCGTAGACCGCTCAAGTATTTGACGGATGTATGTCCGTCAAATATTTGGGGGGTCTAAACCCCCAAAATATTTGACGCATTTATGTCCGTCAAATATTTGGGGGGTCTACACCCCCAAAATATTTGACAGATGTATGTCCGTCAAATATTTGGGGGGTCTACACCCCAGAAAATAGTTGACGGATGGATGTCCGTCAAATATTTGGGGGGTCTACACCGCCAAAATATTTGACGGATGTATGTCCGTCAAATATTTGACGCATGCCCATGCGTCAGTAATCTCGGGGGTGTAGACCCCAAAAATATTTGACGGATGTATGTCCGTCAAATATTTGGGGGGTCTGCACCCCCAAAATATTTGACGGAGGTATGTCCGTGAAATATTTGACGCATGCCCATGCGTCAGTTATCTGGGGGGTGTAGACCCCCAAAATATTTGACGGATGTATGTCCGTCAAATATTTGGGGGGTCTACATCCCCAAAATATTTGACGGATGTATGTCCGTCAAATATTCGGGGGGTCTACACCCCAGAAAATATTTGACGCATGTATGTCCGTGAAATATTTGACGCATGCCCATGCGCCAGTTATCTGGGGGAGTGTAGACCCCTCAAGTATTTGACGGATGTATGGCCGTCAAATATTTGGGGGGTCTAAACCCCGAAAATATGTGACGCATTTATGTCCGTCAAATATTTGGGGGGTCTACACCGCCAAAATATTTGACGGATGTATGTCCGTCAAATATTTGACGCATGCCCATGCGTCAGTTATCTGGGGGTGTAGACCCCCCAAATATTTGACGGATGTTTGTCCGTCAAATATTTGGGGGGTCTACACCCCCAAAATATTTGACGGATGTATGTCCGTCAAATATTTGACGCATGCCCATGCGTGAGTTATCTAGGGGTGTAGACCCCCAAAAATATTTGACGGATGTATGTCCGTCAAATATTTGGGGGGTCTACACCCCAAAAATATTTGACAGATTTATGTCCGTCAAATATTTGGGGGGTCTGCACCCCCAATATATTTGACGGAACGACTAAAAACTGGATAAACTGCATCATTGCTAGTCCCAAACCGCCCCATATAAACGCCACGGAGTCAGCATCCGGAATACTTATTCCGGTCAAAATTGGAAAAAACCAAAAGATTCATGCTTTTCGACCAAAACAGAGGGGTGGGTCATTTGTTTTAGCATTTTTACCGCCCCCCCCCCCCCCCCCCCCCGACCCCACTTCCCACCTCCCTCAGAACCTCAAAAAAGTTGGTTGCAAGTGGGCGGGCGGGGGGGGGGGGGGGGCTAGGGGTGTTGTGACCAAAAACTTATTGGCGGATGGGTTTGTTGGACGAAATAATGATTCTCCAAGGGGTTAAACAACCCACTGAACCCCTTGAGGTAGGGTACACGAATAGCCCCAAAAAGGCCCAAAAAGGGGGGTATGTGTTGTTTCCCTTGTATGCTGGCTTGCGCGGATTGGATCTAACGGCCTTTGCGAGGTGACTTCAATTTTTGAGTTGTCCAAGATGGGAAATTGCATAAGCAGGTTGTGTACTAATCCGTTGGGAGACCCCCCCGCCCCCTTCGCTCGCGCCCAATACCCAAATAAGGTGACAAACACGTAAATACGCCCTAAAACATCCTTCACATACCTTGGATGGTCATTTTTTGTGGTCACCAAATCAAATAAATAATTTGAAATCCCCGATTTTCGACCTGTCCAGCGTGAAAAACTGCATCAACAAGTTGTGCACCGCCCCATTCGTCGAGGTCGCCAAAACCCCTGACATAGCAAAAAAGAATTACAACTGCATAAACCGCTCGTCCCACTCTGCCCCATACAAACCCCATGGAGTCAGGATGTGGAAACACTTTGACAGGTCAAAATCAATAAAAACCAAAAGATTCATGCTTTTCGACCAAAAATAAAAGGGTGTTTATTTTTCTAACACCCCCCCCCACACCCCCAGCCCCCACCTCCCTCAAACCTAAAAAAGGTGGCTTTCAAGTGGGGGAGGGTCTAGGGGTGTCCGGACCCAAAACTCGTTGGGGGATGCGTTTATTGGACAAAATAATGATTGTACAAGGGGTTAAACAAACCAATGAACCCCTTGAGGTTGGGTATGGGAATAGCCCCAAAAAGGCCCAAAATGGGGGGTATGTGGTGTTTTCCCCGATACACGGGCTTGCCTCGATTGATCCAACAACCTCTGCGAGGTGACTTGGATTGTTGAGCACTCGAGGGTGAAAAATTGCATAAGCAGGTTGTGTACCAATCCCTTGGGATAGCCCCCCGCCCCTCGCGCGCCCAACACCCAAATAAGGTGTAAAACACGTAAATACGGCATTCGTCCATTAGCGTCCGCTGGCCTACGTATAGAGGCACAGGGGTGGGGAGGTGGGTCGGGTCGAGTTCACGTGCCCGTGGCCGCCCCTACAAGCCCCCCGCCTATGTCCGCATGGCGACCAGGAGGGATGAGCCGGAGGGGACTAGGTCTCTTCTGTGCTGACCCTGCCGTGCTGCCGCCGCGGCGGGAAGGAGGGCTGGGATGGCGAAGGCACGGAGGGCGTGTCCGCCACTGGGTCAAAGGAGCTCCCCCTGGCGATGCGTCAAATATTTGACGGACATACATCCGTCACATATTTTGGGGGTGTAGACCCCCCAAATATTTGACGGACATACATCCGTCAAATATTTTGGGGGTGTAGACCCCCCAAATATTTGACGGACATACATTGCCCATGCGTCAGTTATCTGGGGGTGTAGACCCCCAAAAATATTTGACGGATGTATGTCCGTCAAATATTTGTTGCATGCCCATGCGTCAGTTATGTGGGGGCAGTAGACCCCCGAAATATTTGACGGATGTATGTCCGTCAAATATTTGGGGGGTCTACACCCCCGAAATATTTGACGGTTTGATGTCTGTCCGTCAAATATTTGACGCATGCCCATGCGTCCGTTATCTGGGGGGTGTAGACCCCCCAAATATTTGACAGATGTATGTCCGTCAAATGTTTGGGTGGTCTACACACCCAAAGTCACATGGTGCTGGGACGCACAGCATAGAAGGTAAAAAATGGCAGGAAAATGCTGAGCATATTGCTCAGGATATTTGGGGATGCTCAGCATTCATGCTCAGCAAATGGGACTCATATTGCAGGGTTGATCTCGGAAGTCCCAGCCAAAATTTCTTCCGGGCTCCCCCGGCACGGTCGGCTGGGAAGCCCATGGAACATTCCTACCGATATCGGTTGCGTTTTGGGGGGCCGATTTGGCTGCCAAAACTTCCGAGCATCTTTCCGAGGGATTTCAAAAACTTCCAGGCGTTTTTCCATCGGTTTTTTGTACGATGAACTACACCGTTCTTGGTTCCCAAATCCCACACCTCAGCAAAGAAACACACAAAAAGGCAAGCATGACGGTTCACTTAACACCTCTACTGCTACCGGAATCCGCTGAGATTAGACACCCTGCCCCATTGTTAGAGGGTGGGGGAGGGTGGGGGAGGGTTGGGAGAGGGTTGGGGAGAGTGGGAGAGGGTTGGGAGAGGGTGGGAGAGGGTTGGGAGACGGTTGAGAGAGGGTTGGGAGAGGGTGGGAGACGGTTGGGAGAGGGTTCGGAGAGGGTGGGAGAGGGTTGGGAGAGGGTTGGGAGAGGGTGGGAGAGGGTTGGGAGAGGGTGGGAGAGGATTGGGAGAGGGTGGGAGAGGATTGGGAGAGGGTGGGAGAGGGTTGGGAGAGGGTGGGAGAGGGTTGGGAGACGGTTGAGAGAGGGTTGGGAGAGGGTGGGAGAGGGTTGGGAGAGGGTTGGGAGAGGGTGGGAGAGGGTTGGGAGAGGGTGGGAGAGGGTTGGGAGAGGGTGGGAGAGGGTTGGGAGAGGGTGGGAGAGGATTGGGAGAGGGTGGGAGAGGGTTGGGAGAGGGTGGGAGAGGGTTGGGAGAGGGTGGGAGAGAGTGGGGGAGGGTTGGGAGAGGGTTGGGAGAGAGTGGGAGAGGGTTGGGAGAGGGTGGGAGAGGGTTGGGAGACGGTTGAGAGAGGGTTGGAAGAGGGTGGGAGAGGGTTGCGAGAGGGTTGGGAGAGGCTGGGAGAGGGTTGGGAGAGGGTGGGAGAGGGTTGGGAGAGGGTGGGAGAGGGTTGGGAGAGGGCGGGAGAGAGTGGGAGAGGGTTGGGAGGGGGTGGGAGAGGGTTGGGAGACGGTTGAGAGAGGGTTGGAAGAGGGCGGGAGAGGGTTGAGAGAGGGTTGGGAGAGGCTGGGAGAGGGTTGGGAGAGGGTGGGAGAGGGTTGGGAGAGGGTGGCGGAGGGTTGGGAGAAACAAAGTTGTGGTGAAAGCTGCTGATTGGGGCTTTACATAGAGCCCCTAGTTGTGAAAATCTGAAACAGTGGGCCCCTGTAGGGGGGGGGGGGGCGGATAGTCGAGCTCAGTTTGGACCCTTCTAATTCTGTGATGGTGTGGTAAAGTTCCACAAAACAAAGTTGTGGTGAAAGCGTCCGTCAAATATTTGGGGGGTCTACACCCCCAAAATATTTGACGGATGTATGTCCGTCAAACATTTGACGTATGCCCATGCGTCAGTTATCTGGGGGTGTAGCCCCCGAAAATATTTGGGGAATAGTTGTCCGTCAAATATTTGGGGGCTCTACACCCCCGAAATATTTGACGGATGTATGTCCGTCAAATATTTGGGGGGTCTACACCCCCGAAATATTTGACGGATGTATGTCCGTCAAATATTTGACGCATGTCCATGCGTCAGTTATCTGGGGGGTGTAGACCCCCGAAATATTTGACGGATGTATGTCCGTCAAATATTTGGGGGGTCCACACCCCCAAAATATTTGACGGATGTATGTCCGTCAAATAATTGGGGGGTCTACACCCCCAAAATATTTCACGGATGTATGTCTGTCAAATATTTGACGCATGTCCATGCGTCAGTTATCTGGGGGTTGTAGACCCCCGAAATATTGGAGCGATGTATGTCCGTCACATATTTGGGGGGTCTACACCCCCAATATATTTGACGGATGTATGTCCGTCAAATATTTGACGCATGCCCATGCGTCAGTTATCTGGGGATTGTAGACCCCCGAAATATTTGAGCGATGTATGTCCGTCACATATTTGGGGGGTCTCCACCCCCAATATATTTGACGGATGTATGTCCGTCAAATATTTGACGCATGCCCATGCGTCAGTTATCTGGGGGGTGTAGACCCCCGAAATATTTGACGGATGTATGTCCGTCAAATATTTGGGGGGTCCACACCCCCAAAATGTTTGACGGATGTATGTCAGTCAAATATTTGGGGGGTCTACACCCCTAAAATATTTCACGGATATATGTCTGTCAAATATTTGACGCATGTCCATGCGTCAGTTATCTGGGGGTTGTAGACCCCCGAAATATTTGAGCGATGTATGTCCGTCACATATTTGGGGGGTCTACACCCCCAATATATTTGACGGATGTATGTCCGTCAAATATTTGGGGGGTCTACACCCCCGAAATATTTGACGGATGTCTGTCCGTCAAATATTTGACGCATGCCCATGCGTCGGTTATGTGGGGGGTGTAGACCCCCCAAATATTTGACGGATGTATGTCCGTCAAATGTTTGGGGGGTCTACATGCCCAAAGTATTTGACGGATGTATGTCCGTCAAATATTTGGGGGGTCTAAACCCCCAAAATATCTGACGGATGTAGGTCCGTCAAATATTTGGGGGGTCTACACGGGCAAAATATTTGACGGATGTACGTCCGTCAAATATTGGGGGGGTCTACACCGCCAAAATATTTGACGGATGTATGTCCGTCAAATATTTGACGCATGCCCATGCGTCAGTTATCTGGGGCTGTAGACCGTCGCGCGATCGCAGCAGAAGAATAATACAAAACTAAGAAAACGACGCACCGCCAGAGAAAAAATAAAGCGAAAAATCGTCTTTTCCGACCTCAGAAACCCCCCCAAAAATTTTACGCCGCTGTTTGGCGAGGTCGCAAAATTTAGGACACTCACAAAACAAAGACGAACAATAGAGTCGCGACGGCGAAGAAGCTGAGCGTTGCTTGCCCCAAAACACCTAGCAAAGTGCGTGTCCTAGGCGCTAGGGACTTGTGCACGCTCCACCAACAAAGAAGAAGAAAAGAGGCGAACACCAAAAACAAGCGAGCCACGACGACGAAGACAAGAACAATGCGAGCTCCAAACCACCTAGCAACGTGCGTGCCATAGGAGCTAGGCGGCTTGTGCGCGTCAAAAAAAAAAAAAAAAGAGAGAGAAGGAAACGCAACAAAAGGAGAACCACCAAACCACAAACAAAAAAGACGCGACCACGGACCACGGGAAAACAAGGTATGACAACCAAGTATGTTACGGCCCCATGTGTCCTACATATCGTATCCACCGCTACACATGCGTAGATGAGAAAACCAAGTATGTTGCGAAGGAGGGCGCCCAAGGGACAACACCGCACGCAAAAAAGAACGACGAAACGCCACGCACGTCAAAAGGCATGCCCGCAAACACAAACCACAACCATATATCCCCCATATTTATTCCTCCATAGGCTCCGACCACCGCGAGATACACGACGAAGAAAAAAAAAATCAACAAAAGCGCAAAAGGTATGGGGCGGCCACGGACAAAGGGGAAACAATGAAAAGGCGAACAAGCGAAGCCCACCAACCACGGGGAAACAACGGTATTGCGAGCAAGTATGTTAACAATGCGAGGGAGGGCGCCAAAGGGACGGACCACGCACACACGCACACACATAAACAAGACCACAAGGTGCGAGAAGACGGAGACAAGAGCAAGGAGCAACAAGGTATGAAACCCCACACCGCCCCGCCCGCAAACACGCACACGCTCTCACTATAGGGGATGGCCACGTACCACGGGGAAACAATGGTATGGAGGTATGACGAACAAGTATGTTAAAAATGCGAGGGAAGGCGCCAAGGGGACGGACCGCACAGGAAAACACAAACGTACACAAAGCCGCAAGATGCAAGAAGACGGAGACAAGACAAAGGAAAAACATGGTATGCAACCCCACCCCCGCCCCACCCACAAACAAGCACACGCTTTCTCTATAGGGGACGGCAACAAGAAGCGGCACAAGGTATGACAAGTATGTTACAAAAAAAAAAACACGAAAGCGCCTTCCACGCCCTCTCTATAGGGGAAACGCAACGCGGAGAGGTATGTTATCGAAGACGCAACGAAAAAAAAAAAAGGAGGAGACACAAAACACAACACGCAAAAAAAACAAAACAAAAAGGACCTGCGCACGCTCTTTCTCTACAGGGGAAGAAAACATGATGGGACAAAAGGAAAGGTACGTGCTACGCATCACGCATGCCACGCATTTCTGCTACGCATCTACAGGACCTCTTCTTCTGCTTTTTGAACCATGCCGACGACCGACGACGAGAACCAGCCAAGGTATGACACACCCCACCCCACCAACCACACACCGCAAGCACACACACGCACACGCACGGCAGCCACACCGCGCACGACCCCCCCCCCCCCCACGCCACCCACACCAACCCGAAGGGCCACACAGCGCACACACACAAACCACGACCAAGGAGAAGGGCACCCGGAAGACACACCCACCGCACCACCACACCACACCACCAAAAACACAGACACCACAAACACGCAACACACAACACAGCACGGCCACCGCCCACACCCACACACACCACAAACACACACAACAAAGGACACCCCCGCCCGCGAAACACACCACCACAACCGGCGGACCCCAGCCACGAGTGGCGGGGAGCCCCACACCACCACCGGCAGCGAAACCCAGCCAGGAGTGGCGGGGAGTAGCCCACAGGAACCTCCGCCAGGAGTGGCGAGGGACCAACCACACCACACACCAGCCACAAACCCACCACACACGCCACCGCCGCACACCACACGCCGCACACCACACACCACACAGCACACACCATCGCCGACAGCGAAACCCAGCCAGGAGTGGCGGGGAACCGCGCCCGGGACCCTCCGCCAGGAGTGGCGAGGAACGCCCACCACCGCCGGCAGCGAAACCCAGCCAGGAGTGGCGGGGAGTAGCACACAGGAACCTCCGCCGGGAGTGGCGAGGAACCAACCACACCACACACCAGCCGCAACCCCACCAGCACACCACCGCCGCACACCACACACCACACACCACACACCACACACCACACACCACACACCACCGCCGCCAGCGAAACCCAGCCAGGAGTGGCGGGGAGTAGCACGCAGGAACCTCCGCCAGGAGTGGCGAGGGACCGACCACACCACACACCAGCCACAACCCCACCGCACACCACCGCCGCCAACGGACCCCAGCCAGGAGTGGCGGGGAACCGCGCCCGGGACCCTCAGCCAGGAGTGGCGAGGACCGCCCACCACCACCGGCAGCGAAACCCAGCCAGGAGTGGCGGGGAGTAGCACACAGGAACCTCCGCCAGGAGTGGCGAGGGACCAACCACACCACACACCAGCCACGACCCCACCAACACACCACCGCTGCACACCACACACCACACACCACACACCACACACCACGCACCACCGCCGCCAGCAGGCCCCAGCCAGGAGTGGCGGGGAACCGCACACCACCACCGGCAGCGAAACCCAGCCAGGATTGGCGGGGAGTAGCACACAGGAACCTCCGCCAGGAGTGGCGAGGGACCAACCACACCACACACCAGCCACAACCCCACCACACACCACCGCCGCCCGGAGACCTCAGCCAGGAGTGGCGAGGACCGCCCACCACCACCGGCAGCGAAACCCAACCAGGAGTGGCGGGGAGTAGCACACGGGAACCTCCGCCAGGAGTGGCGAGGGACCAACCACACCACACACCAGCCACAACCCCACCAACACACCACCGCCGCTCACCACACACCACACGCCACACACCACACACCACACGCCACTGCCGGCAGCGGAACCCCAGCCAGGAGTGGCGGGGAACCGCACACCACCACAGGCAGCGAAACCCAGCCAGGAGTGGCGGGGAGTAGCACACAGGAACCTCCGCCAGGAGTGGCGAGGGACCAACCACACCACACACTAGCCACAACCCCACCAACACACCACCGCCGCACACCACACACCACAAACCACGCACCACACACCAACACAGACACCACGCGCGCATGCACCGCGCCACAAACACACACACCGACGGCGAACCACGACCAAAGGAGGGGGCAACACGCACACAAGCAACACGGCCAGGAACAGCGAAACCCCCCCCCCCCCCACCACCACCCCACCCCGGAGAGACGGGACACCAACCACCGCAAACCGCACAGCGAAATGGGGGGCGGGACGAAAAGGGCCCACGGGAGACGCAGGCGAGGGAGCCAACCTCAGGGGTTTGGGGGCCCCCCCGGTGACCGTATCGGCCCCACCTGAGCACACGCAATAAGGTGGGATACGCCCGGGACCGTTGGTCAGCGGCCCGCGGTGGCACCGGCCTGGGGGGGTGACCAATGGGCCTGACCAAGAGCACTCCCCACGGCACGTACTGCGGTTCGGGCCCAGCGAGGGGCTGCGGGTAGGGCACACCATCCATCGGGGCAGGCAAGAGACACACCTATCCCGCAAGGACTCCCCAGCGACCCACAGTGTACCCGACCCCGGTGTGGGGAACGGCTGGAGTACCTGGCTACGGAGCAGGTCCATTTGTACCGAGCGAGTACAAATGGGCGGCCCGTACAACAGAGTTACACCCTGACGGGGAGTGCAAGCATCGGCCCCCCCACGGGGAAACACCAGGGGAAGGGACCCGAGCCGGCGACAAGGACCCCCCCCCACCCACCACAGCCGGGAAGGCCCGGGCACGACACCAGAGAAACACCGCCCCAAGCGACACGGAAAAGAGACAGAAGGGGGAGGGCACGCAGAGGGGATGGCAGGGGGACACACCACCAACAGACCCCAGCCAGGGGGGGCGGGGAACCACACAGCCGAGACGGGGGGGGGGGCACGACACACAGCCCCCACACCAAACAGGGCCGCCAAACCACGCCCAGAAAGGCGAGGACAGGCACCCAAACGCACCACCAACACACCGCACACACGCCCGAGCATGCACACAACACACACCCCCACAACCGCCACCGACACGAGCCCCACAAACGCACACCACACACCAAAACGCAAGCGCCGCCCGCACCACACAGGCAACACACACAAACCCAAACAACAGGAACCCAGCAACCCCCCCCGCCAGGGGGGCTGCAGGGCCGCCAGAAACCGCTAGGACACAAGGGAGGACCCACCAAACCCGCAGCCAGGAGTGGCGAACGGCCACACCCAGTAACACCCGAACGGCCACGCCCAACCCCAGGACCAGGCACTACGACACCCACACCAGCACCGCCACCAACGCCCAAACCGGACGCCACAACACCCTCACCAGCGGACACACCCGAAGCCAACGGAGGCACCATCGGCAACACCAGCGACCCCAGCACCCACCACAACACTAGGACATAGGACACCCTCACCAACAACAAACCAACACAAAAAGCCACCCAACACTGACCAACGACCGCACCCAGCCGATCCGGTCATCCACCGACCCGCACCCAGAACCACCGCCACCAGCATCCACGCCATCGGAAACACCAACACCACCAAAAATCAAGCCAGCAAAACACCCTCACCAACACCGTCACCGCCGGCACCATCGCCTACGAAACCTACGCACACCACCGCCGGTACCAGCACCTACATCACCCAAGCCAACGGCATCAAGCACACCATCGCCGGCAACACCCCACCATCAGCGTCGCCACCGGCAACCTCCGCCACCGGAGGACACCAAAGCCACCACAGCCGGTGAGCCAACAAACCACCAAGCCCCGGCCAGGGGAGGCGAGGGCACACGCCCAGAACCATCAACAGCAACACCCTCGCCACCAAAGCGACCGCAGGGCGCCATCCACCATGCAATCCCCGGCGGCACCCACAACACCGGCGCCACCAACACCAGCCTCACCCACGACACCACCCGGAGCATCGCCTGCACCACCTACACCAACAGCATCACCAGCAAACCACACCACCTACTGCACACCCTCCCAGACAGAGCCACAGAAACCGGCCACCGCCCTGAACACAAACCGCTGACCACCCACACACAGACCCACGCCAACCACCAGCAGCATCAGCAACGTCCGAGACGCCGTAAACCATAGCGGCGCCCACAACGACCTCACCACCGACATCACCGACACCGCCACCGGCAGTGCGGTCTCAGCAACAACAAACCAGAGCGTCAACGGCAACCGCCACGGCGACACCGCCCGGTACAACACCATCGGCATCAACGACACCAAGGGAGCCAACACGCAGGCCAGCGACACCCATGGGTACCTCCACCAGGAGTGGCGAGGTCCCACCCCCGCCGTCAGAACACCACCATCCACCAGGGCAACACCTGCAGCGCCCTCGCCTTCGACATCGCCCACAGCTCCGCCGGCGGCACCCTCGCCAACACCGTCACCAACACCGCGACGACCAGCCACGAGTGGCACGCCAGGAACCGCCGACCACCCAAACGCAGGCCGCGCCCAGCACCAACACCAACAACACCCACGCCAACAGACCACCACGACACACGCCAACCACCAAGTAACACCTATGGCACCCTCGCCATCGGCAACACCAACGCCACCAACACCCACGGCACTATCCACACCATCACCAACCCCACCAACGACGGGCCGAGGTGCCGTCACCTACAGCGCCCCCACCCCTACCACCACCACCACGACCCCGGCACCAAGTAACACCTAAGGCACCCCCACCAACAACGTCACCAAGGACGCCAGCACGGCTGGCGAACGAACGCCACCGAGCCCTCAGCCAGGAGTGGCGAGCGCCCACACCGAGCAACACCCAACCGGCCACGCCCAGACCCAGGGCCAGGAACTGCGACACCCACACCTGCACCGCCGCCAACACCCAAACCGAACACCACAACACCCTCACCAGCGGAAACACCCGGAACCAACGGGGACGCCGTCGGCAACACCAGCAACCCCGACACCCAGCACGACGCCTGAGACACCCTCGCCAACAACGGACCAACACAAGAAACCACCCAACGGCCAAGTAACACCCAAGGCGTTCCAACCGCGCCACCCACCGACCCGCACCCAGAACCACCACCAGCAGCAGCAGCAGCCACTGACAACCCACACACAGACCCACACCAGCCACCAGCAGCATCAACAACATCAGCGACGCCGTGAACCATGGCAACGCCCGCAACGACCTCACCACCGGCATCACCGACGGCACCACCGGCAGTGCGACCACACCAACAGCAACCCGGAGCATCCACGACAGCCACCACGGCGACACCACCCGGTAAGACGCCATCGGCAACAAGGACACCAAGCCAGCCTTGCCAGCCAGCCAACCCGCCAGCCAACGACGCGCATGGGAACCTCCGCCAGGAGTGGCGAGGTCCCCCCCCCCTCCGCCGTCAGAACACCGCCAGGGCAACACCTACAACACCCTACAACGCCGACACACACAGCTCCCCCGGCGGCGCCCCCACCAACACCAACACCGGCACCACCGACAGCGGCAGCACGGCGACACCGCCACCCAGCCGCAGCATTGACACCCTACACCACAACCGAAGCAACACCTGTCACTACAGACCCAAGGACAGCCGAAGGGAATATCCCAACACCACAGACAACCGACACCACCAGGACCACAAGCCGGCCAAACACCAGCCACGAGTGGCACGCCCGGAACCACCGAACACCAACACGCAGGCCACCCAGCACCAACGCCAAAAACACCCACGCCACCAGACCACCACGAGACACGCCAGCCACCACCGTGACACCCTCACCGTCGGTAACACCAACTCCGCCAACACCCACGGCAATATCCACACCACCGCCAACCCCACGAACGACGAGCCGAGGTACCGTCACCCACAACACCCCTATCACCACCACCACGACCCGGCACAGAGAAACACCTAGGGCGCCCCCATCGACGGCAACACCAAGGACGCCAGCACGGCTGGCGAACAAACGCCACCAGCGCCACCCACCAGGCCCCCAGCCAAGGGTAGAAACAGCAACACCACACACCATCACACCCACCGCATCGAAATCACCCGGAGCATCGTCAACATCAACCAGGGGTCCCCACCACCCACCCAAGCAGCACAAAACACCACAGCAACACCACCACACCCTCACAACCAGCGACACCAGCAGCACCCTCCGCCAGGAATGGCGAGGAGAAGGCCCAACAACGCGGACCCACCCAACGTCCCCGGCACCCTCACCATCGGACCGCCACCACCGGCGCCGACCCCCAACACACCACCGTCACCAACGCCACCGACCCCTGACGCAAAAACCACACAGCCCGCACAAACGGCACCAGCCAGAGCATCGCCGACAACACTCCCGGCCAACTCTCAAGAACACCACCGAAAGCACCACCGTCGACCGAAAGCCACGACAACCCCAGGGTACGGGTCCCCCTTCCGACCCCCCACCATCTGCACAACCAGCGACACCATCACCGGCACCAACAGGAACACCGACAACGACAGCCTCACCAACAACCGACACCCCCCCTACCGCTGCCACCCACCAGTCACCCACCCACCGTCGATGCCACCCACCAATGCCGCACCCCGAACCACACCTACACCCGAAACCTGCACCGGCACGCCCGGCCGAGCCATCAATGGCACCGCCGCCCATGGCACCGCCTACACTCACCACCGCCACCACCACCCCGCGCGAGGCCAGGAACCCCCGGCGTCGCCAACGGCCTCAACGAGCACCGACACCACCAGCACCACCACCGCCGGACGGGGACTACCCACAATCCAGGAACATCTCCACCACCAACAACCAATACACCACCCACGGCACCCCACCATCGCCAACGCCACCACGGCACCTATCACACCCCCACCACCGGAGGCGACGTGGGCCACACCACCCATCATCTACAGCACCCTCGCCACCACCGCCACATCCGGCCCACAAACGTTACGCCCCAACAACCAGAAACAACACCCTCACTATCGACACCACCGACAACACCACATACGCCCATACGTCACCCGCGCCATGCTCACCAACCATCACCTCGTCATCAGAGGCACCAACACCACCGACGACGACGACAGCGACAACAGCTGACCACCATCAACCATAGCCCAGCACCAACCTCATCTGCGCTAACGCCCATACCACCCTCGCCAACAGCGCCGCCACCGACACAATCATCCACTCCGGCGCCCACACTAACCTCACCACCAACATCACCACCACCCCCCCAGGGTCAGGGCTCGCGGGAAACAGAACGGCAGAGCGGGCACGCCACCACCCGCACGCGTCACCCACCACCCTATCGTACACCACTCCGCAACACGCCCCCCCCCCCGCTTCCCCTGACAGGGCGTGCGCTCCAGCCCACTGCTGGGAAGACGACTACGACGTCCTTCCGGCCATCCGACACCTACTGGCAGCCACGGCCCCGCGCCCACAAGCCCACCAGCAACCCACGGAACCGCAGGAGCCCGACCACCCCATGCCACCACGCTCCATATCCCCCGCGTCCACCGCAGACCGGAACGCGGAACACCAGCGAGAGGAGCCCGACCCCGACCGCGCCGCCATGCCCCCACCGCCCCCCCCCCCAAAGGACATCTACGCCACACTGGCCAGCACCCTAGCCCCCATGGACGCCGAGCAGTACTACCAGTCCGTCCAACGAGACCTCCCTGAGGACCACGCGACCTTTCAGGGGTGGAAGCAGGAGAAAAGGAACGACAACGAGTGGGGCACAGAGGACGACCTTCTCTGGGAAGACACCTGAAAAGGCACCGCGGACGCCTTCCTGGAGGCAGCAGCCGAAACCTACCCCCGCCCGCCCGGGGACACTAGACACGGCCTCCACGCCCTCCTAGCGTTCCACAGCTGGAAACACCGCCACACCGTCACCCTCCACCCCCTCGACCACAATCCACACCGATGGACACCTGAAGACGACGCCACGGCCGCCATCACCGTACAGCAAAGCCCCGAGAACCCGGAGGAATACCACATCACCTGGAACGATCCGGCACCCCACCCCCCCGCCTCCCCCACCCTCCCAGATGTCTTCGCCACCATCAGTGCAGAGCTCCAGGAGGCGAAAGCCCCACAGCAACTGGACGAAGAGATGCCCCAGGCACCATCACCACCAACCACACAAGACCAACCCCGCACAGAGCCCCTCGCCCACCCCATCACCACAATGGAGCTCCCCCCACAACACCGCACCACCCCAGACCGAAACGGGTTTCGAGACCTGCCGCGGGAATGGGCGGTCCACAACGGCACACTCCGATGGGACGAAATCACACCGGGCCTCGGGGCCATCCGCCTCCACTCGATCACCGAGCCCACCACCACCTGGGCACTACCGACGGACCGCCACCACCTCCTCCTCACCGTCCAAGGCGATGCCACGATCACACCCACGGAGGGAGACCCCGTAACAGCAGCCCCCGCCCACGCCGTCCACATACCCCCGCAAGCATCGTCGGCACCTATGACGGTGCATCCAGGCCCCACCCCATGGCAAGCCATCGTCATCACCTACCCCGCCCCCAATGACCACACACACACCTGGCAGCAACGGTGGGAGGACATCCGGGGGGACCTCCTCCAAGAACAACTAGGGCTCACACGCACCCACCACACCCTACACCCGATACGAGGAGTAGGCCAAGCACCACACGGCATACACGCCCCGGGAGTATGGGCGTACGCCACACCCATAAACCCACAAGCAGCGGAGGACATCAAGACCGCCCTATCCATCCAGCAACCCCAGACCCAAACCCCGCACCGCAACACCCAACGAGGCTACACCATTTGGTGGGCATACCAAGACCATGACACCCTCACCCCCCAACCGGGGGCCCCCCCTCTAGACACCAACACCACCGCCCTCCTCCAAGCCGCAACAGCGGCAGCCACACAGGTAGGGGCCCCGGAAACCTGGGGCCCACAATACTTGGTCGAAACCAAAGTGGCGCCCCACGCGAAGGGCCAAGACAAGCCCCCAACACCGAAGCCGCTCCACCCCCCACTCAAGCTGGACCCGACGGAACACGCCCCCCAGGACAAATGGGCGACCCACTACATCATCCCCCACACCACCACCCGCAAAAACGACGCCGCCAAGATCACCGTCACCCGCCACCTCCCCCACACCACACAGGTGTATGAGCTGACGGCCCCCAACGTCCTCGTCACCCGTCGCCGACACGACGAGCGATACACCATACAGGCGGAAGGGGCCGCCGCGACCACCCTGTACATATGGGCAACACGGGGGGACCTCCCACACCCCACCCTCCACCACGCCCCCTCCTGGCCCACCCCCTTCCACACAGCAGACCGCCCCAACAAGAAGCCCAAACACACAGGTGTGCACACCCCCGCCCAGGAAGCCCGGCACCGACACGATGCGAGGCGCAAGGCCCGCGCCCTCCACGACGACCACACCATCCCCCGCATCGGCGCCCCCCCCGCCAGGGTATCAGATACCACCCACAACCGCACGATCACAGGCATCACCACGGACTGCCTGAACCCAGCGGCGTCGCGGGCAGACGCCGTGTGGATCAGCGAAGGGCGCTCCCACACACGGGCGGTGGTGCGCCTCCACAACATCCAACCTCACAAACTCCAGCGCGCCGTTGGACCCTTCGCCGTACACGTCACCCCGTACGGCATCGACCACCCCCGGTGTGAGCACCATGACCCGCCTGCTCCACCCCATGCACCTCGCCCCTGCGCCAACCGCTACCGGCCCCCACCATCACGGGCAACATGTACCTGGGCACCGTACCGGGGGACCCGGGCATATACATCCTGCCCAACAGGTCCAGGGAACACGCCATCCCCCTCCACGGTGTAGAATCCTTCGCCCTGGGACCACGCCCACCAAAACACCAACACCAGCACATCCCGGGGGACAAACGGACACAGGCGCCAGACGGGGGAAAAAAGGCCCACCAACGCGCCCTGGCCCACATCACCGTCCACCCCGCAGCCCACCTACCAAAGGACTTCGGCACGGAGCGCCACATCGTCCGGGAGGGGCAAGCCAATCACATCATCACCGCCGCCCTGTACACCCTCGCCGCCCACGAACGCCACTGGGACCCCACAACCATCCCAGCAATGCCCCCACCACCCCAAGGCCCCAAAGATCCCGTCACCCCCTTCCACATCGATCAACTCCTAAGCCGCAAGGCCCCCCCACACCTCCACCCCTCCAAGATACCACTAGCCATCGCATCGTGGGACACCCTGGACACGCCCCCCCAACAACCCGCCATCCACATCCTCAAAGCGGACGCCCAATGGTGGGTCCTCCACTGGGCACACGGAGTCCTCATGGCGGCCCAGGCCTATACCCCGGAAATAGACCCGGAAGACCCCCCACGGGGCCAGCAGCGACTCCTCCAAGCCACCACCCTCACAGGCCGCGAAGGCGCCCCCTGGGAAGCCCTCCACACAGCGCTCTACTGGGCTCAAGGCTCCCCCAACGGCCCGGACACACCGGAACCCACAGAGGCCTGGGTCATGCAGGCCAAGACCATGAGGAACTACCACCTACACCACCCCTTCGACGACAGCCCGGCCGCACTGCCATGGCCAACAGATCCCCCGGAGACCGTGCGCAAGCTCGCCGACATCATACGCAGCCACGCGAAGGCGAAAATGCAAACACCGGCAGAACCCCCACTGAGGGATCCAGACCAGCAAGCAACGCACCCCTTCTTCAAACCCCATGCCCCCCCAGCCCCGCTACCTCCAGTCCCACCCAAGCGAACGAGACGACAAAGGGGCGCACCCGCCCCCAGCCAAGCCGGAAAAGCAGCGACCTCCCGACCCCCCGCATCCCACCCGACCCACCCGGCGAACCCAGACCAAGCATCCTCGTCATCCTCCCTCCCACCAATACCACCGCCCCACCCGGACCAAGCATCCTCGTCATCCTCCCTCCCACCACTACCACCGCCCCACCCGGACCAGGCATCCTCATCATCCTCCCTCCCGCCACCAGCACGGCCCCCGCCCAAAGCGTACCCAGGATTCGAAAAAGGCGCGAAGGTCCAACAGCCCTTCCGCAACGACCACACAGGCGACTGGATCTGGTGTGAGGGCACGATCCAGTACCGCCTCAAGGAACCGGGGGACAACGGGAGGCCACAGATCCGGGTGATCTGGCACCGCCAAAAGGAGCTAGACCAAGGCAGCAGTGCCCCGGACAAACCAGTCGGCTACACCCTGGAGCTCACCATCGCCCACCCCATCCGGCTCCGCACCGAAGAGAACAGGGCCCACACAGGCACCAAATACACTGGGGAGCTCCCCCCGGAGTGGAGCCAAGGCCTCCCCCCGCCGCGCCTACCCAAACGCCCACAAACCGGCAAAAAGTCCCCGAGCCCCAGTCCCCCTCCCTGACGGGGCAAGGGCCGAGGGCACAAGCCTCCACAGCCCCGGCCCGCCCCCACCGAGGCCACCGTCAACCTCCTCGACCTCAACCACCCGGCCATCACATACTCCAAGGACGCCACAACCGCCCTCCAAGAGCTCCCGATGGCACAGGGGCCGGGGTGGGTTCCCCACCTCCTCACCTTCCAGGAACAAGGCCTACAGCGCGACGACCCCCCAGAAACCACCCCCATATATACCCCGGACTAGAAAGTGTACAAATGCTACTGGCACAAGGGGACCCCCCTATACGCCCAAACCGGCATCCACGTCCACCTCGCCCACCACCTCAGCGTCCCAGGGAGGCTAGGTGTCTATGAGGTCGTCGGGGATGGATGGCAACTCAACGTCATCAACACCCACGTCCCCTTCGGCGAAGCCACGGAACCCTTCCTCCAAGCCCTGGCCGAGGCATACCGCCAGATGGCCATGCTCGCCCCCACAGTCATCATCGGCGACATGAACGCCGCCCCCACCCCAGCGGACCGAGGGGGACAGGCCACACCCCAGGACCAAGCAGTCCGCGAAACCATCGAAATGCTGGGGCTCGTGGACCTGACAGCCAACCTCGAAGGCCAACCATCCCACTTCCCCCGACAAACGGATGCCGCCCCATCCCGCATCGACGTATGCTATGGCGACCCCACCACCATCATCCGAGCGGAGGCCCGATATGGACCCCTCCCGCTGGGACCCACAGGCCATACCCCCCTGCACATCCGCCTCACCATCCCCAACCTTCCCCCCAGCCCCCCGGAGGATGCGGACCAAGGCCTACCACCCCCCCTGAAGATGCCTCCGCTGCATGACAAGCATGCCTGGTCCCAATATCACAGGGCCATAGACCGCGCCCGGCGCATCCAACCAGACCCCACCGACCTACTCACAGCCATGCGCACGGCCGCCGTCGCCTGCGGCTTCCAACAACACCCCCACACAGACGACGACCAACCACCCACGGCCCTGGGGGACATGCTCCATGACCTCTGGCATGCGAAGCAACAACTGGCGACCCTCCTCCACACCGACACCCCCCAAACCCGCCGCCAGATACACCACTGCAGGACACGGATAGCCCACATCAGGGCAGACCTGGAGCGGTGGCACATCCACAGGCAACAGCGCATTGCCCAGGAACACGAACGGTATGCGCAACATGAACTCCCCTACAAGGCCATCCGCCACCTCAACGACGCCATGACCGACACCGGCCACCGCACCATCACCACGGTCCGAAAGGAGGACGGCTCCCTCACCAACGACCCAGCCACATTGCTCCAAGCCACCCAAGACAGCTTCCTCCGGCAACACACCCCCACCCAAGACACACTGGACCCAGACACCCAGGCCAAAATCGACCGCCTCCCTCGGGTCTTCAACCACGCCCAGAGGAGGCAACTGGAAAAACGCCCCTTCACCATCCACGAAGTCCGGAAGGCCATCCACAGTCTCCGGCAACACAAAAACCCAGGCTTCGACGGCCGCCCTGCAGAGGCATACTACCACCTCCCCGCCCACCTCCTCCGCGTCCTCGCCCACCGCCTCTGGGACATCGTCACGGGGCGGACCCCCCTGCCACCAGACTGGGCAAACGTTGTCCGCCCCCTCTACAAAAAAGGGGACTGGGCAAACCCGGACACCTGGCGCCCCATAGTCTGTGCGGTCACGGAGGTCAAAATCGTCTGGACCATCCTCCTGCGCCGCATCCGCCCCCACCTGGACCCCCACATACCAGCAAGCCTGTGGGGGGCCATCCCAGGCCGGTCCCCACACGAGGCCATCTTCCTCCAGGACACCATCGCGGACATGGACCCGGTGGACCTCATCATCGCCTCCCTCGACGTCAAAGGAGCCTTCCCGAACACCCCCTGGCTCCTTCTAGAAGCGGTGTGGAAACGCCTAGGCCTCCCCTTCTACAACTTCACCTCCAGCTACATCCGCACCCGCAAATACACGGTCCGCACTGGAGCAGGCCTCACCCCCTTCCTGGAGCCAGGCAGCGGGGTCCCCCAAGGGGGAGCAGAAGGCCCCTTCCTGTACCTTCTAGTGACACTCCCCCTGGCCCTCGCAATCGAGCAGGATTACCCGGCCTACGCACCCTACCCCCTCCTCTCCCCCCTGGTGGGCTTCGCGGACGACACCAACCTCACCGTCGCGCACACCCCACACGAACCCCATGCCCCGGACCCCGGGCCAACGGTCACCCAACAGGCCAACGACTTACTGGACGTGACCGTCTCCTACCTCTCCCACAACAACCTCATTGTCCACCCCACAAAGTCAGTGGCCATGATCAAGGGGTCTGCCACACCTCCCACCCTAGGGCCACAAGGGCCCCCCATGCAAGTCGTGACAACCACCACCCACCTGGGGGTAGTCGAGGCCGCCAACCCTGAGGACGCCAACCTCCCTCCCAAGTTGCAATCACACCTCGCCCATCTCCCCAGATATGCGTCCCCGACCACCAAGGCCCTCTCCCTGTCCCACCAGAGCCTGGCGTACTACCTCTGCGGGGTCTTGAACGCCTCCATAGGCTTCCAAGCACTCCACCT
Organism: Eutreptiella sp. 'Long Island Sound 2002'; assembly: GCA_964036045.1. Taxonomy (NCBI): domain Eukaryota; phylum Euglenozoa; class Euglenophyceae; order Eutreptiales; family Eutreptiaceae; genus Eutreptiella; species Eutreptiella sp. 'Long Island Sound 2002'. The sequence continues at coordinate 110,860,202 of OZ038382.1, forward strand.
GACACACCCCACCACCGCCCTCCAGCCGGCCACACGCGCCGTGACCAAGACATGGGCAGCACACGGGGGCTGGCCCACCTCCATACCCACCCGCGCCATCCGAGCGGCATGGCCCCACTATGGGGACGCCATAGGGGACGAGGTGAAAGCGGCCTACACCAGACACACCGCCCTCCTCCTTCAGCGCATGACCCACAACCACTCACCGGAGGTCCGCGAGGTCACCGCAATCCGCCTCCAAGCCGCACAACGGGCCCGCAACACATGCCCGCGCTGGGTACTCCACCAGACGGGCATGCCCACCAACATGAACACGCGCCTGTGGAACCAACTGCAGCTTCTCCTCCCATCCCCACACCACGCCATACCCACCAACCACACGTGCCCAGAGGAAGGGCCACTAGCGGTCCTCTGCGGGGACCTCCACCATCACCCCAAGGGCACCATCCACACCATAGACCTTGTCGGGGCCTCCATCACCGTAGTATACGTCACCCTCCCCCAAATGCGGGTCCTGCACCACACCGGGGCACACCACACCCCCTTTCTACAGCTTCCCGAATGGCCGCAATACCGCCTCTTCCACCAGTACCTCACGCAGACGGCACGAGCAGCGGGACACACTCTACCGGGCAGCAAAGACATGCGCACAGCCTACCGAGAATTCACAAAGCAACACCCACGACCCATCCCAGCGACACCGCCCTACGCACCCACCGGATCGAAACACGAACCCGTCCCCCCGGTGACGGGCCCAGTCCCACCACTAACCCTACTACTGGCCCCGAATGAAGCCAAACCCACGCAGACCACCGTCATCCACCACGGGGCAAAATGGCGCATACCGAAACACCACATGACCGCCCGAGACCTACCAAAGGTCCCCCAAGATTCCCAGGGCATGCCACGCACATGTTGGGCCTGTGACCCCGAGGCACCAACCACACCATGGCCCGTACTACACCTCATAGCACGCCACCACACCCACCCCACAACCCACCTACCACCACAGGCCTACGCATGGATAGCCCCATGGTTCCAGCGCACCGACACTAACCCCACGGTAGCATGGAACCCCGACCACGCGCCCAAATGGCTCTTCACCACTACACCCACATGCCCCCGCCCCGACCCGGCAGGGGTCGCCATCCGTTACAGCATGTACGAGCCAGACAGAACGGGCAAGCACGAGCACCCCTACTATCCGCTCCACCACTCCTGCCACACACCGGAGCACCGAACACAAACCCTCACATGCCACGACCTAAACCCCGACACAGCCTACATCCTCCACTACATCTACTCCTACCTCACACAAGGACAGCCGGAGCAGGGACTCATAGCCCTGTCCCCCCAAGCGAAGCACATCATCTCCAAAGGAATAGGGGTGTACGCCACCCCCATCCTGCAGCCCACAACCCCAGTAGCCCACCTCGCCACGGGCCTTGCCATATACGCCTACCTGCCCATGAACCCATGCCGCCTCCCACAGCCATCACCGGCGGACCGGCTCTTCTTCACCGACGCCTCAGGCGAATCCGCCCTCACGCCCATCACCGGGGGGGCCACCCTGCAGCTAACCCACACCGGGGGACACTACCACATGGACCACCACACGGGCCACACCACCTATGGGGCCTCTTCCCACGGGGAGCTAGGGGCCATGGCCGACGCCATCACCTAGGTCGCGGCCCACCTACCCGCCCACTCCCCGCACATCGTCCGGGTCTGGTTCGTGGTAGACGCCAGTGTCGACACACACCTGCTCCTCCGCATAGCAAGGCAACCACTTCACAAAGCCACCGCGACGAGCCTCGGCACCCAGGCACTGCTACTCTGGAAAGCCCTTCGCAGCCTTCCCCCCTACGTCCAACTCCACATCGTGAAACAAGAGTCCCACAGACACCAATACGGAAATGGTAAGGTCGACAACCAGGCAGTACACCAGCGCACAACACACCTACCAGCCCTCCAAATCCCTGACCTCGGCCGCAACCACACACACCTCCAACACGTGCCCCCTGTACCCAAGCCCCATCAGACCCCGGACTGGGTACCAGAGGAATTCCCCTATTCCTCCCACGACAGAGCATACCACTACCCCAACCCCATCCAACATCTCGCCCGCGTGCTCGGCGACGCAGACAGCCGGGCGCACATCCAGGAGCTCCAGGACAGACTGCAAGTCCCCCTCTACCACTCAGCGCTGCGCCCAGCAAACGTCCCAGCCCACCTCCAAAAACGACGCATCCAGCTCCTCGGGAAGCAACTGCCATTCCTCACCAGGGTCGCCAGATGGCTCGCCCGCAAGCACATCCACGTCCCCGACGAACACACCCGTTGCCCATGCGACCACACCACCCCGGAGGACTGGGAACACTTCAAGAAATGCCCCCTCCATACAGACAGGGATACCCTAGTGGGCTGGTCCCCGGCGGAAACCCTGCGACAACACGAAGGATGGCCAACCCACAGCCACGCACACCAGGCCACCGAACACCTCTTCCGGGACCCCCTGATCAAAGAAGCCACCATGAGAGGGGCAGTGACACAGGCCCTGCACCGACACCTCACCAAACACACGGAAAGCCCCATGGAGGCAGCAGCACACCTCCAGCTAGAAGCAGTCCGCAGAGCAGCGGCCCAAATGGTACACCGCAAACACCTCCTGCTAACACACGCGGAGCAACTCAACGACCCCACCGCCAGGGAACACATGCAGCGTCTCATCCATTACCATGCCGTGCATGACCCAGACGTCCACTAACCCGCTCCGCGCCCCGCACGCGCCCCCCGTCTCCATCCACAGGTCTCCAAGGCACCACCACAACGCCCCGAGACCCGTCTCACACCCAAGAAGCCACCCGGCACCGCCCAGTCCGGCCGAGCCCGACCAGGGCCAACCATCCATCGACGTAGACGCGCAAGACCCCGGCAGCCCATCCAGCCCACCCCCCCCGGACCCGGGGCACCCCCCCCTCACACCGGCCACCATCCGCGACCCCGACCTCCTCCGAGCAACCCTCCAAGACAGGGCCCCGACCACCCCCCTGGGCTGGTACCGCCAACAAGAGGACTGGACCAAGCTCACCGTCAAAGCCCTCCGGGACCTGACCACCCCAGGCAGCGGCCTCCACGAGACCATCGTAGACCTCGTGCTCTGGCGAGCCCGCAAACACACCCGGGGCCAGCACATCTGGATCCCCCCCATCGAGTGGGGCCAGGCCCTGACGCACGACACCGGCATCAACGTCACGCGTCAAGGGACCGTACGCCTACGACGGGCCCCAGCGGAGACGGACCACCCAGCGGACCCGAACCGCCCGGAACAGTGGGAACAGGCCACCGCGCCCAACCGCGACACCGCCCTCCGCGCCGCCGGCCTCCGCACCCCGGACGACGACCTCCCCCCCCCACCTACAGACAGTGACCACCCCCCGCCGGAGGTCTGGGTTACAGTCCTCGAGCGCGGCCACTACTACGTGATAGCCGCTACGGCTACGTCCCCCGGCCCGCAATGGCTCATCCAGGGGACAGACACCATGTTCGCCCCGGAGACCGCCCCACCAGGGGCAGTGGGGGACCCCACCACCCAGCACAGGGTCCTCAGGGGTGTCCTCCAGCGAGGGGACAAGCCCCCAGCCCGCGCCCTGGCCCAAATCACCTCAGGGAAGGCGGGCTACCACCTGGGATTGGCCATGCTCTGCCTAACCCACTGGATCCAGCGCCGCTGGCCACCCACGGGGACCGTGCCCTGGGTTTGGGCCATCCCCACCGCCCACACACAAGTCGAGGCAGGCCCGGACACACGACCAAACCCCCCCCCCAGACCGCAGCAGTCACTCACCTGCGGGTACCACGCCATCCACAGGGTCCTCAACCGCGCGGGTCTTAGCCCAAAGCTAGCATACCCCCTTCCCACCACTAACCAAGAGGTCCACCAGATACGAAAGCTCGTCTGCGAAATCCTTGCCGCGGCAGCAGAAGACGGCAAGCTTCTCCTCCAAACCGCCCGGCCTACAACAGCCCACGCAAGCGCGCGGCAAGCGGATCCATACACCGACACAGCACACCCCGCCGCACAATCCCCGCCCATGCCCCCCCCCTCTCGCTGCTCAACCGGAGACCCACACACGCCCACCATCGCGCGCAGTCCCGGGCCCCGCGACACGGGCCTCCCCCACCCGCCCGAACACCAGCACACGCTCGCCACACACCCACCCGCCGGACACCCTTCACCGCCCCCCACACTCGACAACCCACACACACCCGCCGAGGGGAGCCCCGCGCCCCGCGGCACGCCCACCCCACCCGGTGGCCCGCCCACGCCCCCCACACACACCCCAGAGGACCCAGGCCCACCCCCCCCGGCCCCTGAATGCAGCCGACGCGAACTGTTCCCCCCCGCGGACGCCAACCCACACGACCTCGCACATTGCAGGACCCGGGCCCAGCCGAGCCCAAAAGGAGAAGGCCACAGCCCCGCGCCTCCCTCCCCCGCCGCTGCCGACCAGATCGGCCCGCTGGGCCGCCAGGTCACGACCGGGCCCCCCCCGCCGCCCGCCCCCAACCTACAGCCCGAGGACATGCCCTCTATCCTCCCCGCCGTGGCCGCAGCAGAAGCCGCCGCCCACAAGCCCGCCCGCATCACAGCCCAACCCGCGTCCACCACCTCCTCCTCATCCTCAGCCTCGTCCACCTCCTCCACCTCATCCTCCAACCCCCCCCTCCCCGCCGCCCTCATCCTCAAGGCCACGGCGAAAGCCAAAGCCGCGGACGCACGCACCGACCCCCCAACCCCCACACAGGCGACTCAGGCACCCCGGCAACGCACCGGGACGACCCCCGACCCGACATCGGCACCCTCACACCTCCGGACAGAGGTACTCCTCAACCTGGAACCGGACCCCAACCCCAAACCCGACCCCAAACCCAAACCGGACCCCAACTCCGAACCCGACCCCAAACCCAAGCCGGCGCCCACGCGAGCACACACAACACCGCAGACGCAACGACACAAACCCACCCGACACCACCCCCGCCCGGACCCTCGCCCAAGCCAAGACCCCCCACCCACCGCAACCCGCGCCCCCCTCCCGCCGGCACCCACCACCACCGCAGAGACGGCCACCCAGCACGACCCCGTCCAAGCCCTCGTCCGCATCCCCGTCACCAAGCGCCCCGTCATCAATCCCCCACAAACCACCACCACCGCCGGCCAAACCGACCCAGGGACGTGGGACCCCTCGACCACCGTCACCGTCAAGCCCGGCCCCCAACCCTTCCCCCCTGCCCACCACATAGTGCAGCCCCGGGGACTGCCCACGATGCCCAACCCCCCACCCCCACAAGGGGGACCGGAAAACCCACAAGGGGTCCATGGGCCATACCCGCAACACCAATCCCACCACTACCCACACCACCACCACCAGCGGCCCCACCACCACCACTACCAACACCACCCCCACCACTACCACTGCCCACCGCCCTACCCCACCGGGCCACAACCCCCCGTGCACGAACAGCACCAGCGGACGGGATGGCAGCCACTGAGCGCTCCACCCGCATACCCCACCTACCGCCAGGGGCCACCCCCCCCGTACCAGCCACCACCCCCGTACTAGGAACCGTATCCGTACCCCCCCGGCCACCACCCGATGGCCGAAGGGGCCCCCTGGGCCCAACCCCGCCAAGGACAGCCACTCGACCCATACCACCAGCCACTACCGCCACCACACCCCTACGTGGCGAATCCATGGACGACGGGGGACCTCCGCCCCCCCCCCCCCAGTACCAGGCGGCACCGCGCGAGGCCCCCCAGGGGCCGCCGACGCCTCCGGACTGGCCCGACTCGAGCGATGAGGCCCGGTCCCGCAAACGGCGGCGTTCCCGCTCCCCCCCCGCACGGCACACTTGCCCAGGGCGCCCACACTCCCACCGCGCCTCAACCACCCACTCGCGCCGCTCCCGCTCCCCCAGGTGCCACCACGACCCCCCGGGACCCCGCTCCCGTCGCTCCCACTCCCCCGGGCACCACCACGAGCGCCACCGCCGCCCCATGTCCCCCTCCCCCTCCCCCCACCGGCCAAACAAGACCCCCAGACCCAGCCCCCGCCACCAGCACTCCCGCTCCCCCCGACGCAGCCAGACACGCCACTGCCGCCCCACGTCCACCTCCCCCTCCCCCCACACGCCCCGCCGGGCTCCCCGTTCCCCCCGCCACCCGTACCCATCCACCACCCCCAGCCCCCGCCACCACCACTCCCGCTCCCCCGGACGCCACCGAGCGCGCCACCGCCGCCCCATGTCCACCTCCCCCTCCCGCTCCCCCCTCCGCCCGTACCCGTCCTCCACCCCCAGCCCCCGCCGCCGCCGCTCCCGCTCCCCCAGGCACCGCCACCCCCGCCACCACCGCAGGTCCACATCCTCCCCCCGCCGCACCACGACCACGGGCACGGACCCCTCCCCCCCCCGGGCCCCCGCCCACCTCGCCTGGTGGTCTCCCCCCGCTCTGCAGGAGCTCCGCCGCTGGGTGAAGTGGGCCGGAGGAGCGGGAGGGCACGAAGGGGTGCACATGGTGCATACCTTCGAGGAGGTGCGCACCCGCACCCCCGCGAAGCCCAACGAGGCCGCCCCGGAGGCCATCATGCCGCAAGCGGCATGGGAGGCCCTCCTCCGCGATGCGGTCCAGGGCCTCCGCCCCCCCTACACCCCCCAAGCCCTCCGCCAGTGGCTCCAGGCCACCCACCCCGGGGCCTGGGCCGCCGGCGCCCCCTCCCCACCCCGCCCCTCCCGCCACCACCACACCAGGAAGGGGCAGGACAAGGGCAAGGGAAGGGCAAGGGGCACCAAGGAGCACTCAGGCAAGAGGGCACGGAAGGGCCCCAAGTGAGGGCAGGCACTCGCAGGGACAGGACGCCGGAAGCGACACCACAAGGGGGCAGGAAACCACCCAAGAACCAGGAAGGGGCGGGAGCGGGGACCAAGACACGGAGGAAAAGGGCACCACGGCAGGCACCACGACCCACACCCAGGAAGGGCACACCACGACGGGGGGACCAGCGCCGCCCCAGCCCCACCAAACACCCCAACACACACAACCGAAGCAAACATCGGACGCCATGCGGATCACACCAGCGCACGCCCACCGGCCACCGGAAACCACACGGAGAATGGAGGGCACACCTACACGGGGAGAACGGGCCACACCCACAGAGGAAGCCGCAGGGAACACCGCCGCACGGCGCACCACCACGCCCTCACCGCCAGGCGACGACCCCGGCCACCACAAAGGCCACCTCACAGGCACCGGAAGAGGACGAAGGCACGGCCGCGGCACCCACGACTAGGAACCGAAACCCCCAGAGGACACGAGACCAAGGCACAGGCCCCCAGGGAGGGCAACCCCCCGGACCGTCACGCGAACGACCTACCCGACCCACCAGCCCGAGCGGCACGCCCAAGCCCCCACAGCACGGACCCAGCGCGCCAACCACACCTAACCGCACCCCCCAGCCACCAGCCAGCCACACTCCGGCCCGCACTCCGCACCACAACACAGGCCAGGCTGACCTCCACTGACCCACCGCGGCACCACGCGAGACCACGGCACACCGCACCACAGCGCGCCACAGTGCAGCGCGCCACAGCACGACGCGACGCGACGCGGCACAGAGCGGCACAGCACGACACAACTGACCCTAACCTGAGGGACTAACCGAAGCCAGCCACCGCACACCCTGGAGGACGCCGCGCCAGCAAGCCACACACCAGCACCACAGGCCACACACGGGGCCACAGCGCACCTGGCGACAACGGTGGCGGACCACCCAGAATATTACATCCGGCACCGCAGAGGGGAAAGGACACGAACAACCCCAGCCCCCTAACCCAAAACCACAAGCAGCCGCCTGGCGCAGCCGCCCAGCCGGCAGAGCCAGGACCTAACCCGGCAAGAAGGGGCGCCGAGCCCACCGTGTACATAGCCCACCCGACCCATGGGGCCGGAACGCGGCCACACAGAACGCAACTGAAGACAGCAGCCCGGAAGACAACACTGAATGCAGGCCAGTGCGTGCGCCAGCCCAGGGAAGGCAGAGGGAGGAACGGGCAAGCCCCCCCCCCCCAAAAAAAAAGGAGGGGGGAGGGGGAAAAGGCACGAAAACAGCCCACAGCCGCCAAACCGCCCGCCAACACCACCACAGGCGGCCAAACCCCCCCCCAGAAGCCACCGAAGACAGGACCCCCACAGAGGCACAGGGGGACCACCCACCCGAAACCGGCAACACCAAGCCAGTAATAGCGGCCCACGAGGTAAAGGGACACGGAAAAAAAAAAAAAAAAAAAAGAGCCACCAGCCCAGCCCGAAAGAAAGGGGATGGAGGGACAGGGACCACAAAGCCCGGGACAGAAAAAAAAAAAAAAGAAAAAACCAAAGCGCAAAAAACACACCCCGACAACCCAGCCAAGAAGGGCTGGGCACAGCCGAGACCCGGGCCCAGCACACACGCCCACACCGCACGCCGGAACCGGAAACGGCGGGGGGCAAGCAGGGGGGCCCACGAAACCACACACGTCCCAAAAGCAGGCCGAAACCGAAGCCCAACCACGAACACCACAAACAGCCGACACTAGAGGGACAACACCACAAACCGTGCCCAAACACACCCACCCAAGACCCCAGCCAGGACTGGCGGGGTTAACAAAACCCGCACCCAACCGCCAACCGGACCCAAACACAAACGCCACACAACAGTAGGAAACCCGGTGCCCAAAGCCCGGGCACTCAGGCAGCCCGTGCCATGCAGGTGACCCGGCCAAACGAGATCCGGAGACCGGGGGTAAGGCTGCATCCTAAGGCCTGCGCTGCTTTGGGACTCGAGGCGGAGCGTGCGACACCCAAGCGCCTCGGAACCGTAGTACCAAGAACGTGCATGCACGCCTTGGGAACGGGATACGCCAGGAAGTCCCGTGAACCCCTAGGGTTCCGCCCAAAGGAGGGGACGTGCGCAAGCACGGGGCCACACCCTCCCGGCGAGACAAGCATGTCACGCTGGCGGCGATCAGCCCTCCCGGCGTTGCCCGGGGCCGCTTTGTTGGGGGCCAACAGTCAGGTCTAGCGGGAAGTAAGCCGCCTCCCCTGTTCACGCGCGGAGCCTCTGCCTGTTCGTCACAGGGGCGACGCCAGGGGGAACCATGGGGCGCCTCTCCACGACCGAGTGCACCTACCTACCTACCTGGGGGTGTAGACCCCCGAAACATTTGACGGATGTATGTCCGTCAAATATTTGGAGGGTCTACGGCCCCAAAATATTGGACTGATGTATGTCCGTCAAATATTCGGGGGGTCTACACCCCAGAAAATATTTGACGAATGTATGTCCGTCAAATATTTGACGCCTGTCCATGCGTCAGTTATCTGGGGGGTGTAGACCCCCGAAATATTTGACAGATGTATGTCCGTCAAATATTTGGGGGGTCTACACCGCCAAAATATTTCACGGATGTATGTCCGTCAAATATTTGACGCATGCCCAGGCGTCAGTTATCTAGGGGGTGTAGACCCCCCAAATATTTGACGGATGTATGTCCGTCAAATATTTGGGGGGTCTACACCCCCAAAGTATTTGACGGATGTATGTCCGTCAAATATTTGACGCATGCCCATGCGTCAGTTATCTGGGGGGTCTACACCCCCAAAATATTTGACGGATGTATGTCCGTCAAATATTTGGGGGGTCTACACCCCCGAAATATTTGACGGATGTATGTGCGTCAAATATTTGACGCATGCCCATGCGTGAGTTATCAGGGGCTGTAGACCCCCAAAATGTTTGACGGATGTATGTCCGTCAAATATTTGGGGGGTCTACAGCCCCAAAATATTTGACGGATGTATGTCCGTCAAATATTTGACGCATGCCCATGCGTCAATTATCTGGGGGCTGTAGACCCCCAAAATATTTGACGGATGTATGTCCGTCAAATACTTGGGGGGTCTACACCCCCAAAATATTTCACGGATGTACGTCCGTCAAATATTTGACGCATGTCCATGCGTCAGTTATCTGGGGGTTGTAGACCCCCGAAATATTTGAGGGATGTATGTCCGTCAAATATTTGGGGGGTCTACACCCCCAAAATATTTGACGGATGTATGTCCGTCAAATATTTTGGGGGTCTACACCCCCAATATGTTTGACGGATTTAGGTTAGTCAAATATTTGACGCGTGCCCATGCGTCAGTTATCTGGGGGTTGTAGACCCCGGAAATATTTGACGGATGTATGTCCGTCAAATATTTGGAGGGTCTACACCCCCAAAATATTTGACGGATGTATGTCCGTCAAATATTTTGGGGGTCTACACCCCCAATATATTTGACGGATTTAGGTCAGTCAAATAATTGACGCGTGCCCATGCGTCAGTTATCTGGGGGGTGTAGACCCCCGAAATATTTGACCGATGTATGTCCGTCAAATATTTGGGGGGTCTACACCCCCAAAATATTTGACTGATGTATGTCCGTCAAATATTTGGGGGGTCTACCCCCCCAATATATTTGACAGATGTATGTCCGTCAAATATTTGACGCATGCCCATGTGTCGGTTATCTGGGGGGTGTACACCCCCGAAATATTTGACGGATGTATGTCCGTCAAATATTTGGGCGGTCTACACGACCAAAGTATTTGACAGATGTATGTCCGTCAAATATTTCGGGGGTCTACACCCCCAAAGAATTCAACGGATGTATGTCCGTCAAATATTTGACGCATGCCCATGCGTCAGTTATCTGGGGGTGTAGACCCCCCAAATATTTGACCGATGTATGTCCGTCAAATATTCGGGGGGTCTACACCCCAGAAAATATTTGACGGATGTATGTCCGTCAAATATTTGGGGGGTCTACACCCGAAAAATATTTGACAGATGGATGTCCGTCAAATATTTGGGGGGTCTACACCCCCAATATATTTGACGGATGTATGTCCGTCAAATATTTGACGCATGCCCATGCGTCAGTTATCTGGGGGGTGTAGACCCCGGAAAGATGTGACCGATGTATGTCCGTCAAGTATTTGGGGGGTCTACACCCCCAAAATATTTGACGGATGTATGTCCGTCAAATATTTGGGGGGTCTACATCCCCAAAATATTTGACGGATGCATGTCCGTCAAATATTTGACGCATGCCCATGCGTCGGTTATCTGGGGGGTGTAGACCCCCCAAATATTTGACGGATGTATGTCCGTCAAATATTTGGGGGGTCTACACGCCCAAAATATTTGACGGATGTATGTCCGTCAAATATTTGGGGGGTCTACACCCCCAAAATATTTGACACATGTATGTCCATGAAATATTTGACGCATACCCATGCGTCAGTTATCTGGGGGGGTGTAGAGCCCCCAAATATTTGACGGATGTATGTCCGTCAAATATTTGGGGGGTCTACACCCCCAAAATATTTGACGCATTTATGTCCGTCAAATATTTGGGGGGTCTACACCCCCAAAATATTTGACTAATGTATGTACGTCAAATATTTGACGCATGCCCATGCGTCATTTATCTGGGGGGTTTAGACCCCCGAAATATATGACCGATGTATGTCCGTCAAATATTTGGGGGGTCTACGACCCCAAAATATTTGTCGGATGTATGTCCGTCAAATATTTGGGGGTCTACACCCCCAAAATATTTGACGGATGTATGTCCGTCAAATATTGGACGCATGCCCACGCGTCAGTTATCTGGGGGGTCTAGACCCCCGAAATATTTGACGGATGTATGTCCGTCAAATATTTGGGGGGTCTACACCCCGAAAATATTTGACGGATGTATGGCCGTCAAATATTTGACGCATGCCCATGCGTCAGTTATCTGGGGTGTGTTGACCCCCAAAATATTTGACGGATGTATGTCCATCAAATATTTGGGGGGTCTACACCCCCAATATATTTGACGGATGTTTGTCCGTCAAACATTTGACGCATGCCCATGCGTCAGTTATCTGGGGGGTGTAGAGGCCCAAAATGTTTGACGGATGTATGTCCGTGAAATATTTGGGGGGTCTACACCCCCAAAATATTTGACGGATGTATGTCCGTCAAATATTTGACGCATGCCCGTGCGTCCGTTATCTGGGGCCGTAGACCCCCGAAATATTTGACGGATGTATGTCCGTCAAATATTTGGGGGGTCTACACCCCCAAAATATTTGACGGATGTATGTCCGTCGAATATATGACGCACACCCATGCGTCGGTAATCTTGGGGTTGTAGACCCCCCAAATATTTGACGGATGTATGTCCGTCAAATATTTGGGGGGTCTACAACCCCAAAGTATTTGACGGATGTATGTCCATGAAATATTTGACGCATGTCCATGCTCAGTTATCTAGGGGGTGTAGACCCCCGAAATATTTGAGGGATGTATGTCCGTCAAATATTTGGGGGGTCTAGACCTCCAAAATATTTGACGGATGTATGTCCGTCAAATATTTGGGGGGTCGACACCTCCAAAATATTTGACGGATGTATGTCCGTCAAATGTTTGACACATGGCCATGTGTCAGTTATCTGGGGGGTGTAGACCCCCGAAATATTTGACGGATGTATGTCCGTCAAATATTTGGGGGGTCTACACTCCCAAAATATTGAACGGATGTATGTCCATCAAATATTTGGGGGGTCTACACCCCCAAAATATTTGACGGATGTATGTCCGTCAAATATTTGACGCATGACCATGCGTCCGTTATCTGGGGCCGTAGGCCCCCGAAATATTTGACGGATGTATGTCCGTCAAATATTTGGGGGGTCTACATCCCCAAAATATTTGACGGATGTATGTCCGTCAAATATTTGACGCATGCCCATGCGTCCGTTGTCTGGGGCCGTAGACCCCCGAAATATTTGACGGATGTATGTCCGTCAAATATTTGGGGGGTCCACACCCCCAAAATATTTGACGGATGTATGTCCGTCAAATATTTGACGCATGCCCATGCGTCAGTTATCTGGGGGGTGTAGACCCCCGAAAGATTTGACCGATATATGTCCGTCAAATATTTGGGGGGTCTACACCCCCAGAATATTTGACAGATGTATGTCCGTCAAATATTTGGGGGGTCTACACCCGAAAAATATTTGACAGATGGATGTCCGTCAAATATTTGGGGGGTCTACACCCCCAATATATTTGACGGATGTATGTCCGTCAAATATTTGACGCATGCCCATGCGTCAGTTATCTGGGGGGTGTAGACCCCGGAAAGATGTGACCGATGTATGTCCGTCAAGTATTTGGGGGGTCTACACCCCCAAAATATTTGACGGATGTATGTCCGTCAAATATTTGGGGGGTCTACATCCCCAAAATATTTGACGGATGCATGTCCGTCAAATATTTGACGCATGCCCATGCGTCGGTTATCTGGGGGGTGTAGACCCCCCAAATATTTGACGGATGTATGTCCGTCAAATATTTTGGGGGGTCTACACGCCCAAAATATTTGACGGATGTATGTCCATCAAATATTTGGGGGGTCTACACCCCCAAAATATTTGACAGATGTATGTCCATGAAATATTTGACGCATGCCCATGCGTCAGTTATCTGGGGGGGTGTAGAGCCCCCAAATATTTGACGGATGTATGTCCGTCAAATATTTGGGGGGTCTACACCCCCAAAATATTTGACGCATTTATGTCCGCCAAATATTTGGGGGGTCTACACCCCCAAAATATTTGACTAATGTATGTACGTCAAATATTTGACGCATGCCCATGCGTCATTTATCTGGGGGGTATAGACCCCCGAAATATATGACCGATGTATGTCCGTCAAATATTTGGGGGGTCTACGACCCCAAAATATTTGTCGGATGTATGTCCGTCAAATATTTGGGGGGTCTACACCCCCAAAATATTTGACGGATGTATGTCCGTCAAATATTGGACGCATGCCCACGCGTCAGTTATCTGCGGATGTAGACCCCCCAAATATTTGACGGATGTATGTCCGTCAAATATTTGGGGGGTCTACACCCCCAAAATATTTGACGGATGTATGTCCGTCAAATATTCGGGGGGTCTACACCCCAGAAAATATTTGACGGATGTATGTCCGTCAAATATTTGGGGGGTCTACGACCCCAAAATATTTGTCGGATGTATGTCCGTCAAATATTTGGGGGGTCTACACCCCCAAAATATTTGACGGATGTATGTCCGTCAAATATTGGACGCATGCCCACGCGTCAGTTATCTGCGGATGTAGACCCCCCAAATATTTGACGGATGTATGTCCGTCAAATATTTGGGGGGTCTACACCCCCAAAATATTTGACGGATGTATGTCCGTCAAATATTCGGGGGGTCTACACCCCAGAAAATATTTGACGGATGTATGTCCGTCAAATATTTGACGCATGTCCATGCGTCAGTTATCTGGGGGGTGTAGACCCCCGAAATATTTGACGGATGTATGTCCGTCAAATATTTGGGGGGTCTACACCGCCAAAAAATTTCACGGACGTATGTCCGTCAAATATTTGACGCATGTCCATGCGTCAGTTATCTGGGGGGTGTAGACCCCCCAAATATTTGACGGATGTATGTCCGTCAAATATTTGGGGGGTCTACACCCCCAAAATTTTTGACGGATGTATCAGGATTGTGTATAAAGTCTAATGTCTGATGTCTGATAAGGGATGTTGTGTGTGCGGTCTGTCCAAGAAGATGTCTGATATTCTTATCTACTGGAGGTGGGTCTAGGGGTCTAATGCCCAGAGGAAATTGGGAGAAACTATGCCTAAATCTAAATCAACCCCCCCCCCAATGAAAAAAACAAAAAGGGAGGACACAATTGAAAAATCATTGGGGAACCACCTTGGACAATCAAAAACATGGCAGTACAAAAGTAAAAAAGACTTTGAACACCAAAATGGGAAAATGGGAAAAATGTGTGAGCAAGGAAAGTGGCAAACAAAAAGGTGCCCATAGGCCCCCATAGGCCCCGAAAGGTGCCCATAGGTCCCCAAAGGTGCCAACAGGTCCCCATAGGCCCCCATAGGCCCCCAAAGGTGCCCATGGGTCCCTAGAGGTGCCCATAGGTCCCCAAAGGTCCCCCTAGATGCCAATGAGTCCCCATCGGCCCCCATAGGTCCCCATAGGTTCCCAAAGGTGCCCATAGGTCCCCATAGGTCCCCACAGGCCCCCAAAGGCCTCCACAAGCCCCCATAGGTCCCCATAGGTCCCCATAGGCCCCCATAGGCCCCAATAGGCCCCCATAGACCCCCAAAGGTGCCCATAGGCCCCCAAAGGCCCCAATAGGTCCCCATAGACCCCCAAAGGTCCCCATAGGCCCCCATAGGCCCCCATAGGCCCCCATAGGCCCCCATAGGTCCCCCTAGATGCCGATGAGTCCCCATCGGCCCCCATCCCCATAGGTGCCCATAGGTCCCCAAAGGTGCCCAAAGGTCCCCATAGGTCCCCAAAGGTCCCCGTAGACCCCCATAGGCCCCCATAGGTCCCCATAGGTCCCCAAAGACCCCCATAGGTCCCGTTAGGTCCCCATAGACCCCCATAGGTCCCCATAGACCCCCATAGGACCCCAAAGGTCCCCAAAGGTCCCCAAAGGTCCCCATAGGTCCCCAGAGGCCCCCATAGGTCCCCATAGAGCCCCATAGGCCCCCATAGGCCCCCAAAGGCCCCCAAAGGTCCCCATAGGTCCCAATGGCCCCCATAGGCCCCCAAAGGTCCCCACAAGCCCCCATAGGTCTCCATAGGTCCCCAGGGTTCCGCCAAATATTTGGGGGCTGTACACCCCAAAAATATTTTACGGATGGGGTTCCGTCAAATATTTGGGGGCTGTACACCCCCAAAATATTTGAAGGATAGGGTTCCGT
This sequence comes from Eutreptiella sp. 'Long Island Sound 2002', assembly GCA_964036045.1. Taxonomy (NCBI): domain Eukaryota; phylum Euglenozoa; class Euglenophyceae; order Eutreptiales; family Eutreptiaceae; genus Eutreptiella; species Eutreptiella sp. 'Long Island Sound 2002'. Next base: position 110,876,121 of record OZ038382.1, read on the forward strand.
CAAATATTTGGGGGCTGTACACCCCCTAAATATTTGACGGATGGGGTTCCGTCAAATATTTGGGGGCTGTACAGCCCCAAAATAAATGACGGATGGGGTTCCCTCAAATATTTGGGGGGTCTACACCCCCAAAATATTTGACGGAAGGGGTTCCGTCAAATATTTGGGGGCTGTACACCCCAAAAATATTTGACGGATGGGGTTCCGTCAAATATTTGGGGGGTCTACAGCCCCAAAATATTTGACGGATGGGGTTCCGTCAAATATTTGGGGGGTCTACAGCCCCAAAATATTTGACGGATGGGGTTCCGTCAAATATTTGGGGGCTGTACACCCCCAAAATATTTGACGGATGGGGTTCCGTCAAATATTTGGGGGCTGTACACCCCAAAAATATTTGACGGATGGGGTTCCGTCAAATATTTGGGGGCTGTACACCCCAAAAATATTTGACGGATGGGGTTCCGCTCAATATTTTGGGGCTGCACACCCCAAAAATATTTGACGGATGGGGTTCCGTCAAATATTTGGGGGCTGTACACCCCCAAAATAGTTGACGGATGGGGTTCCGTCAAATATTTGGGGGCTGTACACCCCCAAAATATTTGACGGATGGGGTTCCGCCAAATATTTGGGGGGTCTACAGCCCCAAAATATTTGACGGATGGGGTTCCGTCAAATATTTGGGGGCTGTACACCCCCAAAATATTTGACGGATGGGGTTCCGTCAAATATTTGGGGGCTGTACACCCCCAAAATATTTGACGGATGGGGTTCCGTCAAATATTTGGGGGCTGTACACCCCCAAAATATTTGACGGATGGGGTTCCGCTCAATATTTTGGGGCTGCACACCCCAAAAATATTTGACGGATGGGGTTCCATCAAATATTTGGGGGCTGTACACCCCCAAAATATTTGACGGATGGGGTTCCGTCAAATATTTGGGGGCTGTACACCCCCTAAATATTTGACGGATGGGGTTCCGTCAAATATTTGGGGGCTGTACACCCCAAAAATATTTGACGGATGGGGTTCCGTCAAATATTTGGGGGCTGTACACCCCCAAAATATTTGACGGATGGGGTTCCGCCAAATATTTGGGGGGTCTACAGCCCCAAAATATTTGACGGATGGGGTTCCGTCAAATATTTGGGGGTTGTACACCCCCTAAATATTTGACGGATGGGGTTCCGTCGAATATTTGGGGGCTGTACAGCCCCAAAATATTTGACGGATGGGGTTCCGTCAAATATTTGGGGGCTGTACAGCCCCTAAATATTTGACGGATGGGGTTCCGCCAAATATTTGGGGGCTGTACACCCCAAAAATATTTGACGGATGGGGTTCCGTCAAATATTTGGGGGCTGTACACCCCCAAAGTATTTGACGGATGGGGTTCCGCCAAATATTTGGGGGCTGTACACCCCCAAAATATTTGACGGATGGGGTTCCGTCAATTATTTGGGGGCTGTACACCCCCAAAATATTTGACGGATGGGGTTCCAACAAATATTTGGGGGCTGTACAGCCCAAAAATATTTGACGGATGGGGTTCCGTCAAATATTTGGGGGGTCTACAGCCCCAAAATATTTGACGGATGGGGTTCCGTCAAATATTTGGGGGCTGTACACGCAAAAATATTTGACGGATGGGGTTCCGCTCAATATTTGGGGGCTGTACACCCCCAAAATATTTGACGGATGGGGTTCCGTCAAATATTTGGGGGCTGTAGACCCCCAAAATATTTGACGAATGGGGTTCCGCCAAATATTTGGGGGCTGTACACCCCAAAAATATTTGACGGATGGGGTTCCGTCAAATATTTGGGGGCTGTACACCCCCTAAATATTTGACGTATGGGGTTCCGTCGAATATTTGGGGGCTGTACACCCCCAAAATATTTGACGGAGGGGGTTCCGTCAAATATTTGGGGGCTGTACACCCCCTAAATATTTGACGTATGGGGTTCCGTCGAATATTTGGGGGCTGTACACCCCCAAAATATTTGACGGATGGGGTTCCGCCAAATATTTGGGGGCTGTACACCCCAAAAATATTTGACGGATGGGGTTCCGTCAAATATTTGGGGGCTGTACACCCCCAAAATTATTTGACGGATGGGGTTCCGTCAAATATTTGGGGGCTGCACACCCCCTAAATATTTGACGGATGGGGTTCCGTCAAATATTTGGGGGCTGTACACCCCCAAAATATTTGACGGATGGGGTTCGGCCAAATATTTGGGGGCTGTACACCCCAAAATATTTGACGGATGGGGTTCCGTCAAATATTTGGGGGCTGTACACCCCCTAAATATTTGACGGATGGGGTTCCGCCAAATATTTGGGGGCTGTACGACCCAAAAATATTTGACAGATGGGGTTCCATCAAAAATTTGGGGGCTGTACACCCCCAAAATATTTGACGGATGGGGTTCCGCCAAATATTTGGGGGGTCTACAGCCTCAAAATATTTGACGGATGGGGTTCCGTCAAATATTTGGGGGCTGTACACCCCCTAAATATTTGACGGATGGGGTTCCGTCAAATATTTGGGGGCTGTACGCCCCCAAAATATTTGACGGATGGGGTTCCGTCAAATATTTGGGGGCTGTACAGCCCCTAAATATTTGACGGATGGGGTTCCGCCAAATATTTGGGGGCTGTACACCCCAAAAATATTTGACGGATGGGGTTCCGTCAAATATTTGGGGGCTGTACACCCCCAAAATATTTGACGGATGGGGTTCCGCCAAATATTTGGGGGGTCTACAGCCCCAAAATATTTGACGGATGAGGTTCCGTCAATTATTTGGGGGCTGTACACCCCCAAAATATTTGACGGATGGGGTTCCAACAAATATTTGGGGGCTGTACAGCCCCAAAATATTTGACGGATGGGGTTCCGTCAAATATTTGGGGGGTCTACAGCCCCAAAATATTTGACGGATGGGGTTCCGTCAAATATTTGGGGGCTGTACACGCAAAAATATTTGACGGATGGGGTTCCGCTCAATATTTGGGGGCTGTACACCCCCAAAATATTTGACGGAAGGGGTTCCGTCAAATATTTGGGGGCTGTAGACCCCCAAAATATTTGACGAATGGGGTTCCGCCAAATATTTGGGGGCTGTACACCCCCTAAATATTTGACGGATGGGGTTCCGTCAAATATTTGGGGGCTGTACACCCCCTAAATATTTGACGTATGGGGTTCCGTCAAATATTTGGGGGCTGTACACCCCCTAAATATTTGACGTATGGGGTTCCGTCGAATATTTGGGGGCTGTACACCCCCAAAATATTTGACGGATGGGGTTCCGCCAAATACTTGGGGGCTGTACACCCCAAAAATATTTGACGGATGGGGTTCCGTCAAATATTTGGGGGCTGTACACCCCCAAAATTATTTGACGGATGGGGTTCCGTCAAATATTTGGGGGCTGCACACCCCCTAAATATTTGACGGATGGGGTTCCGTCAAATATTTGGGGGCTGTACACCCCCAAAATATTTGACGGATGGGGTTCCGCCAAATTTTTGGGGGCTGTACACCCCAAAATATTTGACGGATGGGGTTCCGTCAAATATTTGGGGGCTGTACACCCCCTAAATATTTGACGGATGGGGTTCCGCCAAATATTTGGGGGCTGTACACCCCAAAAATATTTGACAGATGGGGTTCCGTCAAAAATTTGGGGGCTGTACACCCCCAAAATATTTGACGGATGGGGTTCCGCCAAATATTTGGGGGGTCTACAGCCCCAAAATATTTGACGGATGGGGTTCCGTCAAATATTTGGGAGCTGTACACCCCCTAAATATTTGACAGATGGGGTTCCGTCAAATATTTGGGGGCTGTACACCCCCAAAATATTTGACGGATGGGGTTCCGCCAAATATTTGGGGGGTCTACAGCCCCACAAAATTTGACGGATGGGGTTCCGTCAAATATTTGGGGGCTGTAGACCCCCTAAATATTTGACGGATGGGGTTCCGTCAAATATTTGGAGGCTGTACACCCCCAAAATATTTGACGGATGGGGTTCCGTCAAATATTTGGGGGCTGTACACCCCCTAAATATTTGACGGATGGGGTTCCGCCAAATATTTGGGGGCTGTACACCCCAAAAATATTTGACGGATGGGGTTCCGTCAAATATTTGGGGGCTGTACACCCCCAAAATATTTGACGGATGGGGTTCCGCCAAACATTTGGGGGCTGTACACCCCAAAAATATTTGACGGATGGGGTTCCGTCAAATATTTGGGGGCTGTACACCCCCAAAATATTTGACGGATGGGGTTCCGCCAAATATTTGGGGCGTCTATAGCCCCAAAATATTTGACGGATGGGGTTCCGTCAAATATTTGGGGGCTGTACACCCCCAAAATATTTGACGGATGGGGTTCCGTCAAATATTTGGGGGCTGTACACCCCCTAAATATTTGACGGATGGGGTTCCGTCAAATATTTGGGGGCTGTACAACCCCAAAATATTTGACGGATGGGGTTACGTCAAATATTTGGGGGCTGTACACCCCCAAAATATTTGACGGATGGAGTTCCGCCAAATATTTGGGGGGTCTACAGCCCCAAAATATTTGACGGATGGGGTTCCGTCAAATATTTGGGGGCTGTACACACCCTAAATATTTGACGGATGGGGTTCCGGCAAATATTTGGGGGCTGTACACCCCCAAAATATTTGACGGATGGGGTTATGCAAATATTTGGGGGCTGTACACCCCCAAAAATATTTGACGGATGGGGTTCCGTCAAATATTTGGGGGCTGTACACCCCCTAAATATTTGACGGATGGGGTTCCGTCAAATATTTGGGGGCTGTACACCCCAAAGATATTTGACGGATGGGGTTTCGTCAAATATTTGGGGGCTGTACACCCCCAAAATATTTGACGGATGGGGTTCCGTCAAATATTTGGGGGCTGTACACCCCAAAAATATTTGACGGATGGAGTTCCGCCAAATATTTGGGGGGTCTACAGCCCCAAAATATTTGACGGATGGGGTTATGCAAATATTTGGGGGCCGTACACCCCCAAAAATATTTGACGGATGGGGTTCCGTCAAATATTTGGGGGCTGTACAACCCCAAAATATTTGACGGATGGGGTTACGTCAAATATTTGGGGGCTGTACACCCCCAAAATATTTGACGGATGGAGTTCCGCCAAATATTTGGGGGGTCTACAGCCCCAAAATATTTGACGGATGGGGTTCCGTCAAATATTTGGGGGCTGTACACACCCTAAATATTTGACGGATGGGGTTCCGGCAAATATTTGGGGGCTGTACACCCCCAAAATATTTGACGGATGGGGTTATGCAAATATTTGGGGGCTGTACACCCCCAAAAATATTTGACGGATGGGGTTCCGTCAAATATTTGGGGGCTGTACACCCCCTAAATATTTGACGGATGGGGTTCCGTCAAATATTTGGGGGCTGTACACCCCAAAAATATTTGACGGATGGGGTTCCGCCAAATATTTGGGGGCTGTACACCCCAAAAATATTTGACGGATGGGGTTTCGTCAAATATTTGGGGGCTGTACACCCCCAAAATATTTGACGGATGGGGTTCCGTCAAATATTTGGGGGCTGTACACCCCCAAAATATTTGACGGATGGGGTTCCGCCAAATATTTGGGGGCTGTACACCCCAAAAATATTTGACGGATGGGGTTCCGTCAAATATTTGGGGGCTGTACACCCCCTAAATATTTGACGGATGGGGTTCCGTCAAATATTTGGGGGCTGTACACCCCCTAAATATTTGACGGATGGGGTTCCGGCAAATATTTGGGGGCTGTACACCCCCAAAATATTTGACGGATGGGGTTCCGTCAAATATTTGGGGGCTGTACACCCCCAAAATATTTGACGGATGGGGTTCCGTCAAATATTTGGGGGCTGTACAGCCCCTAAATATTTGACGGATGGGGTTCCGCCAAATAATTGGGGGCTGTACACCCCAAAAATATTTAACGGATGGGGTTCCGTCAAATATTTGGGGGCTGTACAACCCCAAAATATTTGACGGATGGGGTTCCGCCAAAATTTGGGGGGTCTACAGCCCCAAAATATTTGACGGATGGGGTTCCGTCAAATATTTGGGGGCTGTACACCCCCTAAATATTTGACGGATGGGGTTCCGTCAAATATTTGGGGGCTGTACACCCCCTAAATATTTGACGTATGGGGTTCCGCCAAATATTTGAGGGCTGTACACCCCAAAAATATTTGACGGATGGGATTCCGTCAAATATTTGGGGGCTGTACACCCCAAAAATTTTTGACGGATGGGATTCCGTCAAATATTTGGGGGGTGTACAGCCCCTAAATATTTGACGGATGGGGTTCCGCCAAATATTTGGGGGCTGTACACCCCAAAAATATTTGACGGATGGGGTTCCGTCAAATATTTGGGGGCTGTACACCCCCTAAATATTTGACGGATGAGGTTCCGTCAAATATTTGGGGGCTGTACACCCCCAAAATATTTGACGGATGGGGTTCCGTCAAATATTTGGGGGCTGTACACCCCAAAAATATTTGACGGATGGGGTTCCGCCAAATATTTGGGGGCTGTACACCCCAAAAATATTTGACGGATGGGGTTCCGTCAAATATTTGGGGGCTGTACACCCCCAAAATATTTGACGGATGGGGTTCCGCCAAATATTTGGGGGGTGTACAGCCCCAAAATATTTGACGGATGGGGTTCCGTCAAATATTTGGGGGCTGTACACCCCCTAAATATTTGACGGATGGGGTTCCGTCAAATATTTGGGGGCTGTACACCCCAAAAATATTTGACGGATGGGGTTCCGTCAAATATTTGGGGGCTGTACACCCCCAAAATATTTGACGGATGGAGTGCCACCAAATATTTGGGGGGTCTACAGCCCCAAAATATTTGACGGATGGGGTTCCGTCAAATATTTGGGGGCTGTACACCCCCTAAATATTTGACGGATGGGGTTCCGTCATATACTTGGGGGCTGTACACCCCCAAAATATTTGACGGATGGGGTTCCGTCAAATATTTGGGGGCTGTACAGCCCCTAAATATTTGACGAATGGGGTTGCACCAAATATTTGGGGGCTGTACACCCCAAAAATATTTGACGGATGGGGTTCCGCCAAATATTTGGGGGCTGTACACCCCCAAAATATTTGACGGATGGGGTTCCGTCAAATATTTGGGGGCCGTACAGCCCCAAAATATTTGACGGATGGGGTTCCGTCAAATATTTGGGGGCTGTACACCCCCAAAATATTTGACGGATGGGGTTCCGCCAAATATTTGGGGGCTGTACACCCCAAAAATATTTGACGGATGGGGTTCCGTCAAATATTTGGGGGCTGTACACCCCCAAAATGTTTGACGGATGGGGTTCCGTCAAATATTTGGGGGCTGTACACCCCAAAAATATTTGACGGATGGGGTTCCGTCAAATATTTGGGGGCTGTACACCCAAAAAATATTTGACAGATGGGGTTCCGTCAAATATTTTGGGGCTGTACGTCCCCAAAATATTTGACGGATGGGATTCCGTCAAATATTTGGGGGCTGTACACCCCCTAAATATTTGACGGATGGGGTTCCGTCAAATATTTGGGGGCTGTACACCCCCAAAATATTTGACGGATGGGGTTCCGTCAAATATTTGGGGGCTGTACAGCCCCTAAATATTTGACGGATGGGGTTCCGGCAAATATTTGGGGGCTGTACACCCCAAAAATATTTGACGGATGGGGTTCCGTCAAATATTTGGGGGCTGTACACACCCAAAATATTTGCCGAATGGGGTTCCGCCCAATTTTTGGGGGGTCTACAGCCCCTAAATATTTGACGGATGGGGTTCCGTCAAATATTTGGGGGCTGTACACCCCCTAAATATTTGACGGATGGGGTTCCGTCAAATATTTGGGGGCTGTACACCCCCAAAATATTTGACGGATGGGGTTCCGTCAAATATTTGGGGGCTGTACAGCCCCTAAATATTTGACAGATGGGGTTCCGCCAAATATTTGGGGGCTGTACACCCCAAAAATATTTGGCGGATGGGGTTCCGTCAAATATTTGGGGGCTGTACACGCCCAAAATATTTGACGGATGGGGTTCCGCCAAATATTTGGGGGGTCTACAGCCCCAAAATATTTGACGGATGGGGTTCCGTCAAATATTTGGGGGCTGTACACCCCCTAAATATTTGACGGATGGGGTCCCGCCAAATATTTGGGGGCTGTACACCCCCAAAATATTTGACGGATGGGGTTCCGCCAAATATTTGGGGGCTGTACACCCCCAAAATATTTGACGGATGGGGTTCCGTCAAATATTTGGGGGCTGTACACCCCCTAAATATTTGACGGATGGGGTTCCGTCAAATATTTGGGGGCTGTACAGCCCCTAAATATTTGACGGATGGGGTTCCGCCAAATATTTGGGGGCTGTACACCCCAAAAATATTTGACGGATGGGGTTCCGTCAAATATTTGGGGGCTGTACACCCCCAAAATATTTGACGGATGGGGTTCCGTCAAATATTTGCGGGCTGTACACCCCAAAAATATTTGACGGATGGGGTTCCGTCAAATATTTGGGGGCTGTACACCCCGAAAATATTTGACGGATGGGGTTCCGCCAAATATTTGGGGGCTGTACACCCCCAAAATATTTGACGGATGGGGTTCCGTCAAATATTTGGGGGCTGTACACCCCCTAAATATTTGACGGATGGGGTTCCGCCAAATATTTGGGGGCTGTACACCCCAAAAAAATTTGACGGATGCATGTCCGTGAAATATTTGGGGGGTCTACACCCCCTAAATATTTGACGGATGCATGTCCGTCAAATATTTGACGCATGCCCATGCGTCAGTTGTCTGGGGGGTGTAGACCCCCAAAATAATTGACGCATGTCCATCCGTCAATTATTTGGGGGGTCTAGACCCCCCTAGGAATCAGCGCGTGCCCACGCGCCAATTCCTAACAGGGGTCTACACCCCTCTGTGAATCAATGGGGGGGGGGCTATGAAGTCAAGGGGGGGGGGTATGAAATTGATTGGGGGGGGGCTATGAAATTTAATGGGGGGAACCTATGAAATTCATGGGGGTGGGGCTATGAAATTGATGGGGGGGGGCTATGAAATTGATAGGGGGGGGGGCTATGTATTGGATGGGGGGGGGGGCTATGAAATTGATAGGGGGGGCATATGAAATTGATGGGGGGGCTATGAAATGGATGGGGGCGGGGCTATGAAATTGATGGGGGAGGGGCTATGAAATTGATAAAGGGGGGGTTATAAAATTGATAGGGCAGGGGGCCATGAAATCGATGGGGGGGGGCTATGAAATTGAATGGGGGGGACCTATGAAATTGATGGGGATGGGGCTATGAAATTGATGGGGGATAGGGCTGTGAAATTGATGGGGGGTAGGGCTATGAAATTGATGGGGGGGGCTATGAAATTGATGGGGGGGGGGCTATGAAATTGATAAGGGGGGGGGGCTATGAAATTGATAGGGGGGGGCTATGAAATTGATGGGGGGGGGCTATGAAATTGATAGGGGGGGGCTATGAAATTGATGGGAGGAGGCTATGAAATTGATGCGGGAGGGGCTATGAAATGGAGGGGGGGGCTATGAAATTGATAGGGGGGGGCTATGAAATGGATGCGGGGGGGGGCTATGAAATGGATGGGAGGGGGCTATGAAATTGATAGGGGGGGCTATGAAATGGATGTGGGGGGGGCTATGAAATTGATGGGAGGGGGCTATGAAATTGATGGGGGGGGCTATGAAATGGATGTGGGGGGGGCTATGAAATGGATGGGGGGGGGGGGGCTATGACATTGATAGGGGGGGCATATGAAATTGATGGGGGGGTAAATAGGTGTCAAGGGGGCGCCTGGGGGAGCGGTGCCCCATCCACCCTCCACCGGAACTAACTAAGGAACGGAGTAACATACCTCCTATTTTAATTTTTTTGGGGTTCGGACCTTGGTAAGATGGTGGGAAAACACTCTACTGGAAAAGAAAACCTGAAAAAGAAAAACAGGCATACCCTCCCTAACCTCAACCACACAAGCAGGGAAATGACAGGGAGGGAGGGAGGGAGGGAGGAGAGGGAGGAAGGGGAGGGAGGGAGGGGAGGGAGGGAGGGAGGGAGGGAGGGAGGCTCTCTTGGGCGGCCGTAGGGGCTGTGTTGTGCTGTGTTGTGCTGTAATATGCTGTGCTATGCTGTATGTTGTGCTGTGGTGTACTGTGATGTGACGTGATGTGCTGTGATGTGCCGTGCTGTGCCGTGCTGTGTTGTGCCGTGCTCGAAACCCACTACCCCCCCTCTCCACAGTTCCGGCCCAACCCGATGAACCCCAACCCACCCACCCCACCAGCAAAACTGACCCAATTAGCTCAGGTGAGGTTGCTTGGGCCAGACATCAGGATTCTGTTCCCACTTGTCTTCAGTCACATATGAGCCCCCCGATCGGTTGCAGTCAGAGAGATGGGGTGGGGTGGGGTGGGGTGGGGTGGGGGTGGGGGGGGGCACGTACCATCATTGAAGGGGTTGCAAGCACTGGTTGGGTTTCAGACGCTAGGGTCGAGACCACAACCCACTTCTACACCTCAAGGGTGTGGTGACAATGGGACAAGTCTGATATTGGGGGGGGACACGGGGGGGGGGGGCGAAGTCTGACACAGGGGGGGAGGGGTTAGAAAGGGTGTTGGGGTGGGGGGGTGGGGGGTGATGGTCCATAAAAGTGTGATGTCTCATGTCTGATAGCCGACTAGGTTGCTATACACAATCCTGGGATGTATGTCCGTCAAATATTTGACGCATGCCCATGCGTGAGTTATCTCAGGGGTGTAGACCCCCGAAATATTTGACGGATGTATGTCCGTCAAATATTTGGGCGTTCTACACCCCCAAAATATTTGACGGATGTATGTCCGTCAAATATTTGACACATGCCCATGCGTCAGTTATATGGGGGGTGTAGACCCCCCAAATATTTCACGGACATAAATCTGTCAAATATTTTGGGGGTTTAGACCCCCCAAATATTTGACGGACATACATCCGTCAAATATTTGGGGGGTCTACACCCCCCAGATAACTGACGCATGGGCATGCGTCAAATATTTGACGGATGTACGTCCGTCAAATATTTGGGGGGTCTACACCCCCAAAATATTTGACGGACGTATGTCCGTCAAATATTTGACGCATGCCCATGCGTCAGTTATCTGAGGGGTGTAGACCCCCAAAATATTTGACGGATGTATGTCCGTCAAATATTTGGGGGGTCTACAACCCCAAAATATTTGACGGATGTATGTCCGTCAAATATTTGACGCCTGCCCATGCGTCAGTTATCTCGGGGGTGTAGACCGCCGAAATATTTGACGGATGTGTGTCCGTCAAATATTTGGGGGGTCTACACCTCCAAAGTATTTGACGGATGTATGTCCGTCAAATGTTTGACGCATGGCCATGCGTCAGTTATCTGGGGGAGTGTAGACCCCCGTAATATTTGACGGATGTATGTCCGTCAAATATTTGGGGGGTCTACACCCCCAAAATATTTGACGGATGTATGTCCGTCAAATATTTGACGCATGCCCATGCGTCAGTTATCTGAGGGGTGTAGACCCCCAAAATATTTGACGGATGTATGTCCGTCAAATATTTGGGGGGTCTACAACCCCAAATATTTGACGGATGTATGTCCGTCAAATATTTGGGGGGTTTACACCCCGAAAATATTTGACGGATGTATGTCCGTCAAATATTTGACGCATGCCCATGCGTCAGTTATCTCGGGGGTGTAGACCCCCAAAATATTTGACGGATGTGTGTCCGTCAAATATTTGGGGGGTCTACACCCCAAAAATATTTGACGGATGTATGTCCGTCAAATATTTGGGGGGTCGACACCTCCAAAGTATTTGACGGATGTATGTCCGTCAAATGTTTGACGCATGGCCATGCGTCAGTTATCTGGGGGAGTGTAGACCCCCGTAATATTTGACGGATGTATGTCCGTCAAATATTTGGGGGGTCTACACCCCCAAAATATTTGACGGATGTATGTCCGTCAAATATTTGGGGGGTTTACACCCCGAAAATATTTGACGGATGTATGTCCGTCAAATATTTGACGCATGCCCATGCGTCAGTTATCGGGGGGTGTAGACCCCCAAAATATTTGACGGATGTATGTCCGTCAAATATTTGGGGGGTCTACACCCCCAAAATATTTGACGGATGTATGTCCGTCAAATATTTGGGGGGTCTACACCCCCGAAATATTTGACGGATGTATGTCCGTCAAATATTTGGGGGGTCTACACCCCCGAAATATTTGACGGATGTACGTCCGTCAAATATTTGACGCATGCCCATGCGTCGGTTATCTGGGAGGTGTAGACCCCCGAAATATTTGACAGATGTATGTCCGTCAAATGTTTGGGGGGTCTACACGCTCAAAGTATTTGACGGATGTATGTCCGTCAAATATTTGGGGGGTCTACACCCCAAAAATATTTGACGGATGTATGTCCGTCAAATATTTGGGGGGTCGACACCTCCAAAGTATTTGACGGATGTATGTCCGTCAAATGTTTGACGCATGGCCATGCGTCAGTTATCTGGGGGAGTGTAGACCCCCGTAATATTTGACAGATGTATGTCCGTCAAATATTTGGGGGGTCTACACCCCCAAAATATTTGACGGGTGTATGTCCGTCAAATATTTGACGCATGCCCATGCGTCAGTTATCGGGGGGGTGTAGACCCCCCAAATATTTGACGGATGTATATCCGTCAAATGTTTGGGGGGTCTACACGCCCAAAGTATTTGACGGATGTATGTCCGTCAAATATTTGGGGGGTCTACACCCCCAAAATATTTGACGGATGTATGTCGGTCAAATATTTGACGCATGCCCGTGCGTCAGTTATCTGAGGGGTGTAGACCCCCAAATATTTGACGGATGTATGTCCGTCAAATATTTGGGCGTTCTACACCCCCAAAATCTTTGACGGATGTATGTCCGTCAAATGTTTGATGCATGCCCATGCGTCAGTTATCTAGGGAGTGTAGACCCCCCAAATATTTCACAGACATAAATCTGTCAAATATTTTGGGGGTGTAGACCCCCCAAATATTTGACGGACATACATGCGGATGTACGTCCGTCAAATATTTGGGGGGTCTACACCCCCAAAATATTTGACGGATGTATGTCCGTCAAATATTTGTCGCATGCCCATGCGTCAGTTATCTAGGGGATGTAAACCCCCAAAATATTTGACGGATGTATGTCCGTCAAATATTTGGGGGGTCTACACCCCTAAAATATTTGACGGATGTATGTCCGTCAAATATTTGATGCATGTCCAGGCGTCAGTTATCTGGGGGGTGTAGACCCCCAAAATATTTGACGGATGCATGTCCGTCAAATATTTGGGGGGTCTACAACCCCAAAACATTTGACGGATGTATGTCCGTCAAATATTTCACGCCTGCCCATGCGTCAGTTATCTCAGGGGTGTAGACCGCCGAAATATTTGACGGATGTGTGTCCGTCAAATATTTGGGGGGTCTACACCCCCAAAATACTTGACGGATGTATGTCCGTCAAATGTTTGACGCATGGCCATGCGTCAGTTATCTGGGGGGTGTAGACCCTCGAAATATTTGACGGATGTATGTCCGTCAAATATTTGGGGGGTCTACACCCCCAAAATATTTGAAGGATGTATGTCCGTCAAATATTTGACGCATGCCCAAGCAGTAGTTATCTGGGGGGTGTAGACCCAGAAAATATTTGACGGATGTATGTCCGTCAAATTTTTTGGGGGGTCTACACCCCCGAAATATTTGACGGATGTATGTCCGTCAAATATTTGGGGGGTCTACACCCCAAAAATATTTGATAGATGTATGTCCGTCAAATATTTGGGGGGTCTACACTCCCCAAATATTTGACGGATGTATGTCCGTCAAATATTTGACGCATGCCCATGCGTCGGTTATCTGGGGGCCGTAGACCCGCCCAATATTTGACGGACATAAATCTGTCAAATATTCTTGGGGTGTAGACCGCCAAAACATTTGACGGACATACATCCGTCAAATATTTTCGGGGTCTACAACCCCCAGATGACTGACGCATGGGCATGCGTCAAATATTTGACCGACATACATCCGTCAAATATTTTGGGGGTGTAGACCCCCCAAAGAGTTGACGGACATACATCCGTCAAATATTTGGGGGGTCTACACCCCGAAAAATATTTGACGGATGTATGTCCGTCAAATATTTGACGCATGCCCATGCGTCAATTATCTGGGGGGGGTAGACCCCCAAAATATTTGACAGATGTATGTCCGTCAAATATTTGGGGGGTCTGCGACCCCAAAATATTTGACGGAGATATGTCGGTCAAATATTTGACGCATGCCCATGCGTCAATTATCTGGGGGGTGTAGACCCCCAAAACATTTGACGGATGTATGTCCGCCAAAGATTTGGAGGGTCTACAACCCCAAAATATTTGACGGATGTATGTCCGTCAAATATTTGGGGGGTCTACACCCCCGAAATATTTGACGGATGTATGTCCGTCAAATCTTTGATGCATGCCGATGCGTCAGTTATCTGGGGGGTGTAGACCCCAAAAATATTTGACGGATGTATGTCCGTCAAATATTCGGGGGGTCTACACCCCCAAAATATTTGACGGATGTATGTCCGTCAAATATTTGACGCATGCCCATGCGTCAATTATCCGGCGGGTGTAGACCCCCAAAACACTTGACGGATGTATGTCCGTCAAATATTTGGGGGGTCTACAACCCCAAAATATTTGAAGGATGTATGTCCGTCAAATATTTGACGCATGCCCATGCGTCAGTTATCTGGGGGGTGTAGACCCCCAAAATATTTGACGGATGTGTGTCCGTCAAATATTTGGGGGATTTACACCCCCAAAATATTTGACGGATGTATGTCCGTCAAATAATTGACGCATGCCCATGCGTCAGCTAACTGGGGGGTGTAGACCCCCGAAATATTTGACGGATGTATGTCCGTCAAATTTTTGGGGTGTCTACACCCCCAAAATATTTGACGGATGTATGTCCGTCAAATATTTGGCGGGTGGACACCTCCAAAATATTTGAAGGATGTATGTCCGTCAAATATTTGACGCATGTCCATGCGTCAGTTATCTGGGGGGTGTAGACCCCCAAAATATTTGACGGATGTGTGTCCGTCAAATATTTGGGGGATTTACACCCCCAAAATATTTGACGGATGTATGTCCGTCAAATATTTGACGCATGCCCATGCGTCAGTTATCTGGGGGGTGTAGACCCCCGAAATATTTGACGGATGTATGTCCGTCAAATATTTGGGGGGTCTACACTCCCCAAATATTTGACGGATGTATGTCCATCAAATATTTGACGCATGCCCATGCGTCAGTAATCTGGGGGCCGTAGACCCGCCAAATATTTGACGGACATAAATCTGTCAAATATTCTTGGGGTGTAGACCGCCAAAACATTTGACGGACATACAGCCGTCAAATATTTGGGGGTCTACACCCCCCAGATGACTGACGCATGGGCATGCGTCAAATATTTGACCGACATACATCCGTCAAATATTTTGGGGGTGTAGACCCCCCAAAGATTTGACCGACATACATCCGTCAAATATTTGGGGGGTCTACACCCCCAAAAATATTTGACGGATGTATGTCCGTCAAATATTTGACGTATGCCCATGCGTCAATTATCTGGGGGGGGTAGACCCCCGAAATATTTGACGGATGTATGTCCGTCAAATATTTGGGGGGTCTACACCGCCAAAATATTTGACGGATGTATGTCCGTCAAATATTTGACGCATGCCCAGGCGTCGGTTATTTGGGGGGTGTAGAACCCCGAAATTTTTGACGGATGTATGTCCGTCAAATATTTGGGCGTTCTACACCCCCAAAATATTTGACGGATGTATGTCCGTCAAATATTTGACGCATGCCCATGCATCAGCTAACTGGGGGGTGTAGACCCCCCAAATATTTCACGGACATAAATCTGTCAAATATTTTGGGGGTCTAGACCCCCCAAATATTTCACGACATACATCCGTCAAATATTTTGGGGGTCTACACCCCCCAGATAACTGACGCATGGGCATGCGTCAAATATTTGACGGATGTATGTCCGTCAAATACTTGGGGGGTCTACACCCCCAAATTATTTGACGGATGTATGTCCGTCAAATATTTGACGCATGCCCATGCGTCAGTTATCTGGGGGGTGTAGACCCCGAAAATATTTGACGGATGTATGTCCGTCTATATTTGGGGGGTCTACACCCCCAAAATATTTGACGGATGTATGTCCGTCAAATATTTGGGGGGTCTACACCCCCGAAATATTTGACGGATGTATGTCCGTCAAATATTTGACGCATGCCCATGCGTCAGTTATCTGAGGGGTGTAGACCCCCAAAATATTTGACAGATGTATGTCCGTCAAATATTTGGGGGGTCTACACCCCCAAAATATTTGACGGATGTATGTCCGTCAAATATTTTGGGCGTCGACACCTCCAAAATATTTGACAGATGTATGTCCGTCAATTGTTTGACGCATGGCCATGCGTCAGTTATCTGGGGGTGTAGACCCCCGAAATATTTGACGCATGTATGTCCGTCAAATATTTGGGGGGTCTACACCCCCAAAATATTTGACGGATGTATGTCCGTCAAATATTTGGGCGTTCTACACCCCCAAAATATTTGACGGATGTATGTCCGTCAAATATTTGACGCATGCCCATGCATCAGCTAACTGGGGGGTGTAGACCCCCCAAATATTTCACGGACATAAATCTGTCAAATATTTTGGGGGTGTAGTTCCCCCAAATATTTGACGGACATACATCCGTCAAATATTTTGGGGGTCTACACCCCCCAGATAACTGACGCATGGGCATGCGTCAAATATTTGACGGGTGTATGTCCGTCAAATACTTGGGGGGTTTACACCCCCAAAATATTTGACGGATGTATGTCCGTCAAATATTTGACGCATGCCCATGCGTCAGTTATCTGGGGGGTGTAGACCCCGAAAATATTTGACGGATGTATGTCCGTCAAATATTTGGGGGGTCTACACCCCAAAATATTTGACGGATGTATGTCCGTCCAATATTTGGGGGGTCTACACCCCCGAAATTTTTGACGGATGTATGTCCGTCAAATATTTGACGCATGCCGATGCGTCAGTTATCTGGGGGGTGTAGACCCCAAAAATATTTGACGGATGTATGTTCGTCAAATATTTGGGGGGTCTACACCCCCAAAATATTTGACGGATGTATGTCCGTCAAATATTTGACGCATGCCCATGCGTCAATTATCTGGGGGCTGTAGACCCCCAAAACACTTGACGGATGTATGTCCGTCAAATATTTGGGGGGTCTACAAGCCCAAAATATTTGACGGATGTATGTCCGTCAAATATTTGACGCATGCCCATGCGTCAGTTATCTGGGGGGTGTAGACCCCCAAAATATTTGACGGATGTGTGTCCGTCAAATATTTGGGGGATTTACACCCCCAAAATATTTGACGGATGTATGTCCGTCAAATAAATGACGCATGCCCATGCGTCAGCTAACTGGGGGGTGTAGACCCCCGAAATATTTGACGGATGTATGTCCGCCAAAGATTTGGAGGGTCTACAACCCCAAAATATTTGACGGATGTATGTCCGTCAAAAGTTTGACGCATGCCCATGCGTCAGTTATTTGGGGGGTGCACACCCCCGAAATATTTGACAGATGTGTGTCCGTCAAATATTTGGGGGCCTTACACCCCAAAATATTTGACGGATGTATGTCCGTCAAATATTTGACGCATGCCCATGCGTCAGTTATCTGGGGGGTGTACACCCCCGAAATATTTGACGGATGTATGTCCGTCAAATATTTGGGGGGTCTACACGCCCAAAATATTTGACGGATGTATGTCTGTCAAATATTTGGGGGGTCTACAACCCCAAAAATTTTACGGATGTATGTCCGTCAAATATTTGACGCATGCCCAGGCGTCGGTTATCTGGGGGGTGTAGACCCCCCAAATATTTGACGGATGTATGTCCGTCAAATATTTGGGGGGTCTACACCCCCAATTTTTTTGACGGATGTATGTCCGTCAAATATTTGACGCATGCCCATGCGTGAGTTATCTGGGGGGTGTAGAACCCCGAAATATTTGACGGATGTATGTCCGTCAAATATTTGGGCGTTCTACACCCCCAAAATATTTGACGGATGTATGTCCGTCAAATATTTGACGCATGCCCATGCATCAGCTAACCGGGGGGTGTAGACCCCCCAAATATTTCACGGACATAAATCTGTCAAATATTTTGGGGGTGTAGTTCCCCCAAATATTTGACGGACATACATCCGTCAAATATTTTGGGGGTCTACACCCCCCAGATAACTGACGCATGGGCATGCGTCAAATATTTGACGGATGTATGTCCGTCAAATATTGGGGGGTCTACACCCCCAAAATATTTGACGGATGTATGTCCGTCAAATATTTGACGAATGCCCATGCGTCAGTTATCTGGGGGGTGTAGACCCCGAAAATATTTGACGGATGTATGTCCGTCAAATATTTGGGGGGTCTACACCCCCAAAATATTTGACGGATGTATGTCCGTCAAATATTTGGGGGGTCTACTTCCCCGAAATATTTGACGGATGTATGTCCGTCAAACATTTGACGCATGCCCATGCGTCAGTTATCTGAGGGGTGTAGACCCCCAAAATATTTGACAGATGTATGTCCGTCAAATATTTGGGGGGTCTACACCCCCAAAATATTTGACATATGTATGTCCGTCAAATATTTGGGCGTTCTACACCCCCAAAATATTTGACGGATGTATGTCCGTCAAATATTTGACGCATGCCCATGCGTCAGCTAAATGGGGGGTGTAGACCCCCCAAATATTTCACGGACATAAATCTGTCAAATATTTTGGGGGTGTAGTTCCCCCAAATATTTGACGGACATACATCCGTCAAATATTTTGGGGGTCTACACCCCCCAGATAGCTGACGCATGGGCATGCGTCAAATATTTGACGGAGGTATGTCCGTCAAATATTTGGGGGGTCTACACCCCCAAAATATTTGACGGATGTATGTCCGTCAAATATTTGACGCATGCCCATGCGTCAGTTATCTGGGGGGTGTAGAGCACCGAAATATTTGACGGATCTATGTCCGTCAAATATTTGGGGGGTCTACACCCCCGAAATATTTGACGGATGTATATCCGTCAAATATTTGACGCATGCCCATGCGTCAGTTATCTGAGGGGTGTAGACCCCAAAAAAAATTGGACGGATGTATGTCCGTCAAATATTTGGGGGGTCTACACCCCCAAAATATTTGACGGATGTATGTCCGTCAAATATTTGGGGGGTCTACACCCCCAAAATATTTGACGGATGTATGTCCGTCAAATATTTGGGGCGTCGACACCTCCAAAATATTTGACGGATGTATGTCCGTCAAATGTTTGACGCATGGCCATGCGTCAGTTATGTGGGGGTGTAGACCCCCGAAATATTTGACGCATGTATGTCCGTCAAATATTTGGGGGGT
This sequence comes from Eutreptiella sp. 'Long Island Sound 2002', assembly GCA_964036045.1. NCBI lineage: Eukaryota > Euglenozoa > Euglenophyceae > Eutreptiales > Eutreptiaceae > Eutreptiella > Eutreptiella sp. 'Long Island Sound 2002'. The sequence goes on from OZ038382.1 coordinate 110,895,874, forward strand.
GTACACCCCCAAAATATTTGACGGGTGTATGTCCGTCAAATATTTGGGGGGTTTACACCCCCAAAATATTTGACGGATGTATGTCCGTCAAATATTTGACGCATGCCCATGCGTCAGTTATCTGGGGGGTGTAGACCCCGAAAATATTTGACGGATGTATGTCCCCCGAATATTTGGGGGGTCTACACCCCCAAAATATTTGACGGATGTATGTCCGTCAAATATTCGGGGGGTCTACACCCCCGAAATATTTGACGGATGTATGTCCGTCAAATATTTGACGCATGCCCATGCGTCAGCTATCTGGGGGGTGTAGACCCCCCAAATATTTGACGGATGTATGTCCGTCAAATATTTGGGGGGTCTACACCCCCAAAATATTTGACGGATGTATGTCCGTCAAATATTTGACGCATGCCCATGCGTCAATTATCTGGGGGGTGTAGACGCCCAAAACACTTGACGGATGCATGTCCGTCAAATATTTGGGGGGTCTACAACCCCAAAATATTTGAAGGATGTATGTCCGTCAAATATTTGACGCATGCCCATGCGTCAATTATCTGGGGGGTGTAGACCCCCAAAACACTTGACGGATGTATGTCCGTCAAATATTTGGGGGGTCTACAAGCCCAAAATATTTGACGGATGTATGTCCGTCAAATATTTGACGCATGCCCATGCGTCAGTTATCTGGGGGGTGTAGACCCCCAAAATATTTGACGGATGTGTGTCCGTCAAATATTTGGGGGATTTACACCCCCAAAATATTTGACGGATGTATGTCCGTCAAATAAATGACGCATGCCCATGCGTCAGCTAACTGGGGGGTGTAGACCCCCGAAATATTTGACGGATGTATGTCCGCCAAAGATTTGGAGGGTCTACAACCCCAAAATATTTGACGGATGTATGTCCGTCAAAAGTTTGACGCATGCCCATGCGTCAGTTATTTGGGGGGTGCACACCCCCGAAATATTTGACGGATGTGTGTCCGTCAAATATTTGGGGGCCTTACACCCCAAAATATTTGACGGATGTATGTCCGTCAAATATTTGACGCATGCCCATGCGTCAGTTATCTGGGGGGTGTACACCCCCGAAATATTTGACGGATGTATGTCCGTCAAATATTTGGGGGGTCTACACGCCCAAAATATTTGACGGATGTATGTCTGTCAAATATTTGGGGGGTCTACAACCCCAAAAATTTTACGGATGTATGTCCGTCAAATATTTGACGCATGCCCAGGCGTCGGTTATCTGGGGGGTGTAGACCCCCCAAATATTTGACGGATGTATGTCCGTCAAATATTTGGGGGGTCTACACCCCCAATTTTTTTGACGGATGTATGTCCGTCAAATATTTGACGCATGCCCATGCGTGAGTTATCTGGGGGGTGTAGAACCCCGAAATATTTGACGGATGTATGTCCGTCAAATATTTGGGCGTTCTACACCCCCAAAATATTTGACGGATGTATGTCCGTCAAATATTTGACGCATGCCCATGCATCAGCTAACCGGGGGGTGTAGACCCCCCAAATATTTCACGGACATAAATGTGTCAAATATTTTGGGGGTGTAGTTCCCCCAAATATTTGACGGACATACATCCGTCAAATATTTTGGGGGTCTACACCCCCCAGATAACTGACGCATGGGCATGCGTCAAATATTTGACGGATGTATGTCCGTCAAATATTGGGGGGTCTACACCCCCAAAATATTTGACGGATGTATGTCCGTCAAATATTTGACGAATGCCCATGCGTCAGTTATCTGGGGGGTGTAGACCCCGAAAATATTTGACGGATGTATGTCCGTCAAATATTTGGGGGGTCTACACCCCCAAAATATTTGACGGATGTATGTCCGTCAAATATTTGGGGGGTCTACTTCCCCGAAATATTTGACGGATGTATGTCCGTCAAACATTTGACGCATGCCCATGCGTCAGTTATCTGAGGGGTGTAGACCCCCAAAATATTTGACAGATGTATGTCCGTCAAATATTTGGGGGGTCTACACCCCCAAAATATTTGACATATGTATGTCCGTCAAATATTTGGGCGTTCTACACCCCCAAAATATTTGACGGATGTATGTCCGTCAAATATTTGACGCATGCCCATGCGTCAGCTAAATGGGGGGTGTAGACCCCCCAAATATATTTCACGGACATAAATCTGTCAAATATTTTGGGGGTGTAGTTCCCCCAAATATTTGACGGACATACATCCGTCAAATATTTTGGGGGTCTACACCCCCCAGATAGCTGACGCATGGGCATGCGTCAAATATTTGACGGAGGTATGTCCGTCAAATATTTGGGGGGTCTACACCCCCAAAATATTTGACGGATGTATGTCCGTCAAATATTTGACGCATGCCCATGCGTCAGTTATCTGGGGGGTGTAGAGCACCGAAATATTTGACGGATCTATGTCCGTCAAATATTTGGGGGGTCTACACCCCCGAAATATTTGACGGATGTATATCCGTCAAATATTTGACGCATGCCCATGCGTCAGTTATCTGAGGGGTGTAGACCCCAAAAAAAATTGGACGGATGTATGTCCGTCAAATATTTGGGGGGTCTACACCCCCAAAATATTTGACGGATGTATGTCCGTCAAATATTTGGGGGGTCTACACCCCCAAAATATTTGACGGATGTATGTCCGTCAAATATTTGGGGCGTCGACACCTCCAAAATATTTGACGGATGTATGTCCGTCAAATGTTTGACGCATGGCCATGCGTCAGTTATGTGGGGGTGTAGACCCCCGAAATATTTGACGCATGTATGTCCGTCAAATATTTGGGGGGTGTACACCCCCAAAATATTTGACGGGTGTATGTCCGTCAAATATTTGGGGGGTTTACACCCCCAAAATATTTGACGGATGTATGTCCGTCAAATATTTGACGCATGCCCATGCGTCAGTTATCTGGGGGGTGTAGACCCCGAAAATATTTGACGGATGTATGTCCCCCGAATATTTGGGGGGTCTACACCCCCAAAATATTTGACGGATGTATGTCCGTCAAATATTCGGGGGGTCTACACCCCCGAAATATTTGACGGATGTATGTCCGTCAAATATTTGACGCATGCCCATGCGTCAGCTATCTGGGGGGTGTAGACCCCCCAAATATTTGACGGATGTATGTCCGTCAAATATTTGGGGGGTCTACACCCCCAAAATATTTGACGGATGTATGTCCGTCAAATATTTGACGCATGCCCATGCGTCAATTATCTGGGGGGTGTAGACGCCCAAAACACTTGACGGATGCATGTCCGTCAAATATTTGGGGGGTCTACAACCCCAAAATATTTGAAGGATGTATGTCCGTCAAATATTTGACGCATGCCCATGCGTCAGTTATCTGGGGGGTGTAGACCCCCAAAATATTTGACGGATGTATGTCCGTCAAATATTTGGGGGGTCTACACCCCCAAAATATTTGACGGATGTATGTCCGTCAAATATTTGACGCATGCCCATGCGTCAGTTATCTGGGGGGTGTAGACCCCCGAAATATTTGACGGATGTATGTCCGTCAAATTTTTGGGGGGTCTACACCCCCAAAATATTTGACGGATGTATGTCCGTCAAATAGTTGGGGGGTCTACACCCCAGAAATATTTGACGGATGTATGTCCGTCAAATATTTGACGCATGCCCATGCGTCAATTATCTGCGGGGTGTAGACCCCCAAAATATTTGACATATGTATGTCCGTCAAATATTTGGGGGGTCTACACTCCCCAAATATTTGACGGATGTATGTCCGTCAAATATTTGGGATGTCGACACCTCCAAAATATTTGACGGTTGTATGTCCGTCAAATGTTTGACGCATGGCCATGCGTCAGTTATCTGGGGCTGTAGACCCCCGAAATATTTGACGCATGTATGTCCGTCAAATATTTGGGGGGTCTACACCCCCAAAATATTTGACGGGTGTATGTCCGTCAAATATTTGGGGGGTTCACACCCCCAAAATCTTTGACGGATGTATGTCCATCAAATATTTGACGCATGCCCATGCGTCAGTTATCTGGGGGGTGTAGACTCCGAAAATATTTGACGGATGTATGTCCGTCAAATATTTGGGGGGTCTACACCCCCAAAATATTTGACGGATGTATGTCCGTCAAATATTTGGGGGGTCTACACCCCCGAAATATTTGACGGATGTATGTCCGTCAAATATTTGACGCATGCCCATGCGCCAGTTATCTGGGGGGTGTAGACCCCCAAAATATTTGACGGATGTATGTCCGTCAAATATTTGGGGGGTCTACACCCCCAAAATATTTGACGGATGTATGTCCTTCAAATATTTGACGCATGCGCATGCGTCAATTATATGGGGGGTGTAGACCCCCAAAACACTTGACGAATGTATGTCCGTCAAACATTTGGGGGGTCTACAACCCCAAAATATTTGAAGGATGTATGTCCGTCAAATATTTGACGCATGCCCATGCGTCAGTTATCTGGGGGGTGTACACCCCCAAAATATTTGACGGATGTGTGTCCGTCAAATATTTGGGGCATTTACACCCCCAAAATATTTCACGGATGTATGTCCGTCAAATAATTGACGCATGCCCATGCGTCAGCTAACTGGGGGGTGTAGGCCCCCGAAATATTTGACGGATGTATGTCCGTCAAATTTTTGGGGGGTCTACACCCCCAAAAAATTTCACGGATGTATGTCCATCAAATATTTGGGGGGTCGACACCTCCAAAATATTTGACGGATGTATGTCCGTCAAATGTTTGATGCATGGCCATGCGTCAGTTATCTGGCGGGTGTAGACCCCCGTAATATTTGACGGATGTATGTCCGTCAAATATTTGGGGGGTCTACACCCCCAAAATATTTGACGGATGTATGTCCGTCAAATATTTGGGGGGTCTGCACCCCCAAAATATTTGACGGATGTATGTCCGTCAAGTATTTGACGCATGCCCATGCGTCAGTTATCTGGGGGGTGTATACCCCCAAAATATTTGACACATGTATGTCCGTCAAATATTTGGGGGGTGTAGACCCCCAAAATATTTGGCGGATGTATGTCCGTCAAATATTTGGGGGGTCTACACCCCGAAAATATTTGACGGATGTTTGTCCGTCAAATATTTGACGCAAGCCCATGCGTCGGTTATCTGGAGGGTGTAGACCCCCCAAATATTTCACGGATGTATGTACGTCAAATATTTGGGGGGTCTACAACCCCAAAGTATTTGACGGATGTATGGCCGTCAAATGTTTGGGGGGTCTACACCCCCAAATTATTTGACGCATGTATGTCCGTCAAATATTTGACGCATGTCCATGCGTCAGTTATCTGGGGCTGTAGACCCCCGAAATATTTGACGCATTTATGTCCGTCAAATATTTGGGGGGTCTACACCCCCCAAATATTTGACAGATGTATGTCCGTCAAATATTTGACGCATGCCCATGGGTCAGTTATCTGGGGGGTGTAGACCCCCAAAATATTTGACGGATGTAAGTCCGTCAAATATTTGGGGGGTCTACACCCCCCAAATATTTGACGCATGTATGTCCGTCAAACATTTGACGCATGCCCATGCGTGAGTTATCTGGGAGGTGTAGACCCCCCAAATATTTGACGGATGTATGTCCGTCAAATATTTGACGCATGTCCATGCGTCACTTATCTGGGGGGTGTAGACCCCCGAAATATTTGACGGATGTATGTCCGTCAAATATTTGACGCATGCCCATGCGTCAGTCATCTGGGGGGTGTAGACCCCCGAAATATTTGACGGATGTATGTTCGTCAAATATTTGGGGGGTCTACACGCCCAAAATATTTGACGGATGTATGTCCGTCAAACATTTGACGCATGCCTATGCGTCAGTTATCTGGGGGTTGTAGATCCCCCAAATATTTGACGGATGTATGTCCGTCAAATATTTGGGGGGTCTACACCCCCAAAATATTTGACGGATGTATGTCCGTCACATATTGGGGGGGTGTACACCCCCAAAATATTTGACAAGTGTATGTCCCTCAAATATTTGGCGGGTCTACACGCCCAAAATATTTGACGGATGTATGTCCGTCAAAAATTTGACGCATGTCCATGCGTCAGTTATCTAGGGGGTGTAGACCCCAGAAATATTTGACGGATGTATGTCCGTCAAATATTTGGGGGGTCTACACTCCCAAAATATTTGTAGGATATATGTCCGTCAAATATTTGACGCATGCCCAGGCGTCGGTTATCTGGGGATGTACCCCCCAAAATATTTGATGGATGTATGTCCGTCAAATATTTGGGGGGTCTACACCCCTAAAATATTTGACGGATGTATGTCCGTCAAATATTTGACGCATGTCCATGCGTCAGTTATCGGGGGGGTCTACACCCCCAAAATATTTGACGGATGTATGTCCGTCAAATATTGGAAGCATGCCCATGCGTCAGTCATTTGGGGGGTGTAGACCCCCGAAATATTTGACGGATGTATGTCCATCAAATATTTGGGGGGTCTACACCGCCAAAATATTTGACGGATGTATGTCCGTCAAATATTTGACGCGTGCCCAGGCGTCAGTTATCTGGGGGGTGTAGACCCCCCAAATATTTGACGGATGTATGTCGGTGAAATATTTGGGGGGTCTACAGCCCCAAAGTATTTGACGGATGTATGTCCGTCAAATATTTGGGGGGTCTACACCCCCAAAATATTTGACGGATGTATGTCCGTCAAATATTTGGGGGGTCTATACCCCCAAAATATTTGACGGATGTATGTCCGTCAAATCTTTGGGGGTCTACACCCCCAAAATATTTGACGGCTGTATGTCCGTCATATATTTAGGGGGTCTACACCCCCGAAATATTTGACGGATGTATGTCGGTCAAATATTTGGGGGGTCTACACGCCCAAAATATTTGACGGATGTATGTCCGTCAAAAAATTGACGCATGCCCATGCGTCAGTTATTTTGGGGGGTGTAGACCCCCAAAATATTTGATGGATGTATGTCCGTCAAATATTTGGGGGGTGTACACCCCCAAAATATTTGACGGATGTATGTCCGTCACATATTTGACGCATGCCCAGGCGTCAGTTATTTGGGGAATGTAGACCCCCAAAATATTTGACGGATGTATGTCCGCCAAATATTTGGGGGGTCTACACCCCTAAAATATTTGACGGATGTATGTCCGTCAGATATTTGACGCATGTCCATGCGTCACTTATGTAGGGGGTGTAGACCCCCAAAGTATTTGACGGATGTATGTCCGTCAAATATTTGGGGCGTCTACACCCCCGAAATATTTGACGGATGTATGTCCGTCAAATATGTGGGGGGTCTACACCCCCAAAATATTTGACGGATGTATGTCCGTCAAATGTTTGACGCATGCCCAGGCGTCAGTAATCTGGGGGGTGTAGACCCCCGAAATATTTGACGGATGTATGTCCGTCAAATATTTGGGGGGTTTACACCCCCGAAATATTTGACGGATGTATGTCCGTCAAATATTTGGGGGGTCTACACCCCCAAAATATTTGACGGATGTATGTCCGTCAAATATTTGGGGGGTCTACACCCCCAAAATATTTGACGGATGTATGTCCGTCAAATATTTGGGGGGTCTACAGCCCCAAAATATTTGACGGCTGTATGTCCGTCATATATTTGGGAGGTCTACACCCCCGAAATATTTGACGGATGTATGTCGGTCAAATATTTGGGGGGTCTACACGCCCAAAATATTTGACGGATGTATGTCCGTCAAAAAATTGACGCATGCCCATGCGTCAGTTATTTGGGGGGTGTAGACCCCCGAAATATTTGACGGATGTATGTCCGTCAAATATTTGGGGGGTCTACACCCCCAAAATCCTTGACGCATGTATGTCCGTCAAATATTTGGGGGGTCTACACCCCCAAAATATTTGAAGGATGTATGTCCGTCAAATATTTGGCGCATGTCCATGCGTCAGTTATGTGGGGGGTTTAGACCCCCAAAATATTTGACGGATGTATGTCCGTCAAATATTTGGGGGGTGTACACCCCCCAAATATTTGACGGATGTATGTCCGTCAAATATTTGGGGGGTCTACATCCCCAAAATATTTGACGGACGTATGTCCGTCACATATTTGACGCATGCCCATGCGTCAGTTATGTGGGGGGTGTAGACCCCCAAAATATTTGACGGATGTATGTCCGTCTAATATTTGGGGGGTGTACACCCCCAAAGTATTTGGCGGATGTATGTCCGTCACATATTTGACGCATGCCCAGGCGTCAGTTATTTGGGGAATGTAGACCCCCAAAATATTTGACGGATGTATGTCCGCCAAATATTTGGGGGGTCTACACCCCTAAAATATTTGACGGATGTATGTCCGTCACATATTTGACGCATGTCCATGCGTCAGTTATGTAGGGGGTGTAGACCCCCAAAGTATTTGACGGATGTATGTCCGTCAAATATTTGGGGCGTCTACACCCCCGAAACATTTGACGGATGTATGTCCGTCAAATGTGTGGGGGGTCTACACCCCCAAAATATTTGACGGATGTATGTCCGTCAAATGTTTGACGCATGCCCAGGCGTCAGTTATCTGGGGGGTGTAGACCCCCGAAATATTTGACGGATGTATGTCCGTCAAATATTAGGGGGTTTACAACCCCAAAATATTTGACGGACGTATGTCCGTCAAATATTTGGGGGGTCTACACCCCCAAAATATTTGACGGATGTATGTCCTTCAAATATTTGGGGGGTCTACACCCCCAAAATATTTGACGGATGTATGTCCGTCATATATTTGGGGGGTCTACACCCCCAAAATATTTGACGGATGTATGTCGGTCAAATATTTGGGGGGTCTACACGCCCAAAATATTTGACGGATGTATGTCCGTCAAAAAATTGACGCATGTCCATGCGGTAGTTATTTCGGGGGTGTAGACCCCCGAAATATTTGACGGATGTATGTCCGTCAAATATTTGGGGGGTCTACACCCCCAAAACATTTGACGCATGTATGTCCGTCAAATATTCGGGGGGTCTACACCCCCGAAATATTTGAAGGATGTATGTCCGTCAAATATTTGACGCATGTCCATGCGTCAGTTATGTGGGGGGTGTAGACCCCCAAAATATATGACGGATGTATGTCCGTCAAATATTTGGGGGGTGTACACCCCCGAAACATTTGACGGATGTATGTCCGTCACATATTTGACGCATGCCAATGTGTCAGTTATGTGGGGGGTGTAGACCCCCAAAATATTTGACGGATGTATGTCCGTCAAATATTTGGGGGGTGTACACCCCCAAAATATTTGACGGATGTATGTCCGTCACATATTTGACGCATGCCCAGTCGTCAGTTATCTGGGGGGTGTAGACCCCCGAAATATTTGACGGATGTATGTCCATCAAATATTTGGGGGGTCTACACCGCCAAAATATTTGACGGATGTATGTCCGTCAAATATTTGACGCATGCCCATGCGTCGGTTATTTGGGAGGTGTAGACCCCCGAAATATTTGACGGATGTATGTCTGTCAAATAGTTGGGGGGTCTACACCCCCAAAATATTTGACGGATGTATGTCCGGCAAATATTTGGGGGGTCTACACCCCCGAAATATTTGACGGATGTATGTCCGTCAAACATTTGACGCATGCCCATGCGTCAGTTATCTGGGAGGTGTAGACCCCCGAAATATTTGACGGATGTATGTCCGTCAAATATTTGGGGGGTCTACACCGCCAAAATATTTGACGGATGTATGTCCGTCAAATATTTGACGCATGTAGACCCCCCAAAAATTTGACGGATGTATGTCCGTGAAATATTTGGGGGGTCTACACCCCCAAAGTATTTGACGGATGTATGTCCGTCAAATATTTGGGGGGTCTACACCGCCAAAATATTTGACGGATGTATGTCCGTCAAATATTTGACGCATCCCCAGGCGTCAGTTATTTGGGGGGTGTAGACCCCCAAATATTTGACGGATGTATGTCCGTCAAATATTTGGGGGGTCTACACCCCCCAAATATTTGACGGAGGTATGTCCGTCAAATATTGGGGGGGTGTAAACCCCCCAAATATTTGACGGATGTATGTCCGTCAAAAAATTGACGCATGCCCAGGCGTCAGTTATCTGGGGGGTGTAGACCCCCGAAATATTTGACTGATGTATGCCCGTCAAATATTTGGGGGGTCTACACCCCCAAAATATTTGACGCATGTATGTCCGTCAAATATTTGGGGGGTCTACACCCCAAAAATATTTGACGGATGTATGTCCGTCACATATTTGACGCATGGCCAAGTGTCAGTAATCTGGGGGGTGTAGACCCCGAAATATTTCACGGATGTATGTCCGTCAAATAGTTGGGGGGTCTACACCCCCAAAATATTTGACGGATGTATGTCCGTCAAATATTTGGGGGGTCTACACCCCCGAAATATTTGACGGATGTATGTCCGTCAAACATTTGACGCATGCCCATGCGTCGGTTATCTGGGAGGTGTAGACCCCCGAAATATTTGACGGATGTATGTCCGTCAAATATTTGGGGGGTCTACACCGCCAAAATATTTGACGGATGTATGTCCGTCAAATATTTGACGCATGTAGACCCCCCAAAAACTTGACGGATGTATGTCCGTGAAATATTTGGGGGGTCTACACCCCCAAAGTATTTGACGGATGTATGTCGGTCAAATATTTTGGGGGTCTACACCCCCAAAATATTTGACGGATGTATGTCCGTCAAAAAATTGACGCATGCCCATGCGTCAGTTATCTAGGGGTGTAGACCCCCAAAATAGTTGACGGATGTATGTCTGTCAAATGTTTGGGGGGTCTACACCCTAAAATATTTGACGGATGTATGTCCGTCAAATATTTGACGCATGTCCATGCGTCAGTTATCTGGGGGTTGTCGACCCCCAAAATATTTGACGGATGTATGTCCGTCAAATATTTGGGGGGTCTACACCCCTAAAATATTTGACATATGTATGTCCGTCAAAAAATTGACGCATGCCCATGCGTCAGTTATCTAGGGGTGTAGACCCCCAAAATAGTTGACGGATGTATGTCTGTCAAATGTTTGGGGGGTCTACACCCTAAAATATTTGACGGATGTATGTCCGTCAAATATTTGACGCATGCCAAGGCGTCAGTTATCTGGGGGGTGTAGACCCCCCAAATATTTGACGGATGTATGTCCGTGAAATATTTGGGGGTCTACACCGCCAAAATATTTGACGGATGTATGTCCGTCAAATATTTGACGCATGCCCAGGCGTCAGTTATCTGGGGGCTGTAGACCCCCCAAATATTTGACGGACATATATCCGTCAAATATTTGGGGGGTGTAGAGCTCCAAAATATTTGATGGATGTATATCCGTCAAATATTTGGGGGGTCTACAACCGCCAAATATTTGCCAAATGTATGTCCGTCAAATATTTGGGGGGTCTACACCCCCCAAATATTTGACGGATGTATGTCCGTCGAATATTTGACGCATGCCCATGCGTGAGTTATCTGGGAGGTGTAGACCCCCGAAATATTTGACGGATGCATGTCCGTCAAATATTCTATTGCCTTCGGCAAGTCCACCTCGCAAAGAATCTACCGCGAGCAACACACACCCAAAATAGGGTGGAAACTACATAAATACCGGCTAAAACATGCTTTACATACCTTGGATGATCATTTTAGGTGATCACGGTATCAAAAAAACAAGTTTCGAAAACTTCGATTTTTGAGCTGCCCAGGGTGACAAACTGCGTAAGCAGGTTGTGTACCAATCCCTTGGGAGACCCCCCCCCCCCTTGGACCTAATACCCAAATCGGGTGAAAAACACGTAAATACGGGCTAAAACATGCTTTACATACCTTGGATGGTCATTTTAGGTGATCACAATATCACAAAAACAAGTTTCGAAAACTTCCATTTTTGAGCTGTCCGGGGTGAAAAACTGCATAAGCAGGTTGTGCACCCGTCCCTTCGGAGACCCCCCCCCCCCCGACCTGATACCCAAATAGGGTGAACAACACGTAAATACGGCCTAAAACATGCTTTACATAGCTTGGATGGTCATTTTGGGTGGTCACAATATCAAAAATATATGTTTCAAAAACTTCCATTTTTGAGCTGTCCGGGGTGAAAAACTGCATGAGCAGGTTGTGCACCAGTCCCTTGGGAGCCCCCCCCCCCCCCCCCCGGACCTAACACCCAAATAGGGTGAAAAACACATAAATACGGCCTAAAACATGCTTTGCATAGTTTGAAATGTCATTTTGGGTGGTCAGAATATCAAAAAAACAAGTTTCGAAAACTTCGATTTTTCGGCTGTCCGGGGTGAAAAACCGCACAAGCAGGTTGTGTACCAATCCCTTGGGAGCCCCCCCCCCCCCCCCCGGACCTAATACCCAAATAGGGTGAAAAATATGTAAATATGGCCTATAAAATGCTTTACATACCTTGGATGGTCATTTTAGGTGGTCACAATATCAAACAAACAAGTTTCGAAAACTTCGATTTTTGAGCTGCCCAGGTTGAAAAACTGCATAAGCAGGTTGTGTACTGGCCCATTCACTAGGCCATTATTGGTGGAAACAGTCATTTCGCGTCTTTGGCACGGGTTGTGGACGGCCCCAGGCAAGGCTAGAGACTGCAAAAAACGTCCTTCCGTATCCTAGTAGGCATATACTGTCACAACATCCCCACTTGCACCCCTCAGAGTAGGTACCACGGGGTCACCGAGGTCGACGAACATAGCAAAAATGGCTGAAAAGTGCATAAACTGCATAAGCGCTCGTCCCACTCCGCCCCATACAAACCCTATGGAGTCGGGACCCGGAAAAACTTTTTCGGCTCAAAATCGAAAAAAACCAAAAGATTCATGATTTTCAACCCAAAAAAAGGGGGGGTCATTTTTTGACCCCCCCCCCCACCCCCACCCCCCCCCCTCCCTCAAAACCTCAAAAAAGTGGGTTTCAAGTGGGGGGGGTCTGGGGGGGTCCGGACCAAAAACTCATTGGGGGATGCGATTATTGGACAAAATAATGATTTTACAAGGGGTTAAACTAACAATTCAACCCCTTGGGGTAGGGTACGCGAATAGGCCCAAAAAAGCCAAAATGGGGGGGTATGTGGCGTTTTCCCCATATATACGCTTGCCTGGCTTTGATCTAACAACCTCTGCGAGGTGATTGGGGGGGTCTACACCCCCAAAATATTTGACGGATGTATGTCCGTCAAATTTTTGGGGGTTCTACACCCCAAAAATATTTGACGGATGTATGTCCGTCAAATATTTGGGGGGTCTACACCCCCCAAACGTTTGACGGATGTATGTCAGTCAAAAATTCTATTGCCTTCGGCAGTGCACCTCGAAGAGAGGTTGACAGTCAGCCAATCAGTCCCTGAGCCAGCAAGCAGGCAGTCAGACAGATACACACAGGTTGGGTTTTTTGTCAGTGGCACATGCGGCACCAAGCAGCAGGGAGGCCCTGTAGTGCAACCCAAGTAGTGGCCGAGTGGTAAAGCAGCTGATAACAATTGTGCACGCGTCGGTTCGAACCCCAGTCTGCTCACTTTGGCGCCGCCGCCGGCGGCGGCGCCAAAAGTCAGCAGATCAGGAATCGAACCGACGCCTGCACACCTGGTATCGGCTACGTTACCTTTGCACCGCTGGCCCTGTTACCAGCACCGTGCGTCCCCAATGCTGGTAGCCTATTAAGCAAAAACTTTTGACCCCCCCCACCCCCCCCACCCCCCCCCTCAAAAAAATGATATTCCGTTTTAGGGGGTAGAGGCCTCAAATTCGAAAAATCCATTGGGGGAAGCTCTTATTGGGCAAAATAATGATTTTACAAGGGGTTGGACATCCAATATCATGCCTTGGGGTATGCTACGCGAATGACTCCAAAAAAGGGGGGTATATGACGCCCGCGCTTGCGCTTGATCTAACAACCTCTCTTCGAGGTGATTTGACGCATGTCCATGCGTCTGTTATGTGGGGGGTGTAAATGCCCGAAATATTTGACGGATGTATGTCCGTCAAATATTTGGGGGGTCTATCCCCCAAAATAATTGACGGATGTATGTCCGTCAAATATTTGGGGGGTCTACACCCCGAAAATATTTGACGGATGTATGTCAGTCAAATATTTGACGCATGCCCATGCGTCAGTTATCTCGGGGGTGTAAACCCCCCAAACATTTGACGGATGTATGTCCGTCAAATATTTGGGGGGTCTACACCCCAAAAATATTTGACGGATGTATGTCCGTCAAACATTTGACGCATGCCCATGCATCAGTCATCTGGGGGGTGTAGACGCCCGAAATATTTGACGGATGTATGTCCGTCAAATTTTTGACGCATGTCCATGCGTATGTTATCGGGGGGGTGTAGACCCCCCAAATATTTGACGGATGTATGTCCGTTAAATATTTAGGGGGTCTACACCCCGAAAATGTTTGACGCATGTATGTCCGTCAAATATTTGGGGGGTCTACACCCCCAAAATATTTCACGGATGTCCGTCAAATATTTGACGCATGCCCATGCGTCAGTTATCTGGGGGGTGTAGACCCCCGAAATATTTGACGGATGTATGTCCGTCAAATATTTGGGGGTCTACACCCCTAAAATATTTGACGGATGTATGTCCGTCAAATATTTGACGCATGTCCATGCGTCGGTCATCTGGGGGGTGTAGACCCCTGAAATATTTGAAGGATGTATGTCCGCCAAATATTTGGGGGGTCTACGACCCAAAAATATTGGACGGTTGTATGTCCGTCAAATATTTGAGGGGTCTGCACCCCCCAAATATTTGACGGATGTATGTCCGTCAAATACTTGACGCATGCCCGTGTGTCAGTTATCTGGGGGCTGTAGACCCCGAAAATATGTGACGGATGTATGTCCGTCAAATACTTGGGGGGTCTACAGCCCCACAATATTTGACGCATGTATGTCCGTCAAATATTTGGGGGGTCTACACCCCCAAAATATTTCACGGATGTCCGTCAAATATTTGACGCATGCCCATGCGTCAGTTATCCGGGGGGTGTGGACTCCCAAAATATTTGACGGATGTGTGTCCGTCAAATTTTTTTGGGGGGTCTACAGCCCCAAATTATTTGACTGATGTATGTCCGTCAAATATTTGTGGGGTGTAAACCCCCCAAATATTTGACGGATGTATATCCGTCAAACATTTGGGGGGTCTACAGCCCCAAAATATTTGACGGATGTATGTCCGTCAAATATTTGACGCATGTCCATGCGTCAGTTATCTGGGGGGTGTAGAACCCCAAAATATTTGACGGATGTATGTCCGTCAAAAATTTGGGGGGTCTACACCCCCGAAATATTTGACGGATGTATGTCCGTCAAATATTTGACGCATGTCCATGCGTCAGTTATCTGGGGGGTGCAGACCCCCGAAATATTTGACGGATGTATGTCCGTCAAATATTTGGGGGGTCTACACCCTCATAATATTTGACGGATGTATGTCCGTCAAATATTTGGGGGGTCTACACCCAAAAAATCTTTGACGGATGTATGTCCGTAAAATATTTGGGGGGTCTACACCCCAAAAATATTTGACGGATGTATGTCCGTCAAATATTTGACGCATGCCGAAGCGTCAGTTATCTAGGGGGTGTAGACCCCCGAAATATTTGACGGATGTACGTCCGTCCAATATTTGGGGGGTCTACAACCCCACCTTATTTGACGGATGTATGTCCGTCAAATATTTGGGGCGTCTACAGCCCCAAAATATTTGACGGATGTATGTCCGTCAAGTATTTGGGGGGTCTACAACCCCCAAATATTTCACGGATGTATGTCCGTCAAAAATGAGACGCATGTCCATACGTCAGTTATCTAGGGGGTGTAGACCCCCGAAATATTTGACGGATGTGTGTCCGTCAAATATTTGGGGAGTCTACACCCCCAAAAATATTTGACGGATGTATATCCGTCAAATATTTGACGCATGCCCATGCATCAATCATCTAGGGGGTGTAGACGCCCGAAATATTTGACGGATGTATGTCCATCAAATATTTGGGGGGTCTACACCCCCGAAATGTTTGACGGATGTGTGTCCGTCAAATATTCGACGCATGCCCATGCGTCGGTTATCTGGGGGTCGTAGACCCCCCAAATATTTGACGGATGTATGTCCGTCAAATATTTGGGGGGTCTACACCCCTAAAATATTTGACGGATGTATGTCCGTCAAATATTTGACGCATGTCCATGCGTCCGTCATCTGGGGGGTGTAGACCCCCGAAATATTTGAAGGATGTATGTCCGCCAAATATTTGGGGGGTCTACGACCCAAAAATATTTGACGGATGTATGTCCGTCAAATATTTGGGGGGTCTACACCCCCAAAATATTTCACGGATGTCCGTCAAATATTTGACGCATGCCCATGCGTCAGTTATCCGGGGGGTGTGGACTCCCAAAATATTTGACGGATGTGTGTCCGTCAAATTGTTTTGGGGGGTCTACAGCCCCAAATTATTTGACTGATGTATGTCCGTCAAATATTTGTGGGGTGTAAACCCCCCAAATATTTGACGGATGTATATCCGTCAAATATTTGGGGGGTCTACAGCCCCAAAATATTTGACGGATGTATGTCCGTCAAATATTTGACGCATGTCCATGCGTCAGTTATCTGGGGGGTGTAGAACCCCAAAATATTTGACGGATGTATGTCCGTCAAAAATTTGGGGGGTCTACAACCCCGAAATATTTGACGGATGTATGTCCGTCAAATATTTGACGCATGTCCATGCGTCAGTTATCTGGGGGGTGTAGACCCCCGAAATATTTGACGGATGTATGTCCGTCAAATATTTGGGGGGTCTACACCCCCATAATATTTGACGGATGTATGTCCGTCAAATATTTGGGGGGTCTACACCGAAAAATCTTTGACGGATGTATGTCCGCCAAATATTTGGGGGGTCTACACCCCCAAAATATTTGACGGATGTATGTCCGTCAAATATTTGACGCATGCCGAAGCGTCAGTTATCTAGGGGGTGTAGACCCCCGAAATATTTGACGGATGTACGTCCGTCCAATATTTGGGGGGTCTACAGCCCCACCTTATTTGACGGATGTATGTCCGTCAAATATTTGGGGCGTCTACAGCCTCAAAATATTTGACGGATGTATGTCCGTCAAATATTTGGGGGGTCTACACCCCCCAAATATTTCACGGATGTATGTCCGTCAAAAATGAGACGCATGTCCATGCGTCAGTTATCTAGGGGGTGTAGACCCCCGAAATATTTGACGGATGTGTGTCCGTCAAATATTTGGGGGGTCTACACCCCCAAAAATATTTGACGGTTGTATATCCGTCAAATATTTGACGCATGCCCATGCATCAATCATCTAGGGGGTGTAGACGCCCGAAATATTTGACGGATGTATGTCCATCAAATATTTGGGGGGTCTACACCCCCGAAATGTTTGACGGATGTGTGTCCGTCAAATATTCGACGCATGCCCATGCGTCGGTTATCTGGGGGTCGTAGACCCCCCAAATATTTGACGGATGTATGTCCGTCAAATATTTGGGGGGTCTACACCCCTAAAATATTTGACGGATGTATGTCCGTCAAATATTTGACGCATGTCCATGCGTCCGTCATCTGGGGGGTGTAGACCCCCGAAATATTTGAAGGATGTATGTCCGCCAAATATTTGGGGGGTCTACGACCCAAAAATATTCGACGGATGTATGTCCGTCAAATATTTGGGGGGTCTACACCCCCAAAATATTTCACGGATGTCCGTCAAATATTTGACGCATGCCCATGCGTCAGTTATCCGGGGGGTGTGGACTCCCAAAATATTTGACGGATGTGTGTCCGTCAAATTGTTTTGGGGGGTCTACAGCCCCAAATTATTTGACTGATGTATGTCCGTCAAATATTTGTGGGGTGTAAACCCCCCAAATATTTGACGGATGTATATCCGTCAAATATTTGGGGGGTCTACAGCCCCAAAATATTTGACGGATGTATGTCCGTCAAATATTTGACGCATGTCCATGCGTCAGTTATCTGGGGGGTGTAGAACCCCAAAATATTTGACGGATGTATGTCCGTCAAAAATTTGGGGGGTCTACAACCCCGAAATATTTGACGGATGTATGTCCGTCAAATATTTGACGCATGTCCATGCGTCAGTTATCTGGGGGGTGTAGACCCCCGAAATATTTGACGGATGTATGTCCGTCAAATATTTGGGGGGTCTACACCCCCATAATATTTGACGGATGTATGTCCGTCAAATATTTGGGGGGTCTACACCGAAAAATCTTTGACGGATGTATGTCCGCCAAATATTTGGGGGGTCTACACCCCCAAAATATTTGACGGATGTATGTCCGTCAAATATTTGACGCATGCCGAAGCGTCAGTTATCTAGGGGGTGTAGACCCCCGAAATATTTGACGGATGTACGTCCGTCCAATATTTGGGGGGTCTACAGCCCCACCTTATTTGACGGATGTATGTCCGTCAAATATTTGGGGCGTCTACAGCCTCAAAATATTTGACGGATGTATGTCCGTCAAATATTTGGGGGGTCTACACCCCCCAAATATTTCACGGATGTATGTCCGTCAAAAATGAGACGCATGTCCATGCGTCAGTTATCTAGGGGGTGTAGACCCCCGAAATATTTGACGGATGTGTGTCCGTCAAATATTTGGGGGGTCTACACCCCCAAAAATATTTGACGGTTGTATATCCGTCAAATATTTGACGCATGCCCATGCATCAATCATCTAGGGGGTGTAGACGCCCGAAATATTTGACGGATGTATGTCCATCAAATATTTGGGGGGTCTACACCCCCGAAATGTTTGACGGATGTGTGTCCGTCAAATATTCGACGCATGCCCATGCGTCGGTTATCTGGGGGTCGTAGACCCCCCAAATATTTGACGGATGTATGTCCGTCAAATATTTCTGGGGTCTACACCCCTAAAATATTTGACGGATGTATGTCCGTCAAATATTTGACGCATGTCCATGCGTCCGTCATCTGGGGGGTGTAGACCCCCGAAATATTTGAAGGATGTATGTCCGCCAAATATTTGGGGGGTCTACGACCCAAAAATATTCGACGGATGTATGTCCGTCAAATATTTGGGGGGTCTACACCCCCAAAATATTTCACGGATGTCCGTCAAATATTTGACGCATGCCCATGCGTCAGTTATCCGGGGGGTGTGGACTCCCAAAATATTTGACGGATGTGTGTCCGTCAAATTGTTTTGGGGGGTCTACAGCCCCAAATTATTTGACTGATGTATGTCCGTCAAATATTTGTGGGGTGTAAACCCCCCAAATATTTGACGGATGTATATCCGTCAAATATTTGGGGGGTCTACAGCCCCAAAATATTTGACGGATGTATGTCCGTCAAATATTTGACGCATGTCCATGCGTCAGTTATCTGGGGGGTGTAGAACCCCAAAATATTTGACGGATGTATGTCCGTCAAAAATTTGGGGGGTCTACAACCCCGAAATATTTGACGGATGTATGTCCGTCAAATATTTGACGCATGTCCATGCGTCAGTTATCTGGGGGGTGTAGACCCCCGAAATATTTGACGGATGTATGTCCGTCAAATATTTGGGGGGTCTACACCCCCATAATATTTGACGGATGTATGTCCGTCAAATATTTGGGGGGTCTACACCGAAAAATCTTTGACGGATGTATGTCCGCCAAATATTTGGGGGGTCTACACCCCCAAAATATTTGACGGATGTATGTCCGTCAAATATTTGACGCATGCCGAAGCGTCAGTTATCTAGGGGGTGTAGACCCCCGAAATATTTGACGGATGTACGTCCGTCCAATATTTGGGGGGTCTACAGCCCCACCTTATTTGACGGATGTATGTCCGTCAAATATTTGGGGCGTCTACAGCCTCAAAATATTTGACGGATGTATGTCCGTCAAATATTTGGGGGGTCTACACCCCCCAAATATTTCACGGATGTATGTCCGTCAAAAATGAGACGCATGTCCATGCGTCAGTTATCTAGGGGGTGTAGACCCCCGAAATATTTGACGGATGTGTGTCCGTCAAATATTTGGGGGGTCTACACCCCCAAAAATATTTGACGGTTGTATATCCGTCAAATATTTGACGCATGCCCATGCATCAATCATCTAGGGGGTGTAGACGCCCGAAATATTTGACGGATGTATGTCCATCAAATATTTGGGGGGTCTACACCCCCGAAATGTTTGACGGATGTGTGTCCGTCAAATATTCGACGCATGCCCATGCGTCAGTTATCTGGGGGTCGTAGACCCCCCAAATATTTGACGGATGTATGTCCGTCAAATATTTGGGGGGTCTACACCCCTAAAATATTTGACGGATGTATGTCCGTCAAATATTTGACGCATGTCCATGCGTCAGTCATCTGGGGGGTGTAGACCCCCGAAATATTTGAAGGATGTATGTCCGCCAAATATTTGGGGGGTCTACGACCCAAAAATATTGGACGGTTGTATGTCCGTCAAATATTTGAGGTGTCTGCACCCCCCAAATATTTGACGGATGTATGTCCGTCAAATATTTGACGCATGCCCGTGTGTCAGTTATCTGGGGGCTGTAGACCCCCAAAATATGTGACGGATGTATGTCCGTCAAATACTTGGGGGGTCTACACCCCCACAATATTTGACGCATGTATGTCCGTCAAATATTTGGGGGGTCTACACCCAAAAAATCTTTGACGGATGTATGTCCGTAAAATATTAGGGGGGTCTACACCCCAAAAATATTTGACGAATGTATGTCCGCCAAATATTTGGGGGGTCTACACCCCCAAAATATTTGACGGATGTATGTCCGTCAAATATTTGACGCATGCCGAAGCGTCAGTTATCTAGGGGGTGTAGACCCCCGAAATATTTGACGGATGTACGTCCGTCCAATATTTGGGGGGTCTACAGCCCCACCTTATTTGACGGACGTATGTCCGTCAAATATTTGGGGCGTCTACAGCCCCAAAATATTTGACGGATGTATGTCCGTCAAAAATGAGACGCATGTCCATGCGTCAGTTATCTAGGGGGTGTAGACCCCCGAAATATTTGACGGATGTGTGTCCGTCAAATATTTGGGGGGTCTACACCCCCAAAAATATTTGACGGATGTATATCCGTCAAATATTTGACGCATGCCCATGCATCAATCATCTAGGGGGTGTAGACGCCCGAAATATTTGACGGATGTGTGTCCATCAAATATTTGGGGGGTCTACACCCCCGAAATGTTTGACGGATGTGTGTCCATCAAATATTCGACGCATGCCCATGCGTCAGTTATCTGGGGGTCGTAGACCCCCCAAATATTTGACGGATGTATATCCGTCAAATATTTGGGTGGTCTACACCCCCAAAATATTTGACGGATGTATGTCCGTCAAATATTTGACGCATGTCCATGCGTCCGTTATTTGGGGGGTGTAGACACCCAAAATATTTGACGGATGTATGTCCGTCAAATATTTAGGGGGTCTACACCCCCAAAGTATTTGACGGACATAAATCCGTCAAATATTTTGGGGGTGTAGACCCCCCAAATATTTGACAGATGTATGTCCGTCAAAAATTTGACGCATGTCCATCCGTCAGTTATCTGGGGGGTGTAGACCCCCGAAATATTTGACGGATGTATGTCCGTCAAATATTTGGGGGGTCTACACCCCCAAAATATTTGACGGATGTATGTCCGTCAAATATTTGGGGGGTCTACAGCCCCAAAATATTTGACGGATGTATGTCCGTCCAATATTTGGGGGGTCTACAGCCCCAAATTATTTGACGGATGTATGTGCGTCAAATATTTGGGGGGTCTACACCCCCAAAATATTTGACGGATGTATGTCCGTCAAATATTTGGGGGGTCTACACCCCCCAAATATTTGACAGGTGTATGTCCGTCAAAAATTTGACGCATGTCCATGCGTCAGTTATCTGGGGGGTGTAGACCCCCGAAATATTTGACGGATGTATGTCAATCAAATATTTGGGGGGTCTACAGCCCCAAAATATTTGACGGATGTATGTCCGTCAAATATTTGACGCATGCCAATGCGTGGGTTATTTGGGGGATGTAGACCACCCAAATATTTGACGGATGTATGTCCGTCAAATATTTGGGGGGTCTACACCCCTAAAATATTTGACGGACGTATGTCCGTCAAATATTTGACGCATGCCCATGCGTCAGTCAAGTGGGGGGTGTAGACCCCGAAATATTTGACGGATGTATGTCCGTCAAATATTTGGGGGGTCTACACCCCCAAAAATATTTGACGAATGTATGTGCGTCAAACATTTGACGCATGCCCATGCGTCAGTTATCTGGGGGGTGTGGACTCCCAAAATATTTGACGGATGTGTGTCCGTCAAATTTTTTTGGGGGGTCTACAGCCCCAAAATATTTGACCGGTGTATGTCCGTCAAATATTTGTGGGGTGTAAACCCCCCAAATATTTGACGGATGTATGTCCGTCAAATATTTGGGGGGTCTACAGCCCCAAAATATTTGACGGATGTATGTCCGTCAAATATTTGACGCATGTCCATGCGTCAGTTATCTGGGGGGTGTAGACCCCCAAAATATTTGACGGATGTATGTCCGTCAAATATTTGGGGGGTCTACACCTCTAAAATATTTGACGGATGTATGTCCGTCAAATATTTGACGCATGTCCATGCGTCAGTCATCTGGGGGGTGTAGACCCCCGAAATATTTGAAGGATGTATGTCCGCCAAATATTTGGGGGGCCTCCGACCCAAAAATATTGGATGGTTGTATGTCCGTCAAATATTTGATGTGTTTGCATCCCCCAAATATTTGACGGATGTATGTCCGTCAAATATTTGACGCATGCCCGTGTGTCAGTTATCTGGGGGCTGTAGACCCCCAAAATATGTGACGGATGTATGTCCGTCAAATACTTGGGGGGTCTACACCCCCACAATATTTGACGCATGTATGTCCGTCAAATATTTGGGGGGTCTACACCCAAAAAATCTTTGACGGATGTATGTCCGTAAAATATTTGGGGAGTCTACACCCCAAAAATATTTGACGAATGTACGTCCGCCAAATATTTGGGGGGTCTACACCCCCAAAATATTTGACGGATGTATGTCCGTCAAATATTTGACGCATGCCGAAGCGTCAGTTATCTAGGGGGTGTAGACCCCCGAAATATTTGACGGATGTACGTCCGTCCAATATTTGGGGGGTCTACAGCCCCACCTTATTTGACGGACGTATGTCCGTCAAATATTTGGGGCGTCTACAGCCCCAAAATATTTGACGGATGTATGTCCGTCAAATATTTGGGGGGTCTACACCCCCCAAATATTTCACGGATGTATGTCCGTCAAAAATGAGACGCATGTCCATGCGTCAGTTATCTAGGGGGTGTAGACCCCCGAAATATTTGACGGATGTGTGTCCGTCAAATATTTGGGGGGTCTACACCCCCAAAAATATTTGACGGATGTATATCCGTCAAATATTTGACGCATGCCCATGCATCAATCATCTAGGGGGTGTAGACGCCCGAAATATTTGACGGATGTGTGTCCATCAAATATTTGGGGGGTCTACACCCCCGAAATGTTTGACGGATGTGTGTCCGTCAAATATTCGACACATGCCCATGCGTCAGTTATCTGGGGGTCGTAGACCCCCCAAATATTTGACGGATGTATATCCGTCAAATATTTGGGTGGTCTACACCCCCAAAATATTTGACGGATGTATGTCCGTCAAATATTTGACGCATGTCCATGCGTCCGTTATTTGGGGGGTGTAGACACCCAAAATATTTGACGGATGTATGTCCGTCAAATATTTAGGGGGTCTACACCCCCAAAGTATTTGACGGACATAAATCCGTCAAATATTTTGGGGGTGTAGACCCCCCAAATATTTGACGGATGTATGTCCGTCAAAAATTTGACGCATGTCCATGCGTCAGTTATCTGGGGGGTGTAGACCCCCGAAATATTTGACGGATGTATGTCCGTCAAATATTTGGGGGGTCTACAGCCCCAAAATATTTGACGGATGTATGTCCGTCCAATATTTGGGGGGTCTACAGCCCCAAATTATTTGACGGATGTATGTGCGTCAAATATTTGGGGGGTCTACACCCCCAAAATATTTGACGGATGTATGTCCGTCAAATATTTGGGGGGTCTACACCCCCCAAATATTTGACAGGTGTATGTCCGTCAAAAATTTGACGCATGTCCATGCGTCAGTTATCTGGGGGGTGTAGACCCCCGAAATATTTGACGGATGTATGTCAATCAAATATTTGGGGGGTCTACAGCCCCAAAATATTTGACGGATGTATGTCCGTCAAATATTTGACGCATGCCAATGCGTGGGTTATTTGGGGGATGTAGACCACCCAAATATTTGACGGATGTATGTCCGTCAAATATTTGGGGGGTCTACACCCCTAAAATATTTGACGGACGTATGTCCGTCAAATATTTGACGCATGCCCATGCGTCAGTCAAGTGGGGGGTGTAGACCCCGAAATATTTGACGGATGTATGTCCGTCAAATATTTGGGGGGTCTACACCCCCAAAAATATTTGACGAATGTATGTGCGTCAAACATTTGACGCATGCCCATGCGTCAGTTATCTGGGGGGTGTGGACTCCCAAAATATTTGACGGATGTGTGTCCGTCAAATTTTTTTGGGGGGTCTACAGCCCCAAAATATTTGACGGATGTATGTCCGTCAAATATTTGTGGGGTGTAAACCCCCGAAATATTTGACGGATGTATGTCCGTCAAATATTTGGGGGGTCTACAGCCCCAAAATATTTGACGGATGTATGTCCGTCAAATATTTGACGCATGTCCATGCGTCAGTTATCTGGGGGGTGTAGACCCCCAAAATATTTGACGGATGTATGTCCGTCAAATATTTGGGGGGTCTACACCTCTAAAATATTTGACGGATGTATGTCCGTCAAATATTTGAGGCATGTCCATGCGTCAGTTATCTGGGGGGTGTAGACCCCCGAAATATTTGACGCATGTATGTCCGTCAAATATTTGGGGAGTCTACACCCCCATAATATTTGACGGATGTATGTCCGTCAAATATTTGGGGGGTCTACACCCAAAAAATCTTTGACGGATGTATGTCCGTAAAATATTTGGGGGGTCTACACCCCAAAAATATTTGACGGATGTATGTCCGCCAAATATTTGGGGGGTCTACACCCCCAAATTATTTCACGGATGTATGTCCGTCAAATATTTGACGCATGCCGAAGCGTCAGTTATCTGGGGGGTGTAGACCCCCGAAATATTGGACGGATGTACGTCCGTCCAATATTTGGGGGGTCTACAGCCCCAAAATATTTGACGGATGTATGTCCGTCAAATATTTGGGGGGTCTACACCCCCCAAATATTTCACGGATGTATGTCTGTCAAAAATGAGACGCATGTCCATGCGTCAGATATCTGGGGAAATCTATCTCCCGAAATATTTGACGGATGTGTGTCCGTCAAATATTTGGGGGGTCTACACCCCCAAAATATTTGACGGATGTATATCCGTCAAATATTTGACGCATGCCCATGCATCAATCATCTAGGGGGTGTAGACGCCCGAAATATTTGACGGATGTATGTCCATCAAATATTTGGGGGGTCTACACCCCCAAAATATTTGACGGATGTGTGTCCGTCAAATATTCGACGCATGCCCATGCGTCAGTTATCTGGGGGTCGTAGACCACCCAAATATTTGACGGATGTATGTCCGTCAAATATTTGGGTGGTCTACACCCCCAAAATATTTGACGGATGTATGTCCGTCAAATATTTGACGCATGTCCATGCGTCCGTTATTTGGGGGGTGTAGACACCCAAAATATTTGACGGATGTATGTCCGTCAAATATTTAGGGGGTCTACAACCCCCAAATATTTGACGGACATAAATCCGTCAAATATTTTGGGGGTGTAGACCCCCCAAATTTTTGACGGATGTATGTCCGTCAAAAATTTGACGCATGTCCATGCGTCAGTTTTCTGGGGGGTGTAGACCCCCGAAATATGTGACGGATGTGTGTCCGTCAAATATTTGGGGGGTCTACAGCCCCAAAATATTTGACGGATGTATGTCCGTCCAATATTTGGGGGGTGTAGACCCCCGAAATATTTGACGGATGTATGTCAATCAAATATTTGGGGGGTCTACAGCCCCAAAATATTTGAAGGATGTATGTCCGTCAAATATTTGACGCATGCCAATGCGTGGGTTATTTGGGGGGTGTAGACCCCCCAAATATTTGACGGATGTATGTCCGTCAAATATTTGGGGGGTCTACACCCCTGAAATATTTGACGGACGTACGTCCGTCAAATATTTGACGCATGCCCATGCGTGAGTTATCTGGGGGTTGTAGACCCCCGAAATATTTGACGGATGTATGTCCGTCAAATATTTGGGGGGTCTACACCCCCAAAAATATTTGACGAATGTATGTGCGTCAAACATTTGACGCATGCCCATGCGTCAGTTATCTGGGGGTTGTAGACCCCCGAAATATTTGACGGATGTATGTCCGTCAAATATTTGGGGGGTCTACACCCCAAAAATATTTGACGGATGTATGTCCGTCAAATATTTGACGCATGTCCATGCGTCAGTTATCTGGGGGGTGTAGACCCCCAAACTATTTGACGGATGTATGTCCGTCAAATATTTGGGGGGTCCACACCCCCGAAGTATTTGACGGATGTATGTCCGTCACATATTTGGGGGGTCTACATCCCCAAAATATTTGACGGATGTATGTCCGTCAAATATTTCGGGGGTCTACACGCCCAAAAATATTTCACCGATGTATGTCCGTCAAAAATTTGGCGCATGTCCATGCGTCAGTTATTTGGGGGCTGTAGACCCCCGAAACATTTGACGGATGTATGTCCGTCAAATATTTGGGGGGTCTACACCCCCAAAATATTTGACGCATGTATGTCCGTCAAATATTTGGGGGGTCTACACCCCCAAAATATTTGAAGGATGTATGTCCGTCAAATATTTGACGCATGTCCATGCATCAGTTATCGGGGGGTGTAGACCCCCAAAATATTTGACGGATGTACGTCCGTCAAATATTTGGGGGGTCTACACCCCAAAAAATATTTGACGCATGTATGTCCGTCAAATATTTGGGCGGTCTACGGCCCCAAAATATTTGAAGGATGTATGTCCGTCAAATATTTGACGCATGTCCATGCGTCAGTTATCTGGGGGACGTAGACCCCCGAAATATTTGACGGATGTATGTCCGTCAAATATTTGGGGGGTCTACACCCCCAAAGTATTTGACGGATGTATGTCCGTCACATATTTGGGGGGTCTACATCCCCAAAATATTTGACGGATGTATGTCCGTCAAATATTTGGGAGGTCTACACCCCCAAAATATTTGACGGATGTATGTCCGTCAAATATTTGGGGGATCTACACCCCCGAAAATATTTGACGGATGTCTGTCAAATATTTGACGCATGCCCATGCGTCAGTTATCTGGGGGGTCTAGACCCCCGAAATATTTGACGGATGTATGTCGGTCAAATATTTGGGGGTGTAAACCCCCAAAATATTTGACGGATCTATGTCTGTCAAATATTTGGGGGGTCTACAGCCCCAAAATATTTGACGGATGTATGTCCGTCAAATATTTGACGCATGCCCATGCGTCACTTATCTGGGGGGTGTAGACCCCCGAAATATTTGACGGACGTATGTCCGCCAAATATTTGGGGGGTCTACACCTCTAAAATATTTGACGCATGTATGTCCGTCAAATATTTGGGGGGTCTACACGCCCAAAATATTTGACACATGTATGTCCGTCAAAAATTTGGCGCATGTCCACGCGTCGGTTATCTGGGGGGTGTAGACACCCAAAATATTTGACGGATGTATGTCCGTCAAATATTTGGGGGGTCTACACCCCCAAAGTGTTTGACGCATGTATGTCCGTCAAATATTTGGGGGGTCTACACCCCCAAAATATTTGAAGAATGTATGTCCGTCAAATATTTGACGCATGTCCATGCGTCAGTTATCTGGGGGGTGTAGACCCCCAAAATATTTGACGGATGTATGTCCGTCAAATATTTGGGGCGTCTACACCCCGAAAATATTTGACGGATGTATGTGCGTCACATATTTGACACATGTCCATGCGTCAGTTATCTGGGGGGTGTAGACCCCCGAAATATTTGACGGATGCATGTCCGTCAAATATTTGGGGGGTCTACACCCCCAAAATATTTGACGGATGTATGTCCGTCAAATACTTGGGGGGTCTACACCCCCATAATATTTGACGGCTGTATGTCCGTCAAATATTTGGGGGGTCTACACCCCCAAAACATTTGACGGATGTCCGTCAAATATTTGACGCATGCCCATGTGTCGGTTATCCGGGGGGTGTATGTCCGTCAAATATTGGGGGGCCTACACCCCCAAATTATTTCGAATATTTGACGCATGCCCATGCATCAGTTATCTGGGGGGTGTGGACTCCCAAAATATTTGACAGATGCATGTCCGTCAAATGTTTGGGGGGTCTACAGCCCCAAATTATTGGACCGATGTATGTCCATCAAATATTTGTGAGGTGTAAACCCCCAAAATATTTGACGGATGTATGTCCGTCAAATATTTGGGGGGTATACAGCCGCAAAATGTTTGACGGGTGTATGTCCGTCAAATATTTGACGCATGCCCATGCGTGAGTTATCTGGGGGGTGTAGACCTCCAAAATATTTGACGGATGTATGTCCGTCAAATATTTGGGGGGTCTACACCCCCAAAATATTTGACGCATGTATGTCCGTCAAATATTTGGGGGGTCTAAACCCCCAAAATATTTGACGGATGTATGTCCGTCAAATATTTGACGCGTGTCCATTGGTCAGTAATCTGAGGGGTGTAGACCCCCAAAATATTTGACGGATGTATGTCCGTCAATTATTTGGGGGGTCTACACCTCTAAATCATTTGACGGATGTATGTCCGTCAAATATTTGGGGGGTCTACACCCCGAAAATATTTGACGGATGTATGTGCGTCACATATTTGACACATGTCCATGTGTCAGTTATCTGGGGGGTGTAGACCCCCGAAATATTTGACGGATGCATGTCCGTCAAATATTTGGGGGGTCTACACCCCCAAAATATTTGACGGATGTATGTCCGTCAAATAGTTGGGGGGTCTACACCCCCAAAATATTTGACGGCTGTATGTCCGTCAAATATTTGGGGGGTCTACACCCCCAAAACATTTGACGGATGTCCGTCAAATATTTGACGCATGCCCATGTGTCGGTTATCCGGGGGGTGTATGTCCGTTCAATATTGGGGGGCCTACACCCCCAAAATATTTCGAATATTTGACGCATGCCCATGCATCAGTTATCTGGGGGGTGTGGACTCCCAAAATATTTGACAGATGCATGTCCGTCAAATGTTTGGGGGGTCTACAGCCCCAAATTTTTTGACCGATGTATGTCCATCAAATATTTGTGGGGTGTAAACCCCCAAAATATTTGACGGATGTATGTCCGTCAAATATTTGGGGGGTATACAGCCGCAAAATGTTTGACGGATGTATGTCCGTCAAATATTTGATGCATGCCCATGCGTCAGTTATCTGGGGGGTGTAGACCTCCAAAATATTTGACGGATGTATGTCCGTCAAATATTTGGGGGGTCTACACCCCCAAAATATTTGACGCATGTATGTCCGTCAAATATTTGGGGGGTCTAAACCCCCAAAATATTTGACGGATGTATGTCCGTCAAATATTTGACGCGTGTCCATTGGTCAGTAATCTGGGGGATGTATACCCCCAAAATATTTGACGGATGTATGTCCGTCAAATATTTGGGGGGTCTACACCCCCAAAATATTTGACGGATGTATGTCCGTCAAATACTTGGGGGGTCTACACACCCAAAATATTTGACGGCTGTATGTCCGTCAAATATTTGACGCATGACCATGCGTCAGTTATCCGGGGGGTGTAAACCCCCGAAATATTTGACGAATGTATGTCCGTCAAATATTTGGGGGGTCTACACCCCCAAAATATTTGACGGATGTATGTCCGTCAAATATTTGGGGGGTCTACACCCCCAAAACATTTGACGGATGTCCGTCAAATATTTGACGCATGCCCATGCATCAGTTATCTAGGGGGTGTGGACTCCCAAAATATTTGACGGATGCATGTCCGTCAAATATTTGGGGGGTCTACAACCCCAAATTATTTGACCGATGTATGTCCGTCAAATATTTGTGGGGTGTAAACCCCCAAAATATTTGACGGATGTATGTCCGTCAAACATTTGGGGGGTATAGAGCCCCAAAATGTTTGACGGATGTATGTCCGTCACATATTTGACGCATGCCCATGCGTCAGTTATCTGGGGGGTGTAGACCTCCAAAATATTTGACGGATGTATGTCCGTCAAATATTTGGGGGGTCTACACCCCCAAAATATTTGACGCATGTATGTCCGTCAAATATTTGGGGGGTCTAAACCCCTAAAATATTTGACGGATGTATGTCCGTCAAATATTTGACGCATGTCCATGTGTCAAATATTTGGGGGGTCTACACCTCTAAAATATTTGACGGATGTATGTCCGTCAAATATTTGACGCATGACCATGCGTCAGTTATCTGGGGGATGTAGACCCCCAAAATATTTGACGGATGTATGTCCGTCAAAAATTTGGGGGGTCTACACCCCCAAAATATTTGACGGATGTATGTCCGTCAAATATTTGGCGCATGTCCATGCGTCAGTTATCCTGGGGGCTGTAGACCCCCAAAATATTCGACGGATGTATGTCCGTCGAATATTTGGGGGGTCTACAGCCGAAAAAAATTTGACGGATGTTTGTCCGTCAAATATTTGGGGGGTCTACGGCCCGAAAATATTTGACGGATGTATGTCCGTCAAATATTTGACGCATGCCCATGCGTCAGTTATCTGGGGGGTGTCAACCCCCGAAATTTTTGACGCATGTATGTCCGTCAAATATTTGGGGGGTTTACACCCCCGAAATATTTGACGGATGTATGTCCGTGGAATATATGGGGGGTCTACAGCCCCAAATTATTAGACGGATGTATGTCCGTCAAATATTCGGGGGGTCTACACCCCCAAAAAATTTGACGGATGTATGTCCGTCAAATATTTGACGCATGCCCATGCATCAGTTATCTAGGGGGTGTGGACT
Organism: Eutreptiella sp. 'Long Island Sound 2002'; assembly: GCA_964036045.1. NCBI lineage: Eukaryota > Euglenozoa > Euglenophyceae > Eutreptiales > Eutreptiaceae > Eutreptiella > Eutreptiella sp. 'Long Island Sound 2002'. The sequence continues at coordinate 110,927,360 of OZ038382.1, forward strand.
CCCGAAACATTTGACGGATGTATGTCCGTCAAATATTTGGGGGGTCTACAGCCCCAAAATATTTGACGGATGTATGTCCGTCAAATATTTGACGCATGCCCATGCGTCAGTTATCTGGGGGCTGTAGACCCCCGAAATATTTGACGGATGTATGTCCGTCAAATATTTGGGGGGTCTACACCCCCAAAATATTTGACGGATGTATGTCCGTCAAATGTTTGGGGGGTCTGGACCCCCAAAATATTTGATGGATGTATGTCCGTCAAATGTTTGACGCATGCCCATGCGTCAGTTATCTGGGGGGTGTAGACCCCCGAAACGTTTGACGGATGTATGTCCGTCAAATATTTGACGCATGCCCATGCGTCAGTTATCTGGGGGATGTAGAGCACCGAAATGTTTCACGGATCTATGTCCGTCAAATATTTGGGGGGTCTACACCCCCAAAATAATGGACGGATGTATGTCCGTCATATGTTTGGGGTGTCTGGACCCCCAAAATATTTGACGGATGTATGTCCGTCAAATATTTGACGCATGTCCATGCGTCAGTTATGAGGGGGGTGTAGACCTCCAAAATATTTGACGGATGTATGTCCGTCAAATCTTTGGGGGGTCTACGGCCCCGAAATATTTGACGGATGTATGTCCGTCAAATATTTGACGCATGTCCATGCGTCAGTTATCTGGGGGGTGTAGACCCCCGAAATATTTGACGGATGTATGTCCGTCAAATATTTGGGGGGTCTACGCCCCCAAAATATTTGACGGATGTATGTCCGTCAAATATTTGGGGGGTCTACACCGCCAAAATATTTGACGGATGTATGTCCGTCAAATATTTGACGCATGCCCATGTGTCAGTTATCCGGGGGGTGTAGACCCCCGAAATATTTGACGGATGTATGTCCGTCAAATATTTGACGCATGCCACCCCTGCCAAGTGGATAAACAATTCACGGAGGGGGTGTACACCCCTTACAGGTGGGGGGGTATACAGGTGTCTAATGTGTCTAATGTTCCACTGAGGGGGGTATATAGGTATCTAATGTGTCTAATGTTCCACTGAGAGGGGAATACAGGTGTGTAATGCGTTTAATGTTCGGCTGAGAGGGGTATACAGGTGTCGAATATGTCCAATGTGCCAGTGAGGGGGGTATACAGGTGTCTATAGTGTCTAATGTTCCACTGAAGGGGGTATACAGGTGTCTAATGTTTCTAATGTTCCACTGAGAGGGGTATACAGGTGTCTAATGTGTCTAATGTTCCACTGAGGGAGGTATACAGGTGTCGGCTGTGTCTAATGTTCCACTGAGGGGGGTATACAGGTGTGTAATGCGTTTAATGTTCCACTGAGAGGGGTATACAGGTGTCGAATGTGTCCAATGTTCCACTGAGGGGGGGTACACAGGTGTCTAATGTGTCTAATGTTCCACTGAGAGGGGTATACAGGTGTCTAATGTGTCTAATGTTCCACTGAGGGGGGTATACAAGTGTCTAATGCGTTTAATGTTCCACTGAGGGGGGTATACAGGTGGCAAATGTGTCTAATCTTCCACTGAGGGGGGTATACAGGTGTCTAATGTGTCTAATGTTCCACTGAGAGGGGTATACAGGTGTCGAATGTGTCCAATGTTCCACTGAGGGGGGTATACAGGTGTCTAATGTGTCTAATGTTCCACTGAGGGGGGTATTCAGGTGTCGGCTGTGTCTAATGTTCCACTGAGGGGGGTATACAGGTGTGTAATGCGTTTAATGTTCCACTGAGAGGGGTATACAGGTGTCGAATGTGTCCAATGTTCCACTGAGGGGGGGTACACAGGTGTCTAATGTGTCTAATGTTCCACTGAGAGGGGTATACAGGTGTCTAATGTGTCTAATGTTCCACTGAGGGGGGTATACAAGTGTCTAATGCGTTTAATGTTCCACTGAGGGGGGTATACAGGTGGCAAATGTGTCCAATCTTCCACTGAGGGGGGTATACAGGTGTCGAATGTGTCCAATGTTCCACTGAGGGGGGTATACAGGTGTGAAATGTGACTAATGTTCCACTGAGAGGGGTATACAGGTGTTGAATGTGTTCAATAATCCCCCCGAGAGGGGTATACAGGTGTCTAATGTGTCTAATGTTCCACTGAGGGGGGTACACAGGTGTCAAATGTGACTAATGTTCCATTGAGGGGGGTATACAGGTGTCTAATGTGTCTAATGTTCCACTGAGAGGGGTATACAGGTGTCGAATGTGTTCAATGTTCCACCGAGAGGGGTATACAGGTGTCGAATGTGTCCAATGTTCCACCGAGAGGGGTATGAAGGTGTCAAATGTGACTAATGTTCCATTGAGGGGGGTATACAGGTGTCGAATGTGTCTAATGTTCCACTGAGAGGGGTATACATGTGTCAAATGTGACTAATGTTCCATTGAGGGGGGTATACAGGTGTCTAATGTGTCTAATGTTCCATTGAGAGGGGTATACAGGTGTCGAATTTGTCCAATGTTCCACCGAGAGGGGTATGAAGGTGTCAAATGTGACTAATGTTCCATTGAGGGGGGTATACAGGTGTCGAATGTGTCTAATGTTCCACTGAGAGGGGTATACATGTGTCAAATGTGACTAATGTTCCATTGAGGGGGGTATACAGGTGTCTAATGTGTCTAATGTTCCATTGAGAGGGGTATACAGGTGTCGAATGTGTTCAATGTTCCACCGAGAGGGGTATACAGGTGTCGAATGTGTCTAATGTTCCACTGAGGGGGGTATACAGGTGTGAAATGTGACTAATGTTCCATTGAGGGGGGTATATAGGTGTCTAATGTGTCTAATGTTCCACTGCGGGGGGTATACAGGTGTCTAATGTGTCTAATGTTCCACTGAGAGGGGTATACAGGTGTCGAATGTGTCCAACGTTCCACTGAGGGGGGTATACAGGTGTCTAATGTGTCTAATGTTCCACTGAGAGGGGTATACAGGTGTCTAATGCGTCTAATGTTGCACTGAGGGGGGTATACAGGTGGCAAATGTGTCTAATGTTCCGCTGAGGGGGGTATACAGGTGTCTAATGTGTCTAATGATCCACTGAGAGGGGTATACAGGTGTCTAATGTGTCTAATGTTCCACTGGGGGGGGTATACAGGTGGCAAATGTGTCTAATGTTCCACTGAGGGGGGGTACACAGGTGTCTAATGTGTCTAATGTTCCGCTGAGAGGGGTATACAGGTGTCGAATGTGTCCAATGTTCCACTGAGTTGGGTACACAGGTGTCTAATGTGTCTAATGTTCCACTGAGAGGGGTGTACAGGCGTCTAATGCGTCTAATGTTCCACTGAGGGGGGTATACAGGTGTCTAATGCGTCTAATGTTCCACTGAGAGGGGTATACAAGTGTCGAATGTGTCCAATGTTCCACTGAGAGGGGTATACAGGTGTCTAATGTGTCTAATGTTCCAATGAGGGGGGTATACAGGTGGCAAATGTGTCTAATGTTCCACTAAGGGGGGTATACAGGTGTCGAATGTGTCTAATGTTCCACTGAGAGGGGTATACAGGTGTCTAATGTGTCTAATGTTCCACTGCGGGGGGTATACAGGTGTCGACTGTGTCTAATGTTCCACTGAGGGGGGTATATAGGTGTGTAATGCGTTTAATGTTCCACTGAGAGGGGTATACAGGTGTCGAATGTGTCCAATGTTCCACTGAGGGGGGTACACAGGTGTCTAATGCGTCTAATGTTCCACTGAGAGGGGTATACAGCTGTCTAAGGTGTCTAATGTTCCACTGAGGGGGGTATACAGGTGTCTCATGCGTCTAATGTTCCACTCGGAGGTGTATACAGGTGTCTAATGTGTCTAATATTCCACTGAGGGGGGTAGACAGGTGTCTAATGCGTCTAATGTTCCACTGAGAGGGGTATACAGGTGTCTAATGTGTCTAATGTTCCACTGAGAGGGGTATAGTGGTGTCGAATGTGTTCAATGTTCCATCGAGAGGGGTATGCAGGTGTGTAATGCGTCTAATGTTCCACTGAGAGGGGTATACAGGTGTCGAATGTGTCTAATGTTCCACTGAGGGGGGTATACAGGTGTCTCATGCGTCTAATGTTCCACTCAGAGGTGTATACAGGTGTCGAATGTGTCCAATGTTCCACTGAGAGGGGTATACAGGTGTCTAATGTGTCTAATGTTCCACTGAGGGGGGTATACGGGTGGCAAATGTGTCTAATGTTCCACTGAGGGGGGTATACAGGTGTCGACTGTGTCTAATGTTCCACTGAGAGGGGTATACAGGTGTCTAATGTGTCTAATGTTCCACTGCGGGGGGTATACAGGTGTCGACTGTGTCTAATGTTCCACTGAGGGGGGTATATAGGTGTGTAATGCGTTTAATGTTCCACTGAGGGGGGTACACAGGTGTCTAATGTTTCTAATGTTCCACTGAGAGGGGTATACAGGTGTCTAATGTGTCTAATGTTCCACTGAGGGGGGTATACAGGTGTCTCATGCGTCTAATGTTCCAGTCGGAGGGGTATACAGGTGTCGAATGTGTCCAATGTTCCACTGAGGGGGGTATACAGGTGTCTAATGTTTCTAATGTTCCACTGAGAGGGGTATACAGGTGTCTAATGTGTCTAATGTTCCACTGAGGGGGGTATACAGGTGTCTAATGTGTCTAATGTTCCACTGAGAGGGGTATAGTGGTGTCGAATGTGTTCAATGTTCCATCGAGAGGGGTATACAGGTGTGTAATGCGTCTAATGTTCCACTGAGAGGGGTATACAGGTGTCGAATGTGTCTAATGTTCCACTGAGGGGGGTATATAGGTGTCTCATGCGTCTAATGTTCCACTCAGAGGTGTATACAGGTGTCGAATGTGTCCAATGTTCCACTGAGAGGGGTATACAGGTGTCTAATGTGTCTAATGTTCCACTGAGGGGGGTATACGGGTGGCAAATTTGTCTAATGTTCCACTGAGGGGGGTATACAGGTGTCGCCTGTGTCTAATGTTCCACTGAGAGGGGTATACAGGTGTCTAATGTGTCTAATGTTCCACTGCGGGGGGTATACAGGTGTCGACTGTGTCTAATGTTCCACTGAGGGGGGTATATAGGTGTGTAATGCGTTTAATGTTCCACTGAGAGGGGTATACAGGTGTCGAATGTGTCCAATGTTCCACTGAGGGGGGTACACAGGTGTCTAATGTTTCTAATGTTCCACTGAGAGGGGTATACAGGTGTCTAATGTGTCTAATGTTCCACTGAGGGGGGTATACAGGTGTCTCATGCGTCTAATGTTCCAGTTGGAGGGGTATACAGGTGTCGAATGTGTCCAATGTTCCACTGAGGGGGGTATACAGGTGTCCAATGTTTCTAATGTTCCACTGAGAGGGGTATACAGGTGTCTAATGTGTCCAATGTTCCACTGAGGGTATACAGGTGTGAAATGTGTCTAATGTTCCACTGAGTTGGGTATACAGGTGTCTAATGTGTCTAATGTTCCACTGAGAGGGGTATATAGGTGTTGAATGCGTCCAATGTTCCACTGAGGGGGGATACAGGTGTCTAATGTGTCTAATGTTCCACTGAGGGGGGTAAACAGGTGTCAAGGGGGCGCCTGGGGGATTGGTGCCCCATCCACCCTCCACCGGTACTAACTAAGGAACGGAGTAACATACCTCCTATTTTATTTTTTTGGGGGGTTCGGACCTTGGTAAGCAAAGGGGAAAGCACTCTACTAGAAAAGAAAACCTGAAAAAGAAGAACAGGCATACCCTCCCTAACCTCGACCACACAAGCAGGGAAATGACAGGGTGGGAGGGAGGGAGGGAGGGGAGGGAGGGAGGAAGGGAGGAAGGGAGGCTCTCTTGGGCGGCCGTAGAGGCTGTGTTGTGCTGTGTTGTGCTGTAAAATGCTGTGCTATGCTATATGTTGTGTTGTGCTGTGCTGTGCTATGCCGTGCTGTGCTGTGCCGTGCTCGAAATCCACTACTCCCCCTTTCCACAGTTCCGGCCCAACCCGATGAACCCCCACCCACCCACCCCACCAGCAAAACTGACCCGATTAGCTCAGGTGAGGTTGCTTGGGCGAGACATCAGGATTCTGTTCCCACTTGTCTTCAGTCACATATGAGCCCCCCGATCGGTTTGAGTCAGAGAGATGGGGTGGGCACGTACCATCATTGAAGGGGTTGCAAGCACTGGTTGGGTGTCAGACGCTAGGGTCGGGACCACAACCCACTTCTACACCTCAAGGGTGTGGTGACAATGGGACAAGTCTGATATTGGGGGGGACACGGGGAGGGGGGGGTTAGAAAGGGTGCTGGGGGGGGGGGGGGTGATGGTCCATAAAAGTCGATGTCTGATGTCTGATAGCCGACTAGGTCGCTATGCACATAGCTGATGCACAACGTTTTGTGAGCACAGGTGTGATCTAAGTGCCTAAAAAAAATAAGACAAGAGGGTTGCAATCGGACATAGTGTTCTATTGCCAGTAGTAAAGGCACGTGCATTTGTATGCACCACGCCTGTCCCATCGACATGGTCAGAAAAAACTTGGAACTCAATTCTATTGTCGGCAGTAAAACCGGTATACCATACAGCAGATTGCCCACACAGCATGCATGACATGCGCTGCGAGTCATTGATGGGCAGGTCGGGGTGGTATACATGGGTGTAGATGCCCTGCAGCTGGCGCAACTCCTTCAATTTACAGGTCGTTGTGCTCACCGTCACGTTTTTTGTCAACGGATCCAGCAACCACGGCATGAACTCCTTGCACCACCAGTAGTGCATGTCCTCCACGGACTCTTTGAACGTTGCTAGACCCAGGACCCTTGACTCGTTGAATTTTTGAATTGCCGGCACCACATGTGGATAGCCATACATCATCCCAACAAAATTTGTAACTCCCCGCAACTGCGCCACTGCTTGCTTTTGCTGTGACTACCAGAATGTTAATGCACGTTTATGTTTCAATATCCACGGTCACATCGCCGCGGTGTCCATACAACGCACCGGGTACCATGAAACTTTCTACTGCTAGTACATGCCGTTTTTTCTAGTGTCTCATAGTCCTTGTACTCCGAACCCAGATCTTGAATAATGGTCCAAATCTCGTCTCCATATAGTGTCGCCTTCTTCCGGCTGTTGCCTTCTCTTTGCTCGCACGGCTCTGCCAGGCTTCCAATGATCTGGTTGAAGGTGGTCTCCTCATGACTCGGCTAGGCTCGCTAATGGAGGCCTCCTACCCTCCTCAGCAGGGCTCTGGGGGTCTCTCGTTTCATCACCACGGCCAATGTCTGTGTGTAGGGCTTCGGCAGGGCTGCTTCATCAAACCTTGCCCCCCCCCCCCCCCCTTGTGCCACGAGTGCCGTCTTTTACACCGGAGGAAATGTGCTGACCCACAAAGGAAAAGTATGTGGAGTCTGTGGAGGAAACAAAGCGCATCCTTTTAGTGCCTCCAAAAAAAAAAGGTAGCAGCCACTTGATTGCGCTCTTTGTCTTGATTGCCCATTGTCAGCAATAAAAGGCAACGCCCATTGCTGCATTGCAGGCGCAAATACCTTGCAGGTCAAGTAAGTATGTCTAGACCTCCGCCACCACGCCTCTCAGTCGCAGGCTTGCCCTGATCTTGTCCAGTCGTGTGCTGCTCACTGGACCTGCCTGTCCCCCGCATCGCGCATCCATGCCACACCAGCTCATTAAGTGGTACGTACCCCTGCCAGGCAATCCATTCGTGGACCTGTTTCAATGCTGCCTCGGCCTCTTCGCCCGTCCAATGCTTTGTTGTGCCCACTGTCTGTCCACCTCCTCTATCGGGTCGCCTGCTCCTTGTCATCCTCCTCCTCCTCCTCCTCCTCATAGTCATCGCCTGCTGGCTCCGCATCCCGGTCCTCTCATGTGCCACTGCCAGGGTCTGGTGGTGCATCGATGCGCACTTCCTCCATTTCGTCGTTGGGGAGGTCCGCGGCAGGATCAGGCAACAGAATACTTGGGGCAAGGGACGCCTCTGCGGGAGGGGGGGGGGGTTGCTTCTGCAGGCGGCCCTGCATGCTGCGCACCCCTGCGAGCACTGCCATCCTCAGAAACCGTTTCACTACAAATAGTCCCATGGGTAGATGCACAAAGAAAACCAAAAAAAGGCCCAAATAGCCCGAGCTATAGGCAAATTTGGCACTATCTAGAGTATGTTGTGGCACATTGCTTCATTCAATTATTTGCCATGCCCCCTATGTGGCTGCACCATGCAAGTTCAAACTCTCGTGTAGGGCGTGTATCCACATACAAAAACCCCAGGCACTGCTTCCAAGAATAGAAATGTCAGGGTGCTTGTTGCTTATGCCGCAGAAGTGGCCTGCAACATTTTACTGAAACACATTTCTCAAGACTCACAACCTCGACACGAACTTACATCTCGGAGGCTGAAATATGCTTATTACTTGCTACTTGGTACCACATTTTATTGCCGAGAGTGCAAAAACACGCAGTCACTTTGCACGGAACACATAACCACTACATGCCAAAGCCATGTTGTACGACAGGGACGTCGCACGACGCAACAAACATTGGCGTACTTCGCAGATACCCAAAGTACGTTCTACTGTTGGCAGTAAAATGTTGTGCAAACTCCATGCGCACAAGACACAAAAGCAGCGCACACCAGCAGAGTAGATGCATGCCATGCATATACAAGCAAGGACCAAGCACGGTCGTGGTCTTCTATTGATGGCAACAAAAGGGTGGTGCTCGTCGACAGTCACATTGTGAACCCCGTCTGAGTTGTCACTATACACAATAGCAGACGTCAAGGTCAATACATCGGATGCTGATGCATCATTCCTGGTGGCATCATCACCATCCACAATAGGACCCACATGGTACCGTGGTGCAGGCTCTGCCGCAACATGCGTACGCACAACTTGGAGCGGAACACAGACCCACCCCTTGACCGGCACATCCGGGGGGCCTTGATCCCCCACAGCATCCCCGTCAATGTGGAAGGGGTGTGGGCGTGTATACCCAAAATGGGCACAGAAGCTCACGAACGACTGTTTGAATTCGCGGAACACAGGGTGCAGAGGCACCTGAGCCACGTTGCGAGGTAGATGCGCCCTGGCTACATCAAACCTAGGCTACCTTTCTACCTTTGTCTCACCAAAAAACAACACGTCCAGCGAACGGTATGAACCATACAGCAACGTTCCATCCGCAACCCGGGTGTTGAAACAAGGCGGAAAGGTAGGGTCCTCCGACCACTGCATAGTAGCCTGCATGGTATTGGCAGCCCGGGCACCTGGCCGTGGCCGAGTAGCCATCTTTTTGACAAAGGGCACAGTACGACCAAGAATGCATGCTAGCAACCGTGTAAGATGCATGCGCACCAATCGTACTGACTTGCGGGTGATATGGAGGCTTGTTAGGGGCTTCCAAGTACCGGGCTCATGGTGGTGTAAGGTAACAAAAACGTTGTGGTAGTCATCAACGCTGGTAATGTTGGTGCCGTCGCCCATTCCCCGTGCCAAACGGGACACCACGGCCTCCCCCTTCGCCTCCACGAAGGTAGATGCAAGGAGGGAGGAGTGGTATGGGGGCCATATTCGAAATGCTAAGTGCAAAGGTAGTTTCTAACCACCGTCTTTGTGCTTCGGGTTCCACTTCGGAATCAAGTAAAGAGACACTTGCAGGCACCGCTTGGCTGCTTCACCGGTACCGGGTGTACGGTGGTACCACGAACAATCGCGCACCATAATACCACGACGAAGTAGGGCTGGGGCACATTGGAAAAGAAGTCATTATAGCCCTGCTAACAACTTACCTTTAAGCGTGCTACTGACAACAGTAGAGCGTAAATGAGCACGTATACCTCGTATGGAGAGATAAATAGCCAAAATAAGATGCTCCTTAACAATAAGGGAAAGATATGCATACGGTTGTCCTCCCGCTAGGTTTTGAAGGAACCCCTCGCATTCAAGTGCCACTATGCATGGAAGGAAAGCATTGTTCGTGTGATCAACACGGTCTTATATGGATGCCAGACACGGAACAAGGGACAAACGAAGCCATACACATGTCGCATTGTGAGGGGCTGCATGCAGCAGCTGTAGAAAATTTTTAAGTGGCTGCAGTGTATCGTGATGCCGCATAACATCGCTAAGACTGGTGCTGAACAATTGATAGCCAACTGCAGTACGCCATACATGGCCTGGTGAAAACCAAAGGCTACGGAGATGGGCACATCCATGATAGCTAAGGAGTACAATTGGGTAACCTCACCGTCCTTGCGGCGAAGGTCCAAAGGGCACCGTACCTCCTCAAAACCCGTGTGTTCACGCACAAGGTGCTTTGTCGCCGCCGTAAAGGATAACCATGCATCTTGTAAGTCCGTAACATGCTGAGCCATATCACTATATAGGGATTTAGGCATCGGATGCCCCGCGAAATGTCCCCTCCACTACCAGCAGGTATAAGCGCCGTTGCCGTTGTTGCCAATGATATGTCCCGTCGAGTGGCCGGGGTTTCGGAGTACCGGGCTTTGTTGAACTGATCTACCCAGGCAACAAGTGATTCCGCCCCGTGTTGCAACATCCGTAGCACCTCTTGACGAGCAATATCTACCCGGGTCGCCACAGGCGTCTGACGGCTTGATAGTAAACCACTAGCGTCAAGCTGAACACGAATCCGTTTGCTAACCCTTGGTGTGTCTTAAGGCAGGCTTGCACGGGCAATATCTAAATGACTAAGGTTAAGCAGGGTAGAGCACAGCATAAAGCGGGTTAATATCAACCTCCGTAACCACCCCTTCCGCCCTCGGTCTTCCCAGTCCTCCTTGAATCTGTTCAAAGAGTTTTGCCGGCGGGTCTTGGGGTTGATGCGCAGCTATAGCAACAAGTGCACCACGAATTCTATCGGGCCGCCGTCAACGGCGTCCCCACATACATCCTCGGCGGATTGATAGGGGGTCTCCATGTTAAGGACACAGCGCCACATGTCTAAGTCGATGGCACCGGAGGGCGGGGTGCAGGACATGGGTGTCTAGCACAAAACCGCAGCATGAGGCGAGCTTCCACTGTCAGCAATAGAACAAGTCAGACCTTGTGGCGAGGTGGCTCGAAAGTAGTACACCAGCATACAGAACGTGTCGCATGTTGGTAGAATTCCACATATGTATGGGTCATAGGCACTGCTAATACCACTCAACGCATCGCTGTGTATTCTACTGCCACCAGTAGAACGGTAGCGCACCAGGGCCGGCATTGATCTATGTTCCAACGTGTGCCAAACAGGACACTAATGCACAGGATGCCATACAAATACCTGTGACAACAGTCTTCCGTGTATGCTGATAAGAACAAAAGAGAACATGTGTCTACAATGGGACGCGAACCATGCATGGACAAGGCATGTGTCGTGAAGCGGACCAGGGTACGATATGAAAACAGTGCAACGCAAAATGCGGATAGCGCACACTAAGGTGAACGAGTGAACAGACAAGGCTGGAAAACGTGGAAATCCATGGCGTAACGGTAGAGCGCAACACTACATTGTCACCCTTGATGGACACCGTGACCTGTTCTACGGCCAGCTATAGAATCATTGTGGGAATTCTCTTGCAGGCTTGCAGCACGGAGAAATGGAAGGAAATGTGGGTAGGAGGTGCTGTGCAGCAATTAAAGAGTGGCCACGACCCGGAAAGTCTTGTACGAGACACATATGATGCATGAAGCAGTGTTTTGTTTTAGTGGAAAGAATCGATAAAAGATGAAAACTGCAAATCCAGTACCCCATCGTCTAGTGCAGCGGTATGCATGGTGGATCGTCAATTGTGGGCGCAGGTTCGATGCCCACTATCGTCCACGTGGCCACCACGTGCATGTCGCACCAGAACGTGGTCCCCCACTAAAGAGGCTTATACCCCAGAAATACGGGGTACACTAGGGGCACGGTCCATAGTTTTATGGTCCTACAACATGTACTAAGTACCAAGTATTGCAGTGCAGTAGTTCTGCTGCTGGCAGTAAAAAGACACAAATGAAAAAGGGTAAAAAGCTTGTTGAGCTACGAATTGCAACACTAGTAGCCATGTGATGTGCACCCGATACCGCATAACCGGGTGTACTCTATAGTGCGAGTCCTGTAGATGGAATGAAACAGACAGTACCAACGAGTACCTCCCTATTCACTCGTCCAGAGGGCGGTATTCCCTTCCTAATAGGCACAAACCACATGCGTAGGCTAGTTCAGCATGACATAAACACATGTACATGTAGACAACCTTGCGCCTAGCCCTCCCCCCATTGATACACCCAAAGGAACATATCTTCGACACATGTCAACATAGTGCCCGGGTCTGCCCATATTCTAATGCCACCAGTAGAATAAATTGGTCTTGGTACCGTGGGATGCCTTTTGTCGAATATTTTTTAAATTGGTTTTTTGTGCACATCCCTCAGAGAGTTTTCGCCAAAACGGCATTTTTGGCGCATGAGTAAGTTACCGTTTACAAGGTAACTTTGCACCCCCAAGTGAATGCTTTGTGCTCCCAATTCATGTACATCAGGCGCAAACCGGTTGATGGTGGGAGGGAGGATCATCTTGGGTGTGATCCCGTTTACTCTCCAATCAAAGGTGCCGCCACACACTTTCTTACTTCCCTCGTTTTAGACTTGCCGGAGCGCTTTGCTAGGAGGGTATGGTGCAGCAAGAGAGACCACCACATTGGATTGAGGCTTCATCTTGCTCTTGTGACTGTGGTTTCTCTTTTGTGACATCCAACCATCATGGGCAAGACACGCAACATGCGTGCTTCATCCTGTGGATTGGGTGTCATGCGCCATGTGTCCAAGAGTGATGTCCACGTGAAATGTTTGAAAATATGCATGGCATGCAATTTAGGCCACGCCGTCGCGTGCGACGGCACATTATAGACATAGAGGATACCATGTTGCTTTGTTTTGATACATTCAAATGTTTTTCTGTCCCTTGTGATGTGGAGGACTTTGAACCCACCGAAGGGAAGATATCCCTTTTGGCTAGACCCACCATTGCACGCACGAAAAAATGTGGAATTTCTGAAATTGAAGAGTTGTATGGCAGAGAAGGGGATGCATACTCAGAAGTTGAAGAATACCTGGACCATCCCACAACATTTTTTAAAGCCGTTGAACAACCCAAGAAGGATCCCCCCATTCCTCCCGCAGGGTTTACGTACAATGTAAATGCAGCACTTGCTGCATCTATGCAAGATGGCCCGATGCATGAGTGGGTGCGTTGTGAACTTAGGGATGCTTTCCGCACATATGGTTTGTTTGTTCGAGGGAACAAGGCAAATGTGCTGGCGCGTGTTGTCAGTCACTTTGCAAGCAAGTATGTATTAAGCACTATTATGCGCACGACTCGTGGAATTGGTTGACTACAAAAAGGGTGGGCATAAATAATCTGAATTGCTTCTGTGTTGGTGTGCATGTGTGTGCAATGAACTGCAATCCAAAGTCCAACCAATCCACCTTTGTATGCATGTGTAGTATTGGTGTGCAATCCTAGACTTCAATTGCTCCACATTTGTATGCCTGTGTAGGGATGAACTGCAAACCAAGAGTCTAGCGTACCCAAGGGAGAAGAGTGGCAACACCCATCCGGGGACAGCAGTTTTGGGGTTTTCGGTGAAATATGCCACTTCATTGTTTTTTTTTTAGCTAGGGAACATCTCGCTCAAACGTACTAAAAGCACATACCGCAAGTTTGAGACCTTCCTCATGGATGGTTTGACTGGTGTGAACCACATTCTACCATCCTCAAACTGCACAGCCTTGACATAGAATGATGTGAAACAAATTAGTTCCAACATGGCTCAGCCTGAAGCCCACATTACCGTCGGCGGTGTTCTTGCACGCCTGCACGCACGCGCACAACAGCCACATGACATCCAACCCATAGGTGTTTTCTTGAAGGTAATGAACAACGACAAAAAAATTGTGGTCAGAAAATGGAATGGCGCTGGCCCGATTCCAAGTGGCAAAACCACTTGTTGCCAGTGGCAAGCCCTTGACTACTCTTCTTAGACACAAGCAGAACTAGTGGTTGGAGTTGCACCGGAGATCCAAGTTTGTGATGAATAGCATTACAAATTTGATAACCCACAAACTTGAATCGGGGATTGTTGGACTCGTGGATCACTGAAGCATGAATGAAAAGAACGGACGAGCGGGCGAGAAAGAGGTTGTTGCGGTTTGCAACTACATTTTTGCCCCACACACTGCTCAATTCCGTACACCTCAGCGTGAAGCGAAGCACGGAAAGGTGCAATCACAAAGTGGCCGTAGTGTGGCTCGATATTTACGGTTGTACCCCAATGCATGCTTTCACTTTGCCAGTACCAGCAAAGCTGCTCGCCCAGCATCCAATACTACCATGTCCACCGGCCTCCAGAGCGCTCCTCTTGTTTTAGCGGATTTCCATAATACCTTCCCTTGGTACCTGTATGAAAGGTAGTTTTGTTCATCATAAATGGTTGTTTGAAATATGAACGGATTTTGCTATTGCTAGGGTACCCATGGGCCATTTTCGTTCAAAGCTGGGGGGGTTGGGTCAACACCCTTGAGGTGAGGTTTTTTTTTGTCTACCGGGGGGTTTTTTTGGGGGAAATTGCCAATTTTGCCAATTTTTGAAAATTATGAAAACATCCTCCCCTGTTCATGATTCGGTGCATAATTTAGTTCATAATTCAAAACCCGCCTTAAATACTCCCGCTTTGAACACGCCGAGCATTTTATGAACGCGTTTTATGAACGCGTTTTATGAACAGATGCACATGCACACAAAAATCGCTCAAGCTTCATTCTTTCTTGTACTAGCTTGGCCTTGCTTGTCCTTGCATGTTCATGCCGCCCTAAAGCTCCGGGCTGGGGCCTGTCGGGTCCTCGCAAAGGGGGGCCGTGGCCTGGGTTTCGCCCCCATCCGGGGCTTGGGCATGGGTTTGGGCAGGTGGTTGGGCTGCGGGTTTGGCCGAGGCGTGCGCTAGGGCATCCACCTCCATGGGTGCGACTTGAGAAACCTTTTGGCGGGGGCTGAGGGGCCCGCTTAGCCTCAGGCTTGGGTTCAGGCTTAGCTGGCTTGGGGGCCGGCTCAGCCGGCGGGTTAGCGTCTGGTTTGGCGTTAGGCTTCTTTTTGGCCTTGTGCTACTTGCAATGGGTCAGTGCTACAGCATGAGCGGAATACAATAGCTGCCTCTAAACCAGAAACATCTTCTTTTCCCCTCGGTGTTCCACCCACACTCTGCCCCCCTGCCCCAACGCAACCGAGCTTACAACCCCCGGGTAGACACCATCGGTGTAGGACACATACACCTGTTCACCAAGCAGGGGTCAGGTGACTCATCCCCCTCCAAAGAGGGGGGTTCCTCGCGCCGCTTTTGCTGCCGGGGCTGCTTCCCCTTCACCCCCTTCCCATGTCCACGGGGGTGTGCCTGAACCGACGATGAGCTGCTGCCTGGTTCAAAGGACTTGCAGCGAGGGGGGGGGCTTTTTGGGTTGCGTGGGTTTGGGAGGGGGGGGGGGGGGGGGGCACGGCTCAGGGTTTAGGTTTCTCGGCGCGGGGGGGACTTTGCTTGGGAGGTGCTGCGGGGGCTGCCCGGGGTGGGGGGGCTCAACCCACAACCTCGTCCCTACACCCATGCCACCCCAACTCCCCTAGGCTCGCCTAGCAGGGCGTATTTGCCGCCCACGTGTCCATTCGGTGGCGGGAGCGCTCCCAATCCCGCAGCCCAGAGAGAATGGCGCACCCCCGTTGGGGATTGAGGAGCAGCACGTGGTACAAGGCGGACAGGGCGATGCTGAACTCGGCGGTGCCCAACCGGTACCGGATGCGGACCCTTGCGACGTCCGCCGGGTTCAATTCCACATCCACGACCTGTGACAGTGCCGTTCATAAAATGCGTTCTAAAACGCGTTCATAAAACGCGTTCATGGTTCATAAACGGGCAGTGCAGGGTCGCTGAATTAGGAACGCCGAATTATGAACGAATTATGGACGAATAATAAACGCACATACCTCAAAATCTGGCTCTGGTCCGATGGTCCCCATGCCCAGGGTGGTCCGCGCATTCGCAGCTGCGGTGGGAGCTGCGGCCGCGAAAAAACTTTGGACCGCGTCAAATCCCCAGCCCCACTTGGTTGGGGGATGGGGGACAGGGCCTTTCCCGCCAGGGGCTTCCATGCCCATGCCCCCCCCCCTTGTACCGCCAGGCACACCCCTCAACCTTGTTGCGGATGCGGAGTCCCTCGGGGGCGACGGTGGGGGCCGTTGTGCTGCTGGTGGCTGCGGGTGCCGTGCCAAGGGGCTTGATGGGGCGGGTGATGGTGAGGCCCTCCACGGCCCCTTTGTACGAGGCCTCCTGCCCCGGGTCATACGGCCCCCCAAAAGTGGATTCCCATTGTGGGATGCACTCCAACTTGCGCCCGGAGCGCTGCAACTTCACCCACCCCCTTTGCTCCCAATGGAGGAACAACAGCTCCCAATGGGAGCCCCGCATCCGCAAAAGGCGGTGAAATGCCCACCGCAGGGTGACGTAAGTCACACCGGGGCTCGAAAAAAGGGGGGCATCGGGGGAGTACCCACTGTCCAGCGCTCCTTGCGCCCAGGGGAGGCGTAGCACGTTGCGCTAGTTGGCGTGGCTCAGGCCCCAAGGGATGGCCGGCCTCCCCCCTCAAGCACGGGGTCACAACCAACACCCACTCCCCCTCCCCCCCCCCCTGCCTCCCCCTCCACTGCCATGCCCTCAATCTCGGCCTTCACCTCCTCGATGTCGGTCGCGGCCTCCTCCTCCTTCACCCCCCTCCCCGCCGCAGCCTCCTTCTTCTTCCTCTTCTCCTCCTCCTTCTTCTCCTTCTTCCTGGTCTTTTCCTCCTTCTTCTTCGCCTTCTTCCTCCCCTTCCTCTTTTGCTCCGAGGAGTCTGTTGACTGCTCACTCGAGGGGTCGACGGCGGGTCGGGAGGCGGGCTGAGCGGCATGGGGTTGGGGGTGGGCTTGAGGAGGCAGAGGAGCTTGAGGTGGAGGTGGGGGTGGAGGTGGAGCTTGAGGCTGAGCTGGAGCTGGAGCATGGGCTGTCCTTCGCTGCTCCTGTGGACATGGGGGACAATATTTATAAATCGTTCATAAAAGTGGTTCATAATTCATCATTTCACAAATCGGTTCATAATTCATTTATGGCGGCAGTTTCGGTTGTATGAACGCCGAATTATGAACACAATGTGAACGCGAACAAAAGCACACAGACAACATACCACCAGGGCCATGGTCGCCTTCTGGATCTCCGGTTGCGGTACCAAGATTTTCTGTACCTCCCGTGCAATCTCAGGGGGGTGATTTCCCACCTAGGCCTCCCGGAAGGCCACGAAGAGCCTCCCCAAGGCCATGCAACAATGCAAAATGCACAAAAATACCCGGTTTTTGGCTATGAGCAGCAGCGGTTCGCCAGTGCATCGTGCCGCATCTAAACTTTTGCGGGTCCCTAGATAGCGACGATGATTGTTCGCATCCGACCGCGTTGTCCTCCAAGCAGCGACGCCATTCTACCGCTTAGCCGTGTTGTCACGCACGGCCTTGTTGAAAATGCTCCCCACTTGGGGAGCCACGCTGATGCCCAGCAGCCGCCGGAGCCACGGCCGGTTCCCAAGGAGGACCGCTGCCGGCACCCAGCTGTCGCAACAGTAAAACTTTTTTCAGTGAATAATTGACTGCAGGACCTGTGTTCATAAAAGGTGTTCATAATTCTTGTTCATACAACGCGTTCATAATCAATAAATCGGCAGCACGGCGTTTTATGACGGCAGTTTTCGAATTACGAACGCGCGAATTATGACCAACTTATGAACACGAAAATGCAAGCTACAAACCTGAAGCACCTGAGCCCAAATTTGGCCCACGGCAACCATATCCTTGTCCCCGGTGACGGCCATGCCGATGACCCATAGGAAGGCGGGTGTGCGCGCTTTTCCCCCATGGTTCAATAGCCCCACTATTAGCTGCGACCAACTGCCACCGCCGCAAGAATACCCGTCAGCCCGCACCACAAGGGTGAGGGGGCAGGTCCAGTCAATAGACTGCCACAGGGCTGGCCGGGATTGCACGTATTGTGCCCACGACCGCAGGGGCCAGCAGCGACCCGACAACGGGGGTCGGCCAATTCCACCGGGGGGGACAACGCAAGCGGAGCGGTCAATGACTGCCACGTTGCGTCAAGTTGGTCCCGTTTGGGGATGGGCCGTGGGAAGGGCAGCCCGGTGCGGGCGGTGTAGGCGTTGCCCGGGGGGGGTAATGTACTCAGACAACACGCGGAAGCCGGACCGGGGTGCATCCAACTCCAAAAAGAGCCCTATCAGATAGGCTGCGGGAAAGAGGGCCTCCGCATACGTACGGATGGCCTACACCTTGGTTTGTGGACCGCCGGGAGGGGAGCGTGGTCCATTGCCTCCGTAAGACGGGCCCGGATGAGGGGGGACGATGACATCCATTGGGCCAACAGGTCGGAACACTTGCTGTCGCAAAAACTGGTGGCACCACTCAGTCGAACAAGCATCATGTTCAGCTCCGTGAAGACGGAGGGAGGGTAAGACATAACAAAATCTGTGGACAAAGAAGCGTTCATAAAAGCCGTTCATAATTCATGGTTCATATATGAACCGTTCATATATGAAAAATGAATTATCAACAACACTACTTTTTATACAGGTACCGAGGCTTGCTTTTGATTTTGGCAAAGGGGAAGAAATGGAACAAGTTGTGCCCAACTTTACTCAACAAAGCGGTGGCCTAGTTGCCAACGCTTGCATCACCTCGCAACGATGTGTTGATATGTTTGAAGTTCTCATGGACAACCTCACCTCTTAGGGAGCCAGCACCCCGAGTATTACCGTTTCACCCCCACACCCCAAAAAGTTGAATGCTACTTTTTCAGGTATAAGTAACCAACTCGACACGTTCCGCTCCTCCGCCCAAAAGCAAAGTCAACCGCCTTCTGTGACCCAAGAGAGTGTCCACATTTTGTTTACTCCCCAAAAAAGCCTCTTCCCCCAAGAGTGTTTCTCCCGCCTTCGGCCAGCGGCGAAAAAACAGTGGCGCATTACGGCGGCGATTTAGACGATCCCTTTGCGGAACACCCACCTACAAACATTTTGTGACCCCGTGTGTATTAAAGGTTACCGGAAGCCAAGAAAGAAAAGGAGTATTGTGAACAATTTTACTGTACATCACCACATGCGCACTGTAAGAAGAAGCACCTTCCACATGCCGAATTCTAGGAGTATCATTGTATGGAACTACCGGCCGGCACACCGGCTCACAAGACAAACTGTCACTTGATGTCCAAAGTGCCGGCAATTAAATTGCCTTTTAGTTTGCCTGCAAGAATGATGTCACTGTTGCTGCCAGATTCTGTCTCTCATTTGATCTGCGTTCTCCTTTTTGCACACACACCCCCACACACACACAAACAAATGTACTCTTTGTATCGATGTTTGGCGTGAGTTGATCGGATGCTGTGATGACCAGATATACCTGGTTTCATTTTACTTTGGATTGATCTTTTGGGATTGAGGATCAAGCAGGCATGGCGTGACGAAGAAAGAGGCACTTATGCCTTGCCGAGGAGTGCAATACGTCGACTTGTATGTGCCATGCTGACCGTATGTTTGTCCGTTTTTCGGCCGATATCGCACATGCCCCCTTTGCAAATAGCCGGTAATGGAATTTTTGAATGGGGAGCGAAAATTGTGCAAATACGCGTGCACAAATGTACTATTTGGGCTAGAAAAAACTTGTTTAAAGAGTTGGAATGGTCCCATCCCTTCTCCCCGACCGTCCCACACGTCCCATGCACATCAACTTTGTTGATGGGGTTGGGGATACAGGGAAAGGAGATGCTGTATGTCCCGGTGATTGCAAGGTGGCTTGGGAACGGTAGAGAAGATCCGGACGGGGGTGGGGTGGGGAGCGGGGGGGGGGGGGACAAAGTGCCACAGTTTTTTGATGCTGTGTTTCACAAAAAATTTCTCGAACAACAAAGGGGTGTTCTCTCCGTGCCCAATGTGCCAATTGGCGTGGCGTGCCCGCAAGAGGGCACTTAGTGACCTTAACTATGTACATGTCATCGCACAATGTTTCAGAATCCACACGCGGCAAGACAAAGACATGCGGCCATGTGACCATGTAGGTACTTGAGTTGGTGGACGCCACACGGTGGAGGTGCGCGTGTGTGCGAAGATCAATGCGAAAATGCCGCGAATGTGGCGCGATTTTAGTGCATTTTCGCGTTTCGCAATGGTGCAACGGACACATGAAAAACCCGCGGAGAGAATAGCGTATTTTGTGCGGCACCGCGGCACCATAATGCCTCAAAAAAGGGTAAATTCTTTTCGTAGGCACCGCGATTGTATTTTTTTTAGATTTTTTAGCAAAATATTGCTACCTTGCGTAGGCGTGGGCCATGAGGCAACGGATACTGGGCTCGCATACGCCCCCGTGTCACCAGCGCATGGTCATCAGCAATGAGTGCAATGTTTTGCCTTGCTGCACTACAACGCAGAATAGTCCGGTGCCACTCCGGATGGCTTTTTAATGTGCTTTGGCTGTCGAGGCATCTTAGTTAGCTCGCACCCACCACCCTCCCAAAGCACCGGTTAGTCTCTAACCTCTTGCTCTGCGGGTCTCTTTGGGCGGTGGGCCATGAGACAACGGATACTTGGCTCGCATACACCCCCGTGTCAAAGGCACATGGTCATCACCACTCAGTTCAATGTTCTGCTTTGCCACACTGCAGCGCAGACCAGTTCTGTACCACTCCAGGTGGCTTTTCATTGTGTTTTGGCTGTCAGTACATCTAGGTCAGCTCCCAGCCACCACCCTCCCACAATGACGGTTAGTCTCTAACTCTCGCTCGGCGGGTCTCTCTCTGTCTTTCTCTCTCTGGCCTTTTGCTCTGTGGGCCTCTCTCTCTCTGGCCTTGTGCTCCATGGGCCTCTCTCCCTCTCTCTCTCTCGCTCTCTCTCTCTCTCTAGCCTTGTGCTCCGTGGGCCTCTCTCTCTCTCTGTGTGTCTCGCCCTGTTAACCCTACCAAGGGGGTTTATCTTTCTGCTCACCCTCCCCAGGGGGTTTTTCATCCTTCTCACCCTCATCACCCTTTCTCTGTGTCGCTCTCTCCCAAGAGTCTCTGCCTCGTCTTACCCCCTCCTCTATTTGGTGGCTCGTTCACGCATATCGCCGTTCGCATGGCGGTGTGCTCAACGTGTAGAGGAACCGTACAGCGTCCCCCATTACCGGGTCCGTTTGCCTGAAGAGTGTTTTTTGAAACAGCCTTATGCGATCAGCTCGGCCCGTCAACCACACCTGCAGGCAGTCTCCATTCCTACTCACAGAGGATGGCACCGCTCTGTGGTCCTCCACCGTTGCGCGGTGGAGGATTGCCTCTCATTGGAATGGGTGGCACTTGCTAGCACTCTTGGCCCGCCACTCAATCTGCAATGTTTGTCAGGCCCCGGGTTCATGGTCAAGTTGATTTGAACCATCACCCAGTAGAGTTCTTGGTTGTTCATCAGCAATGGTTCTGTGTGATTGTGCACAATTTCACAGTGCATCCTCGTGCTGTGAGGCTCGTCCAGTTCAAGCCAGATTTGTTGATTCCATGCCCAGGCCATAGTGTTCACCTCCGCATTGATAGTTGTCAACCCTCCCTCCGCTATGGCGTCCAGCTGGTTCAATGCTTGCACCTTGAGACGCCAGCGTGCTTGCTGAGGCTTGATTTTCTTGGAGGCCGGGTTGACTTGCGTGTATGGGCCGTGTCGATACTGCTGTGCCCCCCCCCTCTCTCCCGTGTCTCCCATGGCTTCCATGGCGGCATCACGCCAGAGAGCTCCTGGGCGACACGACGCGGAGTTTGTATCTGTACACAGCTGCTGCTGGGCTTTTGTTGCTGCCGTGTTTCGCGATAGAACGCGGGGCTCACGTCAACGGTTTCCTTTGCGCCAAGACGCAGATTTTGGGCGTTCAGGCATGTGCAGTTATGATACCTGTAGAGATACCGCAGTCAAGATGTAGGGATCGTGTGCGCTTCTGAGTTGCTCTGACTCTGGCTCCCTGGGTCTTTCGGAGTGGTTAGCGGCCTTGTCCTATGTTTCCGCTTTTCCTGAACTTTCGCCTCTTATGTTGTCGCCTTATGTCACTCACGTCCGTGCTGAAAGACTGAGATTCAGACTTTGTTTGCTGCGACATCCCTTCACCCCGCCATCCCATTTGTGTGTACCTTGCCCCTGTTTCATCACTACCCGAGCTGCATGAATTGCATGACTTTGTTCCGTGTGGTGCTTGCTCCCCGAACACTTGTCCTCTCAGTTCATCACTATCCATGGGCACCATACCCAAGGACGCCCCAGGCGCTTTGGTGTCCTCTGACTCTGATCCAGATCCTCCCCTTAACCCCATTGTGGATTCGGAACCGGACGAGTTCTGGTGGACTTGTTTGGACTACAGTGGACTTGAGCACATGCGTTCCATCGCCAGTGCATTCACCACCTCATTCCCCTGCACATTGACATGTGCTGGAACGTGTTCCCACCTGACTTCTCTGCTTGGCTTCTCCGTTTCATGGAGCAACATTTCCTAGACGGGCACATGAACTTGCAGCTTGCCACATGATGTCATCCACCCTTTTGACTTCCAGTGCTGTGCCCTGCTGGTCGCTCCTAGTTGCAGGTACTGTGAGTTTCTGAGGATTGTGTACCTGCGGCTCACTTGGAAATGTGAAGTTGGGGCTCATTTGGGGCTAAAACGGCTCATTTGGGGCTAAGTGGTGTTTTTCAAGGGGTTTAATGTGAAAACTTGTGGCTTTCGGGGGTGGGTTGGGGTTTTGGAATGTCCCCAAAGGGATACCAATCCCTAGGCCAAGAGGATTTCACCGGGGGGTTTCTTTTTTTCGACGGCTCAGTTGACTGAGCACCCCGACTGAGCCGTCACTGAGCCGTCACTGAGCCGGCTCACTGAGGGCTCACTAAGGGCTCACTGCGCGCTCAGTGAGCGCGCCAAATGGCTCAGTGAGCGCTCAGTGAGAGCTAATTGGGGGCTCACTCAGGGCTCACTTAACATGCACGGGCACAAATCATCCATCATAAGCACTTACTTGGTCCTTTGTCGCAATGCACGTTCCACAATCCTCCTCACCAAGTTCTCTCTCCCCTTCCTCTCCCGCCGGGCACGTGACCAAGTCATGCACCGTCGTTGGAACCCCCTTTGCTTGGTCACAGCCCTACTCTCCACCTCCCAACCTTCCTTGCGGAGGTTATCATCTAGTGTGTGGCTATCCACCACACACTGCAAGCCCGACCTATCGTTCAGCAAGCTGACCCCCCCACTATTCCTAAGTAGCCGTTTCAATCGCACATGGCTGCCCTCCAATAGAAAGCAACTAAACCTTGCAATGGCCCCCCACCGTGCAACATACGCATACACGTGGTCAACCCACGTGTGCGTCCACAAGGTCTTCCCCCTTCCCAGGTCAAGGTGCCTTGCCCCCATGGTCTGTTGGCGTTGCAGCAAGGCACGTTGCTCTGCACCACCCAGCAAGTCGTCCTTCCAGGCCACCTCGGCCATGGCCGCAAACGCCTCCCACCACTCCGTGCACACATCAACCCATGGCCTGCCCCCCACTTGATGGTTCCCAATCACCGGTGCAACCAGCTGCAACAGTGGGCCCCACAGCCGGGCCTTGAGAAAGTGCGCAGCAGCCCCCAACTCCATGCGCACTTGTCCTTTGGCATTTGCCTTGTCCGCCCCCCCACTTTCCAGGCCGCACCGTGCGGGCCACTTTCCGTGCCCCGTTTACAACCCCCTGCACCATGGTGGCCGCACTCTTCCTCGATACCCCTCCATGGGTCACCAGCCCCCGCACAATTCCATTGACCCCCGCAATGGCAACACGCATGACTCCATGCGCACCGAAGTCAGGAACGCGGCGGTCCGCCGGGATGTCACGAAACACCCCGGTCAGCCGTACATGTCCCTTGATTCCTTCTAGGGCAACCTCTTGTCCCCGGAACTTGCGCAAAACCGTTTCACGGTTTGCGCCGCAGCAGTGGCACACCATGGCCCCGGGGCTCTTCTTGGTGAAGCCGTCCCCGCCCGCCAGCATGATGTGGGCCTTGCCATCGGCCCGGACGAGGAATAGGGGGCTGCGTGCCACCCCATTAGCATGCGGCAGTTGAAGGGCCGTAGCAGCGCGGAGCTGCGTATCGAAGTCACACTCCGATTGCATGCTGTACACCATGGCCCACATCTCGCTACCCTCGAACAGCCAACAACCAGCAAGCTGTGTGGAGCCACAACCCGGTGCAGCCATTGCACAGTGCACGTAGGACCGATTCCACCGGTTGGTGCCGTCAACGCCGATGGTCACCCAGGTGTTGCGCTGCGCGCCTGGTTGCAAGGCTTCCAGTGTGCGTACGGCACCCGCTTCATAGAGCAGGGCTAGCCGCTCAGCTATATTGCAGTACGCCCCTTGCATCTCATACTCCCCCACAAGGATACAAACCCGCCGGCTAGCAGGTTGGCTGAGGTGCTTCGGCCACGGGGCCACGTCGGCCCAGCTAACGGTGCTGTCCAGGTCGGGCAGCAGGTAGGCCATGTCGCGGCGCGACATCTGTGAACTACGCATCCGCCACAGCACGCGCAAGGCCTCCGACTTTTCATGTCGGGATTGGTGTCCGTGGGCCGGCTATAGTCCTCAGGGACTCGCAGTATGCTACCATCGGGTTGGAGCTCGGCCCGATATTCCTCACATAAGGAGGCCGCCACCGCGGCCTCCAGATGCTCAATCCGGGTTGCGCGCTGGCGTTGTGTTCCCAACAAGGAAAAGGGACGCTTAGGTGGCATTTTATGTAGGACCTGTGGTAGAGGTGTAGTGCCACATGCAGTCCCCGTGCTTGCGGCACACTTGCCTCTTTTCACATCTCTTTGCTATCCCCCCCACTTGTTTCCCCTTGATTGTTGTCCCTAGCCTTCCCCCCCCTTGCCCCTGCAGGATTCACACTCTTCGTTGGGGTGGGGTAGTGGGGTTGCACCAGGGTGTTTGTCCCATCCCCCCCCCCCCGGGGCTTCCGCCAGGGTGTTTGTCCCGTCAACCCCCCCCCCGCGGGGATGCCGCCAGGGTGTTTGTCCCATCATGCCCCCCCCCCCCCCCGCAGCGTCTCCCATTGCCCCCTTTGAGGCCCCCTCCCCCCGGTTGATGCCCCAATATGTACTGCAGCCCCCCCCCCCCCCCCAGCCCTGGCACACACCCTGTTTTCAGTCCCTGGTGGTAGGTGGCACATCCCCCTTGCACCCCCTGCCCACAACCACCAGTTTGTGGCGGCCAACAATTCGAGGGCCCAGCCATCCACCCGACTGAGAGCCCACTAAGCCGTTTGGCGCGCTCACTGAGCGCTCAGCGAGCCCTCACTACGCCGTTTCGCGCACTCAGTGAGCGCTAAGTGAGCGCGCCAAATGGCTCAGTGAGCGCTCACTGAGCGCACCAGACGGCTCAGTCAGCTCTCATTTGCACCTCCAGACCGGCACTGCAACTAGCGGCAGGATGCTGGAGCCGCCTCAGCAGAGCCCCATGCAGGCCACACACAGGTCCCGTACATTCCCCCATACAGGCCCCGTATAGGCCAGCAGCAGACTGGCACGGCTTGTGAAGGAGGCCCACGCGCTGGCCACCTTGTGCACATGTTAAGCCCACTTGTGGGGCACCTTGTGCACATGTTAAGCCCGCTCGTGGGGCATTGCACGCATAACACACAGAGAACACCCTGCCAGCCCACAGCCCCACAGACCCATAGCCCCGAACCAACCTTTCCAAACACCCTGGTGCACCCCACCACCACCCAGTCGCGCCCCCTACCAATATTCCCCCAAACGCCCTGGTGTGAATCCTGCAGGGCAGGGGGAGAAGGGAGTAACACCTTGCCACTGCAGATGCAGCGCACCAAAAGCGGGACCTCGGTGCCCGCATCGCTCCTTGTACACCGCTTCTCCGGCCTGCGATGCCACGAGAAGCCGAGCAGCAAAGCCTGCTGTGCGGAGATGGGGCGGGAGGAGGGGGCCCAGTACCGCTGCAGCATGGCAGCCTCCCCGGGTCCACTGTTACCCAGGTCGAGCCATGATGGCCCGCTTGTCCACAGGACGTTGCCTTCCGCCACTCTGCGGGTCGAGACTTTCGAGTTTCAGCGTCGGGACATGGACATGGTCTTTGCCTCCACGCTGAGACATCGGGGTCTCGCCGCGCCGCCGGGGGTGGGGAAGCAGGTTGTTCTCTTCCGCTTCCTCACCCCCGACGAGCGTCACAAGTGGGTGGACGTGGAGCGGTTCATCCTTGACCCTCTGCTAGGGGCCAAGGATGAGCTGCCTTCACGGCCACGGGGAGACGGGCCGCTGCCCAACCCCCAGGCTATCAGCCACTGGGGGCCGTACTTCGCCTTCGGCGAGGGACTGCAGGGCGCGGTCGGTCTGCCGCGGTTTGAGCCCGTGGGCCCGTCAGGCCCCGGCTGCCCATACCACCCGCTGCTGCTCGTCAGGCCTGCCCTGGACGGCATGGCTGCCCAAGTGCACCTCCAAATGATACTTGTCCGAGAGGACAAGCATCATTGAGAGATGCCTGGGCAGCTAACCCATGCTAGGGAGCGTGCCTGGCAACTTATCAACGCCAGTGTGCCAAGTCTGCTCCCTAGCATCTTCCCGGCGGCAATTGCCGACCACTGCGTTGGGAAGAGATCCCTCATCTCGGGCCAGCGAGCATTGCACTGCTGACTAGCCCGTTGCAAGGGGTCCCTTCCCAACACAGAGATAAGCCTGCCACGCCGAGTACCCCAGCGCCGTGGCAGTTTGGGATCAGCCAACCACTCCTCGCGAGAGTGTGCATTGGACAGCAGATCCCAAATTGCATCTGGCTGGGTGCCGCAGGAGTCGACGAGAATGCGGTACCATTTCTCGCACTCCTTGGCCTCTACCACCCCCCTAACCACCTGGAGCCCCACGTCGCACAAGGACTCATCCGACTCAAGGTCATGAGCCGGGAGTTCATGTGAGAACACCGGGGCAGCCAAGGAGATGTAGGGGGGAGGGGAGGCGGCACCGCGGAGGAACACGGGCTCCTTGGTCCTGTACAGGGCTGGGGTGGTGTAGTCAGGCACCACATGGCACCACTCAGGATTGATGGGACAAGCCGAAAGGCTTTCCCACCATTCCCCTGACACCACCCCGACCCCGAAAGGCAGGGGCTCAAGGAGTCCCTTCTTGGGTGCCACGTGGCTGACACCAAGATTTGCAGTCCAACCGTGTTGGAGATCTTTCGTGTCATGAACCCGTGTCCCGAACTCGTGGGGGGTACCGATCAGCTTTCCTGAGGACTGCTGCACCAATCTTGGACAGCCGCCACAGGAAAGCGGAAGCGTACGGCACGAAGAGCTGGATGCACCTGGCGCAACATTTGGTTGCACCGGTGCATCCAGCTCTTTCCAAGAAGGGTCACATCGGACACGTTCATGTGGACCACTTCTAGGGAAGGGGCAGGGAACTGCTGGGCCCACAGGTTCAAGGGCTCTAGGTCGGTAGAAGGCACCCCCGGGTACGCTGCCTCTGTGAAAGCGGTAGGTACCCGGGGGCGACTAAGGAAAGACGCGAGAGCCTTTGAAGCCGCCGGTTCCAGGCCTTTGACGACATTAGACATGGTGTGAAAGAGAGGACCTATGGGAGCGAGAAGGAATGGTTGGGTAGGCGGATAGGGGGGCGGAGGAGAGGCGGAAAGGGGGGGGAACCCTCTGAGTGAGCCCCCAATTAGCTCTCAGTGAGCGCTCACCGAGCGCTCAGTGAGCCGGGTCAGTGACGGCTCAGTCGGGCGCTCAGTCAAATGAGCCGTCGCCAAAAAAAGTACCCCCCCCTTGAACCTTGACCAAGTGAGTATCTAAAACTTCTAAAAACAACAAATGCACATTACCTAGCATGCAAAACGCACAACAAACAAGCACAAAGACATCGCAAAGCACAACTGAGCCCCAAATGAGCCCCAACTTCACATTTCCACTTAGCCACCAGTGAGCCGCAGGTACATGCCAGCTTTGGTACCCAATACCCCTGTAGTGCTTCAAGTGCTGCCCAAAGCTCTGCACTGTTGTGTGTTTGCCTGTACGTAGCCGCAGAAAAGCACTTCTAGTCCTTGCTCACCTTCTTTTGCGAATACACCTAAGCCACCCGCCCTTCGCATGTCCTTGTGGCTCAATCTTTTTGAGGACCCGTCTGTGTATACAATTCTGTATCCTTTCGCCACTAATTTTGCAATCACATCATGCACACCCCGCACGCTCCCGGGCCTGCCTACCTCGGGCGCTTCGGGTGTGGTTCTACTTCCACTTGCTACTTGCGCGTGTTGACGTTCCGCTCTTGTGTGAAACATGCCGTATGTGTTTGCCGCCACGCACTTAACCCCTTGTTTATGCGTACCCCCCCTTGTCGTGGCTGCAGCCTTGTGCCCCCAAGTTGCTCCAGCGATTGCTTGAAACCTCTCCACTGAGCCTTCCGTTCTCTTGAGTAGTATTCAATCAATTTAGACAGCTCGCGGAGCCACGTCGTAAGATATGATGTGAACACTGGTGACACTCCTGCCTTGACTTCACATCTGTATCGCCAGTGGGCACTTCTTGCCGACCACATTGCCCCACCTTGGTTTGTGCTCAGCAACCATTCCTGATGGTCGGACTCCATCATATCCCTGGCTGAAAATCCCCCGTCCCCGGTCGCCACCGGGCTCTCGATGACCGCTGCCGCCGCTTTAGACATGGAGCATTCCACCATGGCGGGCTTAATTGATTCCATCAACGCACATATCGGGCACTTGTCCGTGCCCCACCTCTTGTAGATCCTTTCATGTACGGTAAGTTTGTGCCAAAACACTCTTTGTGCGAAGTCCTTCAACCTCGGCGGTAGCTGCACGTTTGCCCATTCCTCCCACACCTCAGGAGTTTGTGGATCGCGTAACCCAGGTTGAGACGCGTAGAACTGTAGCACCCATGCTCTGGTACAATTTTGAACGTGGAATGTGCGGGTATCAAACCCCTCTCTCGATGAGACTTTGTTTAGGAGCCGTGTGCCATTGTTGTGTACCTCCTTCCGGGTTCGGGGCAGTGCATTCATTAGCCTTGCATCTTCAAGATGGATGGAATGAAGGTTGTCTTTGGATGGTGTGAACCCAATTGATGTTGCCAATGTATAGAAGGTCTCCATTGACTTGCTAGGATATTTGTGGGGTGCTCTCGGGAGGCTCACGAATGGTGCTGCTGCTTGGTGCATCAGAAATAATCCTGGCTGGCACCACCAATCCCCCTTGCAGCCGCGGTCGCAAGAGGCTTGGCATAGTGACTCCCCAACTGTTGGTACCCATGGTCACGTGGTAGACTAGCTTCAGCTGCCTAATCACCGGAATTGGGGTGTAGTATGCCTTGGATACCCATGCCACCACCGGCAAAATCCATCATGTCAACATGAAGGCGCGCTCATACATTGACAAATGCAGCGTGGACACGACCAGTGCGCGCCGAAAGGCTTCTTGAAGTGCCGGTGCAAAGGCTTGTTCTACCATCAACCCCCATCCTTGGTCATCTTGATGTTGACGTATATTCCCCTAGCGTACCCCCAGATACTTTACGAAATTTTTTACTTCCACTCCAATATCACCAAAACATTTTGCCCATGCTTGTCCTCCACAATTGCAAACTATTGCAGCCATTTTGTTCTGGTTTATCTTCAAACCAGACAAGTGTCCAAAGCAAGATACCACCTTTCATATAATCCCCAACAGCTGTGGATTTGCCCGCCCGTCTAGAAAAATGGTGAGGTCATCCGCATACATCATGACGGTGAGTACTTGGTCCAGGTCTTGTAATGGGAAGACAACAAAGGACGCTACCAGGGAGAATAGCACTGGTGAGAGTGTGTCCCCTTGGCGTGTACCCGCGCGGGGTTGGTGGTAGAACCCTGGGACGTATCCTTCGCCTACTAAGTACAGATATACCGCACGCAACAAGTGGAATATCAGCCGGATGTACAAGAACGGTATGCACATTAGACCCAGTGCCGCCGCCACCATCTCGTGTGACATCGTGGGGAACACATTTTTGAAGTCCACTAACAGTGCTGCTCCTTCCTGCAAGCCATCGCACAGAGCCCTCCAACCATAGACCTGCTAGAGGATGCTTCTGTGACGGAGGAAGCCCGTTTGTTGTGCCGGTATGCAGTGCAGTAATACATCCTCCAGTTGAATTTGTAGGATGTTGGTGGGCCATTTTTGGCATGTTGTTTGCAACGCGATGGGCCGGAGCGAGTCTGGAGTTTGCATTGCCTTCGTCTTGAGAATCATGGTCACCACTCCTGAACTAAACTGGTGAACCGCAAACCAATACATGGCTCGGCGTTCCAACACCCCGTCAACAAAATATTGAACCGCCCCTCTTGATTGCCTTGTGTTGGCTACATTGTCTTGGCACTGTAGGGCCCTTGGACGGAGGGTGTTGGGGGGACGGGGGGTGTCTTTGGGGACATACTTGGGGTTCGGGGGGATGGTGGTGCCACGGCGGTGGACATCAATGCCTCTTACAGGGCTTCCACGGCCACCTGGTATGGATCCACGAAAGGTTGGGGTGTGCGAGGAGGATTTGCAGTTGGTGGGAAACGACGGGGTTGTGGTGCCAAGATGGATGGTGGTGGAGACGGGGCTGGTCCAAACTTGCGAGGCTGGGGTGAGGCCTATTCGCTAAGACACCCCTTAGCATCAAATTACCATGGAGATGGGGCTTGGTCCCCAGACCAAAGGAGCTTTGGGAAATCCCCCAAGCCCTCTCCTCGTCGTCCAACGAAGGGCTCGAGGCCACGCTAATGGGGCTGAATGACATGGTGGGCTGAACAAAGAGGGTCACGGTTGCCACGTTACTGGGCAAGCCACCGGCGTGGGGGCGGGGGGACACGGGGGGGGGGGGGGGTGCACGACCCTGACGACTAGTACTAGACACGGAGATAGCGGACGGGGCTGGCCACAGAGCCCTGCGGCGGGCGTAGCCCTGCGAGCTCCCGGCTTCGTGCGACCCCATGGTACCTTGGGACCCCGTCTGTTGCGCACATGTGTTCTCCCCCGTCTCTAGTGCGCAAGACATGCATGACGAGCCCGATTGCGTTCAGGGGTCACCAGGCACGAAATCCGGATCCTAAGGCTCTGCCCTCCTGAGGTCCCTGTTCCCTTGGTGGCAACCCCTCTGGATGGTTGCCATGGCATCCCCATCGCTCCTCCTCGGCAATTGTGTTCCGGTGGTGCCGTAACGCCCGCCCCCCTCTTTCCCCCCCCTTTGGCTGCGAGTTCTTTAGGCTTTGCCGACAGCGACGCGCATTCTCTTGCCCGTCTCTGTCCTATCCGGCTTTGCCAGCCGGGTTTTCCGCTTGTTGCCTAGAAAAGCCCCATTACATAGCAGGCTCGTTACTCATTGAGAGGTTGGGGTGCTCTCGTGCATAGTGGAGGCGCATGTTGTGCCACCACCGCCAAACGCAGCCCGAGACGGGGCATTCAACAAGCAACGCCTGCACACCCTGCTTGCCTGTTGACAGCGTGCATAACTTGCAAAAAAAGCCTGTTGCCACAGGAGGTGGGCTGCACCTGCGCCCCCCCCCCTTTGCCCGAGGCATGCGGAGCACACAGCCAGAATCCCCACAAAACCCACAACTGGGGGGGGGGAGGTGCGTTTAAGAGTGCAGGTGAAATGCAATGTAAATCCCTATTTTCGCGGGCGGTGTTGATTTCCCACAACATGTGACCCGGCAAACCAACCGCCATTGCAGCGAGCAATGTTACCCCTTCGTAGGAAGTCGCCTCCCAAGGTAGCACAGGTGCTGTCTACATTTTGGGGGTCAACTCTTGGACACAACAATCCAAAACACCTTATTGCAGCACGCAAAGACCCCTTTCAAAAAGCGGGATTGACCTAGTCACAAGCAACATACTCCAACAACACCAATTTTCCCATTGCCCCTTCCCATATCAACCTCCCAATAGCCTCCGTACAAAAAGACCTCGGCGGCATCCCTGTCACAAACGCCCCCCACATTGAAAGTTCTTGATGGGGAACGTCCGGGAGAATCCTCCGCGCAATGAGTGCGAATGAGAACGTCCGCAGAAAGGGCGCAATTTTCGGTGGTTGCCCTGGCAGGTTCAAAATTGCCACAAAGGGGCAGCCCTTCCACAACTAAGAGGCGCCCAAAGTGGGCATCATACCACGTCTCCCCACCCCCACTATCCCCGGGAGTCACGTACACATGCTCGGGGTCAACATGCAAAAGGGCCTTGTGGATTGGTTCCAAAAAATTATCATCATTGGGGTTGGGGGACGTTGCACGCAGCCACCATAGTCAGACGACTGCGACCAAAGCCTTTTCGGCAGCCCGTTGGCAAACCAAGTCCGCGTTGACGCGGCTAATGTTCATATCCGCCGTGTAGTGGCGCGGCGGCACGCCGTCAATGGACAAATAGCGAGACCGCTTCCGCTGCCAGCTGGTATGGCGGCTGTAGATTGTTACTGCAATGATGCCGGCCGACAAGCGCACTACGAACTCCGCCATCGAGCAGTTTCCGTTGATGACTATCGTCCGCACCAAGCACAAGCCATCCTCAGCCCAGTGGCTCCACACAAACATGAAAAAGGTTTTGTGGGCTCTTACCCATTTCTTGCAGGCCTTTGAAGGAAGGCAACAATAACTAGGAAAGCCTACACTCTTCGAACAAAATGCAAGTACCAGCAACCTCGGAATGGTTGACTCTGAAGCTAAGTGAGGTACATGATGTATCCAGCCACAGCCATGTTGCCCTGTTTCCAAGTGTTACAATCGGCGGGAGCTGTGTCTTGCTCACCTCCTCCAAATATCTTTCAAATGTTGCACCCAAAACAATGGCATCCTGACCAGCATGGACTAGAAGGGGCGGGAGACTGAGCTCCTCAAAGAGTGCGTGGCCCAAGGGGGCCTTTGCGTTCAAGAGGTCAAACACAGGCCCAACCGCTTGTTTGTCCTCAAGCGGGGAGGGGCAAATAAGGCTTGGGAGCGGCAGAATGGTTGGACACCTCGTCCAGCTATAAAATATGGCTGCCCTTGCAAAACAAGGTCCCCCCCCCAACACGTGGCAAGAATGTGTGGGGGGCGGGGGTCGAGATTTCCATACATTCCGAACATATCCGTTTGGAACGGAATGTGTGGCATCTTAGGCATCTAGGAGTGTGTGCCGGCAACCTCGGCGTACAGTGCAGCTTGCATCCTGCGGCACCGCCGTGCGTCACCATGTAGATCAGCAAACAGCAAAACGCCGTGGCGGTCCGCCAAGGCAACACTGCTGCATAGCTCCACAATGTGCCCCCGGACATCACGGAAATGCCGTACTTTGAACTTCCCACTTGTGTGGATGATTCACACAAGGATGGTAGAATACCCCTTCGCTGCGTACGGTGCCAGGAACACCATAGTCACGATGGTGGCACTGTGATACATTGGCAGCTCGTGCTCGAGCCGCTTCGCTAGAACCTCCGGGTCGTTGCCACTAACCAATGCCATGCTGAGCCGGCAAAAGGTGCTGCACGATCCCGCCGCTTGCATACCGCGAAGGAGAGTGAAGATGTTCTCCACATGGAGTTCGTCCGTGCACAGGTGCCACACACAGACGCCCGCGGTGTGGCTTAGGGCGTCCAAAAGCCAAGTGTAGACGGGGGGGGGGACAACGTGCGGGCCCGCTTTGTAGCCGGGCAGGTGTCCGGCGCTGTTCAATGCCTGCAACAGCACGGGCCCCCCCATGCCAGCGCGGCGACATCCCTCTCTTGATCATCCAAGGATTGCACACCGCATTCTTTGCACAAATGGCTGTGCACTTTGGCGGGTGCCCACCAGGCCTTCAGAAGCGGTGCGGCTCAACGCCTAGTAAATGGGCGGTCCTCATTTGCGAAGGCGACGGCAGGCGGCTCCCTAGGTACACAGTAGAACACCAAAGTTTGTTCTAGCCTAGATGGCGCCGGAAGGCTAGAACGAGGAAAAGTGGTGGTTACCCCGACCCATGGGCATAGGGGGTTGGGGGCATGAAGGGTGCAACTTGAACCCGTGGGACCGTACTAGGGGGTCCATACCTTATTTTTCACAATAGACACATTTTTGACCTAAAATTCGACGACACAAAAAACCGTTCTAGCAACATTTTAGCGTCGATGTAGCGATGGCCCCTACCGCTCGCTAGAACGTCGCTAGAATAAGTCGCTAGAACAAGGCTAGAACAAAAAAATTCATACACGTTTGACAAGTAATGGACACCAATGTGGGAGGGGGGGGTTTCCATGACATATACACATGTAGAAACCAACATATTCGATAAATGTATAGTCGTATGTGCTCCCACACACACACATACACACATACACATACGGACATACACACACACTTTGAGATAGGCATAGGCACCGTGGGGCTGCCCTCCCTTCAAGCCTTGGTTGGGGGAGAGGGGGCGTCTTTTCTTTCGTCACACATTTTTCACGCGGGTGGGGGGCTTGAGAACTACCTTGGAGGGGGGGGGGTTGAACGCAAGGGTGTGGGAGGGTGTTCCTTTGTTTGTTCCACACGTGAGCTTGGCATGCAACTATGATGAAAATGCAATAAAAAAACCTTCCGTTTGCAAGTTGTAGGTGTACCATGCTACGCTATGCAGCATTGTGGTGTGTTATGATCTAGTGTCGTGTGAAGTGGTGTCATGTGGTGTGGTGTGGTGGGGTGTGTTGTGTCTTGGTCTGCTATGGTGTGTGATATGGTGAGTTGTACCATGCAGTGGAGTAGTGTGTTGTGGTGACATGAGGCGTGTTGTGGTGTGTTGTGTTGTTATGGGGTATGGTCTGGTGTCACGTGCTGTGGTGTGGTCTAGTGTTATGGGATAGGGTTGGCTGTCTGTTTGGTTGAATGGTGGGTTGGTTGCTTGTTTGATTTCGCTTGTTGCTATGTTGCGTTGCGTTGTTTGGGAGTTTGGATTGTTTGATGGGTGCATTCGTCGGTTAGTGGGTTGTGCCATGCTATTGTGTCAGCACCCCGTGGCGTGTGGTGTGTTGTGCTGTTGCATGCTGTGACATGTGGCGTCTGTGGGTATACGTGTATTTGCAGCCATGCGAAGGGTAGGGGGGGGGGATTGTACGCATTTAATGTTTGTCTTCTGGCAGCGTTCTAGCGAACTGTTCTAGCGATGCTTCAGCAACGTTCTAGCGAACGCCCCTATAATGTCGCTACAACGGCGCTGGAACAATTTGCTAGAACGCCGCTAGAACCAAAACATTCCATGCTTACAATCCCCCCCGACCCTTGCCATGGCTGCAAATACATGTATACCCACAAACACAACATTTGACAGCATGCAACAGCACCCCACACAACACAACACATGGTGCACACACCACACAACATGGCACAACCGTCCAAAAGACCAGCACTCCCCCCCGACAACCCAGGCTGCCAAACCCCCCCACGTAGCTACAAGTCATTGTGTAGTGTCATGTTGTATGTTGTCCTGTCAGGCTCTATGTTGTCGTGTCATGTCGTGTCAAGTCATATCATGTGATGTGTTGTCATGTCCGGCCTTGTTGTATTGTGTCCTGTCGTGTCGTGGCGTGGGGTTTGTTGTTCTGTCGTGCCGTGTGGTGTCATGTGTTCTCTCGCTGGGCCTTGTCATGCCGTTTTTTGTCATGCTCTGTCGTGTTGTGTCATGTGCTTTCGTGTGCGGTGGTGTTATGTAGTGTGCTGTTGTCTGTTGTCGCGTCCGGACTTGTCGTTACCTGCTGTGTCCCGTGGTATCATGACGGCGCCTCGAGGGCTGTTGTGTCGTATCGGGCGTTGTCGTGTGTTGTCGTGTTTGGCCTTGTCGTGCCGTGCTGGGCCGTGTCGTGTCGTGTGGTGTGTTGTCGTGTTGTGTCGTGTGTTTTGTTGTGTCATGTGCAATCATGATGGGCCGTGTCATGTCGTGTGTTATTTTGTGGGGCCGCGTTGTTTTGTATCATGCCATGTTGTATCGTGTTCTAGCGGCGTTCTAGTGCCATTCTAGTGGGGCGTCACGACAACGCAGCTGGAACAAGGTCACTAGAAAGCC
This sequence comes from Eutreptiella sp. 'Long Island Sound 2002', assembly GCA_964036045.1. Taxonomy (NCBI): domain Eukaryota; phylum Euglenozoa; class Euglenophyceae; order Eutreptiales; family Eutreptiaceae; genus Eutreptiella; species Eutreptiella sp. 'Long Island Sound 2002'. The sequence goes on from OZ038382.1 coordinate 110,963,554, forward strand.
GCTAGAACGAAACTACAACCAAAACACAACACACCACACCGCATCTAATACGACCACAACACACTACTCCACATCACACTACAACATACCGCAGCAGCTGACACGAAACCATAGACCACAACACACCCCATCACAAGACACAAGCCCACACCCAATGAAAACACAACACAGGACAGAGCACTAGATTACAACAGATGACAGTACTTCACACCACCATACAACACAAGAGAAAGAGGAGGAGGAGATGCGGGCCCCGGTGGGCGCACCCACTGCACATCCCCATGGTGCCCGCCGGCCCTCACCCGTTTGACCGCAACCAAGAGGGGGGTCTCTATCACGACCCGTCCGGCTAAGCATCATGGCGCCCCATACGTTGCCACAACCCCCGAGGGGCGCGGATTGGGGGGCAAGGCGGAGCGCCGGCCCCACTTCCGGCACGGTCCGCCATCCCCCCCTCGAGGAGAGGGACGCAGTCTCGCGGGTGTGGACCCTTAGCCCGCGAGGTACTACCGACTGGGCGGCGTTTGGCCGGCAGGCTTTGGGGGCTTGGTCCGTAGCCTGATCCCCCCCAACGCAGGGCGCTCCCGCCGGAGGCGCTTGTGCGTGGACTTTTACCCTGGGACCCTTCGGCCCCGTCCCTGAGAACGTACCTGGGTTAAAGTGCGCCGTTGGGTTTAGCAAGAGGTGGTACGTGACCTGTGGCTCGTACCCGGCCATGCGCAGCGTGGTCAATAGCATGTTCCATAGCTGGCGCAACAGCCGACGGGTGTTGGGATCTCTCGTTTCATTCAACCCCATGTAAAATAAGTGGCGGCCCAAAGGTGATGAGCCAAACCAAGCGCCGCGCTGGAATACCGCCCGGCCCGTCGATGATAACCACCTGCGCTCCCCGGACCTCACGGGGCCAACGGGAAAGGGTCATGGGCAGCGGCCGGTGTGAGTACCAAAAGAGGCGTTGGGACCCACCCCAGTCCGGGGGCGGATGTTCCCCCGGAGGCATGAAAGCAAAGAGCCGCCCACACTCGCACACGGGCCATAGCAGGATCGCCCCGGGCCAAAATCCAGCCATAGCTGGCTGAGCCCCCCATTCACGGGCGGCCGGGTCGAGACGCTTCTAGACGGGGATTGCCAAATCCCACGTTTTCGCGTCATCGGCCCCGTAGCAGACCTCCCCAGCCGCCGGGATGATGGGCACCTCGCGCTTGTGGTCGAAAGCATCCCAAAAATTTGCGGCGAGGGTAAGCACCCGCTGCGTGGTCCCCACCATCAGCCTCGGGTCATATAGATACCCCATATCCTCCACTTCCCAATCGCCGAAGGGATCCACATCTATGGTACCGACCCCTGGTGTGGGATGAGGATCGTCGTCGCACAGCGAGCCCACAATGAGGGCAAACGAATCCAGACCATACAAGACTATGACGCCCAATGCCGATACCGCGCGCCACTTCCAGCGGCCTCACAAGATGTCCAGGTGCATGTGCAGTTGGGTGTGCTTAGCCAACTGGAAGAGATGCCGCCATGGGCAAGCGGCGACCAAATGTCGGGTCCCCACCTCTCTCTCGCAAGTGGGGCAGGGGCGGGGGTCCCCCGTATGTCCCAGGCCCTCACGTTGTGCCATTGTGCGGAGGTGGGCACACCAGTGCAGCACGCCGCGTTCCGCGACTGCGTGGTACAATGACAAGGACTTACGCACGGGCCGCTCAGGAGTCTCTGTGTGGAGACACCGGCAGCATCAGACGGCCTGGACCAAGCAATCCATGTTGGGTACCCGGACGGTGTTGTGCCTGAAGCATACCCGTGGTTCCTGAAGCCCCCGGACCCAACCCACCCAGGGTTGGGCTGTTGCGGGGTGGCGCTTGACCACGCCGTCGACATCGTCCAGCAGGGCGTCCTGAAAAGTGCCGACGTGGTGGGAGTATAGGTGATGGGGTACATCGAACCCCCCGGCCAGTAATCCCCGGCAGGCCTGTAGCACGTCGTTGGAGAGCGGCTAGGACCCCGGATTACGAGATTGAACCGCGTCTATGTACCCCTTGGTGTCCTGGAAGGACCATTGCTGGCCCCGTGTACCCCACATCACCCGGAGACGCCTGCGTGCTCGGAGCACCTCCCACGCGACGTAGAGCTCCGCGTGAGAGGACCTGTCCACATGCACTTGAATGGGTATGGCGTACGACTGGCGCCACCCCGTCTCCGGGTCCGCCACCACCATGCCCCCCCCCTGCCGTGTGGTTGTGGTACCAGGAGGCGTCTTGCGCAAAGACCGCCTCGTGCGGGACATCCCGCAAGGTGATGCCCTCGGGGATCTGCTCTTGGGCCCACTGCATGTTCCTGGACCATGGAGCGATGGTTCCCAGTCCGCGAAACCGCGTGCGCCAACCGGCTCAGCGGGTGCAGGACCAATCCCGGTAGCCATCCGCCAGGGCCGCATGAGCGTCGTCCGCCTCGTGGACGGTGCTCGCAACCCCCAAGGGTTGCTTAGGCACCTCCACATGATGCTCCTCCAAGACAGCCCAGACTCGGATGTCCATGAGCTAGGTATTCCGCAGGCTTATAGCGTGGTCGGTGGGGTGGCACGCACAATCCACTAAGCCCCTACGCACGCAAGGCATGTCCGGCCTAAATCGCCAAGGGGCACACATGAGCCCCCACGTGGAGGAGGGGCGTGTGAGGGGGTTGGGGTGGTTCAACTAGTGGGCGTAGTTGAGCACGAACGTGGTTAACATGTCGGGCCCAAGGGGCAGGATGCCAGAGAGCCCCGCCTCCACCGGCCCTAGCAGGCGGTGTGCCAACAGATTCTCCCTTACCACACCGCGCAGGGCCGATTCGGCGGTAAGGTCCGCCGAATGCCACCGCCGAAACGGGGCCGGGGGGCGTCGGACCCCGGCTTGGAAACGTGCCATGCCGTCCACCTTCCGGTTGTACATGGCCGGACAGTGATGTGCTCCCATAGACTAGAGGGGAACGACCTCAAGTCTATGTTTCAAGTTCGCCGGCTGCCTGGGATGGTGGTGGTGCGCTACCAATGGCATCCTGCAGGCATCGGTCATCTTCGTCAACATGGTGATGGGGATTTCGAAGGAGGAGATCGACACCCCGTGACAACATGTAGGTGTGCGCAGCGGCTGCCACCGCCAACGTTGTCTCTTGCAGCCGCCAGGGGACCCGGAGGAACCCCCGCAAAAGGACCTTTAGGCGGGCGGACAAGGGTATGTTGCAGTGGGGGCCCAGGGCTACGCCGAAGGCACACAGGCCACTCCAGGGCACAGTGTTGGCCACCGAACGGTGGCTGCGCGTCACCGGCCAAGTCGTCAATGTGCACAAGTCCACATCATTCTTGGAGGGGCCAGACGACCCCACCCCTCTGTTGCTGCTGGGAGCGGCCATCCCCGGGGGCAACACAATTCAAGCAGCTTAGGGGGGAGGGGGGATATGGATCGGCTGAAGGCGTGGAGCGGGCCCGATTATGGAGGCAAGAATGCAGAGGATTAGTGGCCTGCTTTTGCGCATGCCGCATCTCCCAACCTTTGCGTAGCGCACCAGTGCGGCGGCAAGGGTCAAGGCGTTGTCAGCGGTCCTCTATCGTGTCTGCTTCGCCGTCATCGAGGGGCCAAAGATACGACGTCTGGAGACCAAAGTGCTGCTGGCAGCGTGGCAGCGCACCCCACGGGCTCCGTGCGTGGGGCTTGGGACCGGCTTTCCCATGTCGCTTGGAATAGCACGTGTGCCGCCCTTGCCTCCCACACGGCATGGGCCATCCAGGCGAGGCGCTCGTAATTGATAGGCATCATTGGGGACATGCAATGACCCAAGGTCATGAGGTGGAAGATGATCTTCTTCGCGCAAGTGGGCTGCAACGTCCCAGCGGTTGTCTAGATGCTAAGCACCAACCAAACCCAAAGAGTCGAAACGACAGAACTTTTGGGTGGACCAGGGCAGCCAAACTTGACAAAACTTGAAAAATCTAAAGCCGGTCCAATTGTGGTGGTGTGTGGTGAACTTGGCCATCTTCCAGAGGGGGGGGGGGGGGGGGCAAGTGAAGGAATTCCAAGTGTGCCTCGGTTGGACCAGGCATAAGCTGTGTGTTTCCACTTGGACTTTTGTGGCCTAGTTGATGCATAATTGGCAGAAACCAATGAATGGGAAGCAAATGAGGGGAAAACCCATGCACTTGAAGAACGATTGATGAGCGGGGGGGGGGGGGGGGGCAACTCCCACACTGCTTGTGACCCTAGCCTAGGGTTACAGCTCGGGCTAGGGCTGTCATTCTAGCGTTAGCGTTAGGGCTAGGGGCAGGGGTCGGATTCAGACGAGGCGTAGGGCTCGGGCGGGCGTTGGGGTCAGGGTTGGGTTCAAGGATAGTTTTGGGGTGAAGGTTGGGGTTAGGGTCACCAAGCTGGTGGAACCATTCTTGGTTTTATAACCTCTTTTAGTGTCTAGGCTGGACCTACCAGGTTTAGCAGCAGCAAGCAAGCAAGCAAGCAAGCAAGCAGCAAACAAGCACCAAGCAAGCAACAGCACGCGCGAAATGGGTAAAAATCACAACTCCCTCGTGGTGCTTTGGATTTGGTTGAAATTTTGGTGCATGATACCTATGGGTGTGAAGTACAATCACACAAATTTTGAGCGAGAAACTCGATGGTGGCGACCGGCAACGGGATTCGCAAGTGGCGGTGCAAGGTTTCAGCATCTGTCAAAAAATGGCCGGAAAATGCCTTTTTTGTTGGGCAGTTTGGGTGCCTAAGATATGCGTGAAGGGGTCCGTCTGCATTGGAACTAACGTAAATTATAAACAAACACCTTCAATCATCGTTTAGTGTATTATGTACCCGATTAGGGGCCTCAACGACCTCTTTTTGGGTCCAAAATACCGCAAAATCAGCCTGAAAAGCACCCTTTTTGCATACCTTTTCAAATCACACCTTCTCGTGCCGTGTTTTATAGCCATGGATTGCATTGGGCACCCTTGTGGTGACTAATAACGATGAATGGGATCATTTTGAAGCCTTTTCCACTTTGTTATCACGCTTTAATGCCCCATTTTGGCACCGCGGAGAGGTGTTCAGCGCGCACGGTGCACGTGCTAGGGTAGGGTCATGGGGGTCATCTCTGGGTCCAAAAATGGTCCAAAATTATTTTTTCCAAATTTGTTCCTAGACCACTTGGGGTGCTCAAACAAGTGTTTTTAGCCCGTTTTGAGCCCATGGTGGCACGTTTTAACCCTTCAAAATCGCCAAAAAACCTTGAAAATGGGCTGTAGGTAGGCAAGCAGCATCAGCACGCGCGAAATGCGGAAAAATCAGAATTCTGTCGTGGTGCTTCGGATTCGGCTGAAATTTTGGTGGATGATACCTATGGGTGTGAAGTACAATCACACAGAGTTTGAGCAAGAAACTCAACGGTGGCCGGGAACGGGATTTGCAAGTGGCGGACCCAAGTTTCAAAATCTGTCAAAAATGGCCAGAAAATGCCTTTTTTTGGCATTTACGGGTGCCTATCAGGCCCTTGGAGAGGGGCATCGGCAGGGAAACTGATATACACATGATGAACCATCACCTTCGGTCACTGTCTAGTGGGTTTTACTCCCAAGTAGTGCATCCAACGACCTCTTTATGGGTTCAAAATACCGCAAAATCGGTCTTGAAAAGCACCCTTGTTGCATAATTTTTCAAGTTGCACATTCTCGTGACGTGTTTGTTAGCCATGAATAGCGGGGGCACCCTTGTGGTGCTGAATAACAATGAATGGGATCACTTTGAAGCCTTTTTCCATATTGTCATCACCCTTCGATGCCCCATTTTGGCACAACAGAGTGGTGTTGAGCGCGCATAGTGCACGTGCTAGGGTAGGGTTACATGGGGCATCTGTGGGTCCAAAAATGGTCCGAAATCATTTTTTCCAAATTTGTTCCTAGACCACTTGGGGTGCTCAAACAAGTGTTTTTGGCCCGTTTTGAGCCCATGGTGGCACGTTATGACGCTCCACAATTCCAAAAAGCCTGGAAAATGGGCTTGTTGGGGACCAAAAAGGTTCAAAAATGGGTCAAAAATGTGTTTTTCCAGAATGATAAGTAGACCGCTTGGGGTGCATAAACAAGTGAAATGAGCCCGTTTTGAGCCCATTGTAAGCGATTTTGGCCCATCTAAAGTCACAAACTGCCTTGAAGGTGATGTTCCTTTCCCCACCAGCTCGGTCCCAATATTCCTGGTTAGGGTCACCAAGCTGGTGGAATCAGTCTTGGTTTTATAACCCTCTTTAGTGTTTAGGGTGGACCTAGCAGGTCTAGCAAGCAGCAAGCAGCAAGAAGCAAGCAGCAAGCAGGCAGCAAGCAAGCAGCAAGCACGCGCGAAATGGGAAACTATCACAGTTCCGTTGTGGTGCTTTGGATTTGGCAAAATTTTTGGTGCATGCAACCTATGGGTGTGAGGGACAACCACACAAGGTATGAGCCACAGACTCAACGGTGGCTGCCGGGAATGGGCGGCGCAAGTGCCGGAGCTCCATTTCAAAGTCTGCAATTTAGGGCCAAAATCAGCATTTTTTGCCCAAAACCACCCTAAAAGCCGCCGAAAACAGCCAAAAGAAGGGAAATAGTGGCTACTCTACCCATGCACCTAGACTTCCCCGTGCCGAAGGGCCCTCTAACTCCACAATATGTTCCGCAAGACAACCCCGGAAGGCAACCAATATCCCGGGAATTCGTGCACATTGGCCGCCGACAGCCCCAAACCAAAAACAAACCATATCTTGGGCTATGTAGCTCAAAGCGCAATTTCGAGTGCACCTAATCCACCCGCAACCACCCACATTTGGTGGTTTCCACCCCTCAAAATTGCCCTAACCGACGCCTAGACCCCCGTACCTAGGCCAAGTGGGCTGCGGCAAGCTGCAAGAGGTAGCCCAAACAGGTGGGTGCCAAAATGGGTCAACAAGGTCCACAAGCTGCAAAAAAAATGACTGTTTTAAAAACTGAGCTTGGACCACATGGAATGCCAAAACAAGTGTTTTTGGCGCGTTTTGAGCTCGTGGTGCCCCGTTTGGCCCTCCTAAAATCCCAAAGAGCCTTGAAAATGGGATGTTCTGCGACCAAAAATGGGTGGAAAAAGCGTGTTTGCAAAAATGATCCTAGACCATGTGGGGTGCACAAACAAGTGAAATGAGCCCTTTTTGAGCCCATGGCAAGCCAATTTGGCCACTCCAAAGCCACAAAATGCCTTGAAAGTGGACTGTTTTAGGACCAAAAATCAGTCCAAAATGGATCAAAAATTTGTTTTTCCAAAGATACTTTTGGCCTATTTGGGGGGCACAAACAAGTGAAATGCGCCCATTTTGAGCCCATTGCAAGCCATTTTGGCCACTCTACAGTCACAAAATGCCTGGGCTGTTTTGGGACCAAAAAAGAGCCAAAAATGCATCAAAAATGTGTTTTTCGTACAATACTTTTGGACTATTTGGGGTGCACGAACAAGTGGAATGAGCTGATTTTGAGCCCATGTTGAGCAATTTTGGCCCCTCTCAAGGCCGAAAGAGCCTTGAAAATGGGCCAATTTGAGACCACAAATGGCTCAAAAACCGGTCAAAACCATGGTTTTCCAAAAAATGATCCTAGTCCAGCTGTGGTGCCCAGACGGATGAATACAGGTCATTTTGAGCCCCCTTTGAGCCGCTCTCATCCTTTTTCCAGCGTGTACCTCATATGTCGTTGAAATCTCCTAGACGATGGTCCTTCCCCCACCAGCTCGGTCCCAATGTTCATTCCTGGTTGGGGTTAGGGTTAGGGTTAGGGTTACGGCTAGCGTTAGGGCTAGGGTTGGGGCTAGTGTTAGGGTTAGGGCTCGGGGCAGGGGTAGGATTAGGACGAGGCGTAGGGTTGGGGCAGGTGTTGGGGTCACGGTTGGGTTCAAGGATAGTGTTGGGGTGCAAAGCGAACAAAATTTTCCTGAGGGCACCTTTGGTGCCTATGGAGCGTGGGGGGGTAGTTGGCGTCCTAAGACCCGTGGGGGGCGTTTTCGCACACATCGCGCACAACGCCAGTTATTACGGTGTTTACCCCGGTAACAGCCCTGAAAACTTGCCACCTCTAGAAGCATGCATGAGCAATTCAAAAGTCCGGCATTCAAACGTGTCGTGTTCTCAGAATTATCCAATGTCCAAAACAATGCAATGTAGACAATAAAATTGTCTTGCGGGTGTTAAGGAACACCTGAAAATATGTTAGGGGCTACTCGGGAACATCAATATGGCAAGTATGCTCGTCCATGCAACCTCTACACAAGTAAAGGTCACACGTGGAGCATTCCGATGTGTCCCTTTTGCCACAAACTTGGCACAGGAAAATATCCTCCTCTTCCTCATCAACCTCAGGGGCCTCTTCCTCTGTCCAAATGGAAGAAGGAATGTGCTCCCATGGGCCATAAGGTTGATACCTTTTTCTGCCTTCGCAACATGAATTGTGAAAAGTGCAGAAGTATGCGTGTGTTGGCATGCAAGTCTTGATGGGACCCCAGCCAAATGTCATGCACTACTGTCCAAAACCAAAGGTGGGCAAACAGGTGTTCCACCCGTGCCCTATAATACCCATGCACATCATTATTTGTTTTCTGCCGCATGGTCAAAGTCTTTCGACCAATGAAAGGGACATGTGAATGCAATTGCCCCTTGTATGCACCATCATGCGCACCAACCTCAAACTCCATGAAACAACCCTTGGGACGTTGCGGCCCATACTTGTCCCATATCTTAACATTGGCACTAGTGCCGGGTAGGACAGGGCATATTCACACAATGTTACCCAAGTTGTCCACGGCCACGGTAATCTTGCACACACAACCAGCATACTTGGGGTTGAATAGGTATCGGAAAGAGCACCACCAATAGAACTGATTGGCATGGCATCAGTGAAATGGGTAACAAGATACGGGAAATGGGGGTTATGATGGAACCTATTCAAACGGTCCGACCAATGGAAGGGTATGGAAGGGTGCAGAATTCAGGACCCTGGGACCCATGGCAAGCATCAGACTAAAAACAAAAAATTCTTGGTGTACCAGCAGGGGCTTCAGGGTGCCGAATTCAGGACCCTGGGACCCATGGAAAGCATCAAGCAGCAACATAACAGTACTTATGTGTTGCAGTTGATTGAAATAGACGCCGCCAGGCATCCCAATGTGGGTCGTTGCTGCCAGCAATTCCCCATCGCGGTAAGAAATGCCAAGCGGCGTCATCCCACTTCATCTTGCCCGTGTCCTCCTTCCGCTTCAGCAGCCATTCAAGAACTTCCTTCCAATCTTCCGAACTTACCGAACTCAGCCCACCCTTCAAGGTCTTCATGGTGGCAGCGAGCTGCTTGCCAGCCTCCCGAAACCGTTGTGCAGTCTTGGGGGCGCGCGGCTTTGCACGGGGTGATGGAGTTGCCGATTTTGCTGGACTCCTTCCCCGATCGTCAGGCGGGGGTGAAGGGCTGCATGTGCAGGGGGGCGGTGAGTCGGCACTCGGGATGGGAAAGGAGATATACTCAACTTTGCACGGCCGATTCACCACCTTCACCGCGTCTTGGAAATACTCCAAGTGGAGTAAGCCGTCGGGCGCAAACCCCACCACTGTGGCAGGAACTCGCATCCCATTGGAGCGAGTGTAGAACATCCTATCTCCAACATTAAAGTCCACGGTGAATGCAATAGAGGGTCTGAGAAATGAGAGCAAAAGATGATGCCCCGCAGCAGACACCCTGAGAACGTAATCACCATATACCGGCCTCAGGGTGCCCGTTTGCAAGGGTACATACACGCAAGAAGGGGGAGGGTTGATGCTACAAGGACGCACAATGGCAATAGTACCCTGCGGCAATCCTACACCCAAAAAACTGCCTACCGGTGGTGGAGAATGGCCTACTTTTCGCGCGCACAGCGCACGGTACGCCCCCGTGGAGTCCCCCCCCCCCGGGTTGATCAGCCGACCCTGCGGATTTTCTGAATTTGAGCAATGAAAACCACTCTTTTTTCAAACCACTATGTTCCTATCCTTCCCATCCTCTGTGTTACCCCTATCTTGGTGGAGTTCCGTCAGGATCACGCAGGTCTAGCTTGTTTGAGGCTAATTTATACCACCCTTGTCTCTATCTGTCTCTGTGCTGGTGCTGGTGCTGCAACCTATTTTGTTGCCTCCCCTATGTCTACACGAAATCAAAGAGGTGAAACTTTACGAACCATGCAAACTTGAATGCATCAAAAATGAACTATTCCCCTCCTGGCAATGCATTGAAAAGCATCTTCGTGTCGGCAGTGTTCAGAATCATGCGGTGTTCACTTTCCACCCAAATGAAAAAATGCACCATCAAATGTTGGACACATCGTGTTGTATCTCACACAACAAACGCCCAGACTTTACAGAAGAAAAATATTCATTGATATTGTGATATATCCCCTCAAGGTACAAAGAACTCACACTCTTACCAGAGGTTTACTGCACAACAGCCCTCAACCATCTAAGCGTATCGTCCTCTTCCACTTTCCATTTTGTTGGTGTCTGTTATTGGCATTTTGCTGCTTGAGGAAGCTTTGCTAATTACCAAGTGGAAAAGGTCAGCATTCAGGGCAAAAAGTGCAATGGCAGTTTTTATTGACATCTTCCCAACCTGACACCCTTTGGTGAGTGCTCTAGCTTCGGCTTTCACTGCTCCCAAAGACACTCAGCACACAGCAAACAATTTGGTGTTTGTTTTTGCTTGACAGACATGCAATTTGTCAGTGTATGCAACACTGCATAGTGCAATCTGCATTGTACTCTCCCTCCCTCCCTCCCTCTCTCTCTCTCTATCTCTGTGCTTCCCTCCCTTCATGCACATGTGGTCCAAGCACCTTGATTCTACAAAACCTGACCGCTCTATCACGACAGAAACAATTCCATAGTAGAAATCTGTGATCCAAAGTCCATTTTGCACAGAAACTCTGTGTTTATGACCTCACAGTATCATGGACATACAAGCACCCCTCCAGGGGCACCAGGAAGCAAGAACATACATAAAGAGCCCCATGGCAAAGTGAGGGCAGGGGGCTCATGGTTTGGGTGGTTGTGGGGCAGCAAAGTTGGTGCTCAAAATGGGGTGCTGCTTTGAACTCGTATGTGGTGCAGTCAGCAAGGCTCCAAATGCACAGCTGAGAGCGAATGAGGGAGCCTTCCAGTTTGGCTGGTGGTGGGGCTAAATGCACATCTGGGCTCGAAAATATAAATCGGTTGCATCCCTTAATCCAACTTGAGACCATAGACTGTTGTGATGCAGTGAATGGTGTCGTTCTCATAAGGCACAGAGCAGATTCCGTCCGCAGAATTGTCCCAATATGCAGTGAAAGCAGAATGTAGACCAGCACCCGTTTTTTGCACAATAACAGCGGTAACAATGTACTTGAATGGTTTCTTCATCTTGAGATAGAGAAAGCAAATATCACAAGCACGTGACTTCTTGACTTAACGCGCTCTCGCACCCACCCACAGAATATCACGCACCAGCGCGCGCTCTCTCTCTCTCTCTCTCTCTCTCTCTCTCTCTCTCTCTCTTATGGCGAGCTAAATACCCTTATCGCTCAGTCTATGGGGAAACGTGGGCACATCTTAGAACGCCTGGCCATACCACCTACCAGCATAGCAAGAAAGCTCCTGTCCGCTACTTGCATCATACCACCTCAGCACCAACAGGAATTTGCGCTCAAATCGCATTTCCAACCAAGCCGCAACACAATCTTCCAAAACTTTGGTGTGATGTACATATGAAAATTTGCCACACCAACTCAAACAGATGGCAGGAAAGGGGGGCGCAGAAAACGCACATTTTGGTCATTTGAACTGACAAGGGTATTCTGGCACAAATGTGAGGACGTACGGCTAGAGAGGAGACTGATCGTGTCTTACGAATCAAAGATGCAGTGTGGCTGCTGGTTTACCCAGTTCAGTTTGCACTGCATCCCTTACTTGCAAAATTATGAATGTGAATGCATGAACATGACGCATATGACACACTTCAGGCACATGTGTGTTTGTGCCACAATCGGAAACACCTGAGACTGGCAAATACACAAACCCATATCACTTGCCCCCCATCATAGTGCCCATCATGCACATGACCCCGGCATACACGAAAATTTTGGCATGCGCCACCCCAGCCCCACGCTCTCCTGTCACTCTGACTCAATATTCTGTCACCAAATGAAAGCATTTTCCCCTCCACCCATCCCCACCTAAAAACTGGCCCTGTTGTTGTAGTTGTCCCTTCGTAATGGTGCCTGCCATCGTATCCCAGTTCAGTGTTCTAAATGCTGTCATGTGCCCATGAATCATTTACAACACACCCTGTCCATGATGTCATACCCCCTCACAGGCAATTCTGATGTTTGCCAGAGAGGAGGTCGCTAGTATGATCAACATCGCGCTTGCGCACGCACGCAGGCACACACACGCACGCACGCACGCACACACTCTCTCTGCTACGGCCAAAACAGAGTGTAAAAGAGAAATACTCTCACACTGGAACCGATGCTCTCGAGTACAGGGGATGTGTAGTCAGCAACTGCCAGGGCCGGCGGCAAGCAAAACTGACGAGACACAGCTCACAATCAGTGAGTGGTGCTCTGGGCCGGCTGCAACCTGGATTCACCCAATTCATTGCTCTCCATCAGCAAACACACACGCACACACACACACACACTTCGTGAGGGAAACTAGAACTGTAACAGCAGTGTGGACGACAGGCGTCAGCAAGGTACACAACAGCACACACAATACACACACATGATCACATGCCCGTGCGTGCACACACACATACATGCACACACAGAAAACTCCCAATTTCATGCAATGCGGATTTCATGCCCCCCCGTGCGGTGACACGTGGTTGTGTCAAGTGATGATTGCGATCAAGGAGATTGCGAAAGCACCAACATGCACAGCCAAAGAAAAGAGATCAAGGCTGATCACGGACCGGAGCGACCGGCCCTAGGCGCCTTTCACCAAAGTCGAAAAAAAAATAGACACTCAGAAAGATGCCCCCCCCCCCTTCACAAAAGCTGTGTCACTTGCATCGCCACTGGGAGTGCCGATTAAGTGCTGCAACCAACGCTTGCAGCCGCTTCCATTGTGGGGACATCTTTGTCATTCTGAGCATCTTAAATATGCGCAAGTCGGGTAAAATCCCGTTCACCATTCACTATGAGTGAAATAGGGCATTTCAGCGTTTAAGCCAGGGAAGGCACCCAGAAAGCAGTGAAAGGGCACTTGATCACTTGGCCGTAGGATACCACAGCCCTTGCAATGTGTCAGGTGTTGCCTTGCCGACGACTCAGCTGCTTACATGACCTCCTTAGCAAATGCTGACTTGCTGCCTGAGCATCAGGCTGTGCACTTTCACACGCATGCATGCATAGAAATCCAAGTGCACACCTCTGCCAGCCGTTTCAATGTATGTTCGATGATATTACTGGTCCACTGGTCCACTTTTTTGCTGTTCCATGACACACTGCAGGCACGAAGCACATTGTGACAGTAGCAGAGTGTATGACTGAATGTCCCATGACTGGTTTGAAACAGCAGTGCGTTGCTCCCGATATTTATTGTATTTTGTTTGTTGTTTCTTACTACAATGGCGAGCTGTGAAATTGCGGAGTCTGTTGACATTGACTACGCCGTCTGTCTCGGTGCTGCGAATGTACCGAACACAGTCACATGTCTGATTGCATTTTGCAGGTTTCCGTAGACAATGAGAACGTATATGGTCATCTTTGCTGTGCAACAGTAAGCCTGCGTCCAACTGATCAAGATGAGCGCACAATGTGGTGTGCGCCCTCTGTGCCTTGATTTCGGTACCGTCTTCTGTTGCGAAAACCTCTTCAGAAAAACATGAGAGTAGGGGATGGGCAAGGCACATGCAAAAGAACACGTGCACCTGTTGAGGGTGGTCTTTATGCTCTCGTCAATGATCTCTGTAATCTTATCGGAGTTCAGGGTGACCTCGTCTCCCTCCTCTTCAGGATCATCCGCCATAATGGTATAATGGATATAATGCTGTTCAACTGTGCCGAGCAAAGTGAAAGCTGCAAATGTATCCCTTGTACAGTGCAGTCCGCAGGCTCTTAATACTCTGGGGGAGAGTCTGCAGTGCGTGCACGGTCAGTGACAATGGGAATTGCCCTTGCAAGAAGCCCGAATTGTGTGGGTTGCCTCATGAAACACATGAAAAAAAGTGGAAAATTGGCGATTTTCGATGCCAGCGCTGCTCTTTTCTGCTCCACGCTCTGCTAGGGTTCATGATTGGGGAAATAGTCGAAAAGGTGCACGTGGTGTGCGCCCAGTGTGGGTACCACCCATGTGCAACCTGGTTGCAGTCCTGCGGGCTTGGGGGATCCTCCTGTTGTGTACCTCTTACACCTTGTACAGTGGTCAAATCTGACTTACGGGCCAGGCAGAATTCTCAGGAAGAATCATTTGTCACACGTGGTATCTGCTATTCAAAAACGCACCTGTTGGGTCAGATCAGGGGCGTCTTCACAAAATGTGTGAGTGGGTGCTGTAGCAATGATACAACCGCTACACGAAAATTGAGACTGGCTACATGACGTGTTCTTACAGGTGAGAAGCACACGACACTACACTGCCCGACACCCATTAGTTTCCGGACTGCACGCGCACCGCGTGCAATGTGCCCCCCAAAGCTTGTCTTGCATCACCTTAAAATGTGTAGAACTGGCAGACTGCTGGAAAATACAAACATTCAGGCATTCAGGCATAACCCAGCCCCTGAAACTGTCTTTGCTTCCCACCGCACACCCTGTTTCTCAGTCTGACAGAACGTAAATTTCGACTCCCATTCAGACATAGATGTAGAGGTTCCATTCAGCAATACATGCCAAGTCAAGGAAGGAGCTGCGGCTGGGGTGCCACCACGCAGGGACTACAGTCACCTTTTTTCCCGTCCCTTTGAGAGGGACATAAAGGATGACAAGAAATGTCTCTGCAATCCTCCGTGTCATCCACCTCATAAAGCAGGAAAACTTTGCTGTGTTCACTCACCTTCGGGGCAGGGGGATCAATTCACCACTGTACATTGCTCATCCACATGCTTCACCCGCATTCGTGCTTGACCTGTGTCCATCACTGGAGCAAAGGAGCGCCTGCTTTCTTGTACAGCTCACACCATGCTGCCAAGTTGTGTTTTGTAACTAGTCCACAGTCTGGCACAGTTTGTTGGAACCCTCTTCCATCTGCAAAGCATTGTGCTGACGTGCCTCACTTGGGCACTTGGGCAGTTGGGCACAGCATTGGTGCACGCCGGGAATTTGTCTGCCGCTTGTGGCGTGCTATTGCGTTGTCATGCTCTTCGTGCAGGAATGGTCATCTGCGTGGACTCCCTTTTTTGCCCACTGTCTCCAAGGTCTGGATTCTGACAGTTTGTTCCATACCAAGTGCTGGTGATGGGTGTCTTGGTTCCACAGCATTTCATTCGTTCATTCATTATGTGGTGACTGAGGCACCCTGCCTGATTCCACCAAGCTGGACTTGGGGGGCGGTGACAATCTCATCTACTCTTCTCGGTTGACCCAAGCGACTTTGAAAACAATCAAGGGCCACAAGTTGGGCAGGCAATCCACCAATACCCTGGACCCGCCACCACTGCGTAATGTTTGAGAGTCCACCGGGAAAGGGTGTACGTCCCAGTCAATGATCATCCTACTTGATGTACTTGCCGAGAGCTGGCTCCACTTAGCCATGTACCGGTGGGGGACTGTTTAGGGGTGAGTCCTCCGGCTTAGAAGTCTGGTGGGTTTAGAAGTGGGCAGCTTGGCTACATAACCCCTGCCGTCTAGGGGGTCCGCAATGCTTCCGAGCAGGGAACAAAATCAGTAGTGGACCACAAGTGGGTAGATGGGCTACATAACCCCTGCCGTTTGCGGGGTCCCCAATGCTTAAGAGCAAGGGACAAAATCAGCAGTGGCCCACAAGTGGGTAGATTGCCTACATAACCCCTGCCGTCTAGGGGTCCCTGACGCTTCAGAGCGGGGGACAAAATCAGCAGTGGCTCACAAGTGGGCAAATTGGCTTTACAACCCTTGCAGTTTGGGGGATCCCCAACGCTTCAGACTGGGGGACAAAATCAGTAGTGGCCCACAAGTGGGCGGCTTGGCTACATAACCCCTATTGCTTGGGGGGTTCCAAACACTTCAGGCTGGGGGAGAAAATCGGTAGTGTCCCCATAAGTGGGCAAATTGACTACATGGCCCTTGCCGTCTTGGCAGTCCCCAACGCTTCAAAGTGGGGGCCAAAATCAGCAGTGGCCCACAAGTGGGCATGTTGGCTACATAACCCCTACCACTTGGGGGGTCCCCAATGCTCTACGCCGGGGGACAACATCAACAGTGGCCCACAAGTGGGCAAATTGGCTACACAAACCGTGCTGTTTGGGGGGTGCCCAAACCTTCAGATTGGGGGGCAAAATGAGCAGTGGCCCACAAATGGGCAAATTGGCTACATAACCCCTGCCATCTAGGGGGTCCCCAACACTTCAAAGTGGGGGGCCAAAATCACTAGTGACCCACAAGTGGGCAAATTGGCTATACAACCCTTGCAGTATATGGGGTCCCCAACGCTTCAACGCGGGCAGAAAATCAGCAGTGATCCACAAGTGGGCAGCTTGGCTGCATAACCCCTGCCGTTTGGGGTGCCGCCAACGCTACAGGCTAGGGGACAAAATCACATTGGCCGACAAGGGGACAAATTGACTACATAACCCTTGCCGTCAAGGGGGTCCCCAATGCTTCGAAGCAGGGGACAAAATCAGCAGTGGGCCACAAGTGGGCATATTGGCTACACAAGCCGTTTGGAGAGTCCCCAACGCTTCAAGTCAATGGACAAATTCACCAGTGGCCCACAAGTGGGCAAATTGACTATGTACACCCTGCCATCTAGGGGCTCCCCAACGCTTCAAAGCGGGTCCAAAATCAGTAGTGGCCCACAAGTGGGCATGTTGGCTACATAACCCTTGCCGATTAGGGGGTCTTGAACACTTCAGGGCGGGAGGCAAATTGGCTATATAACGTGCCCTATGGGGGGGGGCCAACACTTCAAATAGGGGGACAAAATGAGCATTGGCCCACAAGTGGGCAGATTGGCTACACAAACCGTGCTGTTTGGGGGGTGCCCAAACCTTCAGATTGGGGGGCAAAATGAGCAGTGGCCCACAAATGGGCAAATTGGCTACATAACCCCTGCCATCTAGGGGGTCCCCAACACTTCAAAGTGGGGGGCCAAAATCACTAGTGACCCACAAGTGGGCAAATTGGCTATACAACCCTTGCAGTATATGGGGTCCCCAACGCTTCAACGCGGGCAGAAAATCAGCAGTGATCCACAAGTGGGCAGCTTGGCTGCATAACCCCTGCCGTTTGGGGTGCCGCCAACGCTACAGGCTAGGGGACAAAATCACATTGGCCGACAAGGGGACAAATTGACTACATAACCCTTGCCGTCAAGGGGGTCCCCAATGCTTCGAAGCAGGGGACAAAATCAGCAGTGGGCCACAAGTGGGCATATTGGCTACACAAGCCGTTTGGAGAGTCCCCAACGCTTCAAGTCAATGGACAAATTCACCAGTGGCCCACAAGTGGGCAAATTGACTATGTACACCCTGCCATCTAGGGGCTCCCCAACGCTTCAAAGCGGGTCCAAAATCAGTAGTGGCCCACAAGTGGGCATGTTGGCTACATAACCCTTGCCGATTAGGGGGTCTTGAACACTTCAGGGCGGGAGGCAAATTGGCTATATAACGTGCCCTATGGGGGGGGGCCAACACTTCAAATAGGGGGACAAAATGAGCATTGGCCCACAAGTGGGCAGATTGGCTACATAACCCTTGCCGCTTGGGGGGTGCCCAATGCTTCAGACCGGAGGACAAAATCAGCAGTGGCGCACAAGTGGGCATTTGGCGATAACCCAGGCCGCTTGGGGGTCCCCAACGCTTCAAGGCAGAGGACAAAACCATCATCGGCCCACAAGTGAGCAAATTGGCGACATAACCTTTGCCGTCTGCGGGGTCCCCAACGCTTCAAGACGGGGGATAAAATCAGCAGTGGGCAACAAGTGGGCAAAATGACCACACGACGCTGCCATCTGGGGGGTCCCCAACGCTTCAATCAAGGGGACAAAATCAGTAGTTGCCCACAAGTGAGCAAATTGGCTATATAACCCTTGCCGTCTCGGGGGTCCCGAATGCTTCAGATCGGCGGGCACATTGGCGACATACCCCTGCCCTAAGCAGGGTCCCCAACGTGGGCTAAACGCCCGTCACCAAAGCTGTTGACGGGTTGACGGGTTGGTCCACAAAAAGTTTTTTTTCAGTTTCGGTTTTTTTTTTGCGTTTTTTGTTGTTTTTTGGGCACAACTTGCTGCCAAAAGCCCATTTTGGGGTCTTTGGGGGGCTGAGGGGATGGGGTATGGGGGGGTTTTGGGCTAGGGTGAGTGGGTGCCATGAACCGGTGTACCTTGTTTTTTTGCTTTACTTAGTGTTTTTTTTCCAACACAACATTGTGTTTTTCCATTTTTTTGCTTTTTTTGTATCAACAATTCAAGGAATCTAGTGTGATGTTCGCCATAGGTCCCAGTGTCCAAAACTTTGCGCGTCTCTCTGCCGGTGTACCACGAATTTTAAATTTTTAGTCTGATGTTTGCCATAGGTCCCAATGTCCCAATTTTGCCCTTGCTGGCCTCTCTCATGTACCAGGAAATTCTGTCCATTTGTACCCGCCTCGTACAAATGGACACGCATTGTAACCAGGTACGCCGGCCGTCCCCCACACCGGGGTCCGGTACACTGTGGGTCACCGGAGGAGCCCTTGCAGGGCCGACACGTCTCTTGCCGGCCCCGATGGACGGTGTGCCCTACCAGCAGCCCTTCACTGGGCACGAACTGCAGTACGTGCCGTGGGGAGTGCTCTGTGTCAGGCCCAATGGCCACCCCCCCGGGCCGGTACCACCATGGGCCGCTGGCCTACGGTCCCAGGCATATCCCGCCTGCTGGCGTCTGCTCAAGCGGGGCCGATACGGTCACTAGGGGGGCCCCCTAACCCCTCAGGTCAGGTTCCGTGCCAGCGTCCCCCTGGGTGTGTCGGGGGTTCTTGTGCGACCCGCGCTGCCCTCGCACCTGTGGTGCTCGCCTCCCCCGCCCCCCCCCCTCCCGTGCCCCCTCTCCCGGGGTTGGTCCCCGCCCTTTCCTGCCCCCTGCTTTCCCGTCGCACCCTACTTCGGGTACTTCCGGTGTTGGCGTGCGGTCCCCTGGCGCTGCCTCTCCGCTAGGCCTGATTTGTGGCCGTGTTGGGGGTCGTGGGATAGGGCCTGGGTCTTGCTTTCCTCTGCCTGCGTTGTAGCGTGCATTGAGCATAGCAAGTATGGATAAGGGTTGGGCATGGTTTGGGTGCAAGACACGCAAGTAGCGTTGCAATAAGCGCGACAAGGTGAAACCCCTCGTGTTGTCCCGCCCCCCCTTCTTGGTGCCGCTTTTGTGCCAGGCCTGGTTTGTGGCCGTGGGCTAGGGGCTGGGCCTTGCTTTCCACACTCGTGCTTGTTATGTAGCGCGCACCGAGCACAGCAAGTATGGATTAGGGTGGGGTATGGCATGGATTCAGGACACGCAAGTAGCGAGACAATAAGCACAAAAATGCGTAGCCCCCCGGCCTTAGGTTTTCCCGCTCCTGCCATGTCAGCCTCCTGCTGCCCGGTCCTGTGCTGTCCGTTTTTTCTGCCTCGGTTGTGTCTGACTTGGCCGTGGGGGCCGTGGGGTAGGGGCTGAGCCTTGTTTTCCACCCTCTTGCCTGTTCTGTAGCACAATAGATTTGGGATACGAAAGGGCATGGTTTGAGGACACGCAAATAGCGAAGCAATCAGCATGACAATGCGTAACCCCCCGGCCTTGGGTTGTCCCGCTCCCCCCGTGTCAGCCTCTTGCCGCCCGTCCCCATGGTGGGCTGTCTTTCTCCGGCGTGCGTGTGCCCCACCCCGGTGGTGTGTGTCTTTTACTTTAGCCTGGGTGGTGTCAGTTTTGGCTGTGGGGGCCGAGGGCAAGGGGCTAGGTTCTGCCTTCCACCCTCTTGTCTGTATTGTAGCGCGCACCGAGCGTAGCAGGTAAGGATCAGGGTGGGAGATGGCATGGATGCAAGACGCGCAAGTAGCGATGCAATAAGCACGACCATGTGTAACCCCCCGGCCCCGTGTTGTCCTCATCCCCCCATGTCAGCCATGTGCCGCCCATTCCCCCGGGCGGTTGTCTTTCGCCGGCGTGTGCTCACCCGACATGGTGGTTCTTGTCTGGTATCGCTGCCAAGGGTGTGTCAGATTTGGCTGCCCCTCCTCCCCTATATTGTTGTGTTGGGGAGGGTGGGGCTGTGGAGGGGGGCTGTGCAGGCCTTCCCGTCCCACCCTTCAATGCACACGGCAATGAAAATGAACGAAGCACAGCAATGGGGCATGAGGGCAGGGGACAACAAGTGGACGTTTGTCTCTTAGTCACCCATGGCGGTAGTTGCCTTGTCTCGGCTCAGTCGTCAGTGGCCCGTGCCTGCTCCCTGCTGTGCCTATACTTACAGGATGGTTAGGGTTAGGGGTCACTGAGCTGGTGGAACCAGTCTTGGTTTTATAACCCTTTTTAGTGTCTAGGGTGCACCTACTAGGTTAAGCAGCAGCAAGCAAGCAAGCAAGCAAGCAAGCAGCAAGCAGCAGCACGCGCGAAATGGGTAAAAATCACAACTCCCTCGTGGTGCTTCAGATTTGGTTGAAATTTTGGTGCATGATACCTATGGATGTGAAGTACAATCACACAAAGTTTGAGCGAGAAACTCGACGGTGGCGACCGGCAACGGGATTCGCAAGTGGCGGACCTGAGTTTCAAAAGCTGCAGTTTAGGGCCAAAAACAGCCATTTTTGGGCCAAAAAAGCCCTGGAACACATTCAAAACGGCCAAACGAAGGGAAACGGTGGGTACACTCCACGTGTGGCTTGACTTCCCCGTGTCAACAAGCTCTTTGCGGCCCTCTAACTCCATGATATGTCCCGGAAACGGCCCAAAAAGGCCCCCAGAAGCTTCAAATGCCGATAGCCACAAACCAAGAATAGGCCATATCTTTGGCTACATGGCTCAAAATGGGATTCCGAGGGCACCTTCTCCACCCGCAACCCCCCACTTTTTGTGGTTTCCACCCCTCAGAATTGCCCAAACAAACGCCTAGACCCCAATACCTAGGCCCACTAGGCTGCAGCAAGCTGCAAGCTCAAGCCCAAACAGGTGGGTGCCCAAATGGGTCAACAGGGTCCAGTAGGGGCAAAAAGATGACTTTTCTGAAAAATGATCCTACACCATGTGTGACGCTAAAACAAGTGTTTTTGGACCGTTTTGAGCTTGTGGTGGCCCATTTTGGTCCTCCGAAAATCCCAAAATGCCTTGAAAATGGGCTGTTTTGGGACCAAAGATGGGTCAAAAATGGGTCAAAAACGCATTTTTCCAAACCTCATCCTAGACCATTTGGGGTGCACAAACGGGTGAAATGAGCCCATTTTGAGCCCATTTTGGGGCATTTTGGCCCCTCACAAGTCCAAAAAGCCTTGAAAGTGGGCCTCGTGGTGATGGGGTTCACTTGCAAGCTGACTTCACTTTGTGAAGAGCCATCAATGTGTGAATCATTCTTGACGTCCCTCACCAGTCATAGCTGATGTTCCCTCCCCCACCAGCTCGGTCCCAATATTCACTCTTGATTAGGGTGTTAGGGTTACAGGATGGTACGTACCCGGGTGGGGACGGTAGATGATGAAGTACGGGCGGCGGGGAGAACTTACCGTACGCCACGAGGGCT
The DNA here is from genome assembly GCA_964036045.1 of Eutreptiella sp. 'Long Island Sound 2002'. Lineage (NCBI taxonomy): Eukaryota > Euglenozoa > Euglenophyceae > Eutreptiales > Eutreptiaceae > Eutreptiella > Eutreptiella sp. 'Long Island Sound 2002'. The sequence goes on from OZ038382.1 coordinate 110,985,432, forward strand.
TCTTGTGCCATCTGCCGCCCTTGTCGAGGGGAGGGCCCCTGCTTTGGCACCTAACAGCCCCGGAGCGGGGGGAGGGGGGGGGGCGACATCCCATCGTTTCCCTAGTGCCTGTGTCTCCACTTCCGCGCGGCCTGATACCCGTGCCTTAGCATCAGCCCGTCGGAAGTGGCAGCTACAAAGCGGCCGTGCGCTCTCGCCCCCCAGGTCACTGCCACCCCTGAGCGCGATGGAGGCCCTTGAGGTCCTATGGCAGTGACGCGGGTAGGCGGACGGGGGATTTTGGGCATTCCGTGACCACCGAATTAGGCTGCATAGTCCCTGCTGCAAGGGGCCCACCGGATGGCCCCGTTGGTCAGGGGGGTCCTTAACGCAAAAAAAAAAGTTGTTCCAGAACGTGGTATTTTCAAAGGAGCCCGTGGACAGTACATGCCTTCACCCCGGTGTTCCCAATTGTTCAACCCTGAGTCCCTAGCCCCAAATTTGTATAAGCACACAACCATATGATCCTAGCCCCACATGTGTTGCATGATAGCATCCGAACCCTACCTCATACCCTGCACAATTCAACATGAACAAGAGCAATGCTTTTTTCAATCAAATCCAGTGACGCAGCGTTCGACCACCCGAATGTTCCATCGCCGGTGGCACAGCTCATAAGAAACCCCTACAGCTGGTACAACCTCTGGAAGTGCACCCTAGCTGGTACAACCTCTGGAAGTGCACCCTGACACGCTCCATAAGCTCACCCTTCCCCCCGTTGACACTCAAACCATGCTTCCTAGAAATGGCCTTAGACTCAACTCTAGTCCACTCATGCAATTTCCCCCTCTCCATTGCCTTCAACACCGCCTCATCCACATCATACGCAAACACCAACTGCGCAGTAGGGTTAGAGGAGGTAGAGGGGACAGCCGATGGGTTACGAAGGTCACAAGAGGAGCTACTGGCAACTTCACTTGGCTGCTCCAAATCCTCGTCCTCACTGTCTTCGTCCTCACCCTCCAACCCAACCCCATACACATCGCCAATGTCGGCGTGACGTGTTGCCCTCTTGGGGACAACCCACAAATCTTGAATGTCCAACTGAAGCTCTGCCTGACCATCCTCTTCCAAAGAAATTGGCAAATCCTTGAAAGCAGCAAACCCAAGCAAACCACCATCTTCCACCTCAACTGCATGCCCTTGCTTCCGTTTGCGCGGGCGGAAAGGGGTCTTGCGCAGATCATCAAAAACCTCAAAGGGCCCCCAATCCTCTGTTGCCTCCCCATTGCACCTTACCCACAGCGTTTCACACATGCGCTCCGTGCTTTGGCCAAAGTCCGTAGCCGTCACGTAGCTAAACACTCTCTCACACGAACACGAGCTTGCCTCAACCCCATCCTCCACTCAGTTCCATTGAACCGTGTTTGCACGCCTTCAATCAAACTGCGAAGAATTTTCATCCGGCTACCCTTGATGAGGCTACTCCCTACGTCAACACCCAACGATTCCTCCCAACCCCATGGAACGACATGAAGCATGGTGTGCAACAGCTGTGTGCACATCACGTTCATCAAACCCTGGACGGCGGCGACCCGTGCCCCCTTGGTCGCTTGAACTTTCTTGCTTGTGGCACAAACCGCAGCAAAAACATTGCAAAAAAAGGCCGCCGTGAACTTGAAGAGGGGGTACAAAAGTGCATCGAACAAGCCCTGGGCCTTCTCCCTACGCCCTAGGTCAGCCTCATGGTTAATGTACTCGGGCAGGTGTACCAGAACAACAGGAAGATTCTCTAGCACAATATCAAGCTCGTGGAACATAGCTTCCACCCAACGCACACCAATGCGACGGGAGAAACAAAACTTCCCCCCTTTGCACCACAACCCCCGCATGCGCTTGGAGGTGGTCCAATAGAGGCGAGCCAGAAAGGACACCAGATCATCTAGTGCATCGTACCACACTTTGACCTTTCCCTTCGCAATGCTAATAGCTCGCATCAGGCAATGTGCTGCATCTTTCACCCAACCAATTAGTTCCTTACGTCCTTTCTCACTGATAGCGTTCCGCAAACCCACATAGGCACCCATAGTGCCCGAACCATCCGAGACCACTGCAATGATGTGCTCCTCGATCACCTTCCACTCAATACCCAGCTAGTCAAACACCTTGCGGACGGTGTCATCGTATAGCTGAGCATTCGCGGCATCAGGGTCAGCATCGGTGGTTTCACTCCCTCCCCCTCCCCTCCCTCCATGGGATTGCACCATGTGAGCAAGGCCGACAAAATTTTCTTCCTCTAGAGTGCAGACAAAAGCTGCAAGTGGCCCACTCTTGGCCCCCCTTTGAGCGCCAGCAGCCAGCACAATCGCAACCTTCCTTGCCCTCAAGACACGGTTCCTTGTTCGCCGGCGACCTTTTCCAACGATCAAGGCACATGGTCGTTGGTAGGCCAACCCACAGACGGGCTGAATCAGAAGTGGCGCCCAAAAGAGGGCGGAATTGCTATCTAACTCCTGCTTTCTCGGCGATCCCCAAAAAGGGGGAATAGACATGGCCCATGTTGCGCCGGGGCAAAAAGGCCTCTAGGGGCGGTCCTTGAGGGGGGTCCTTAACAAAAAAAAATCTCGTCCCTTAAGGAACCCCCTGCCGTTGGTGCCCTTCGGCTCTGCATGCATGTACGATCCTCCATCCAATCTTGCTGCTTGAACACTGGCACGGGGGGCCCAACGGATGACGCCGTTGGTGCCCGTGCCCTCTGCGACGTCACTCTCTTTCATCCCATAGCGGTGCCTACCGGCTGACATGGGGCATACGGTCATACGGCAAGCGGCTATGGCGCGCAACAAGCATGACACTAAGCACAATAATTCCTGACCCCCTACCATCTCCCCTCACTCTTCCGCTCTCCGCCGTTCTCCTCCCGTCTCTCGCCCCTCGGCCATCCCTGCTGCATGTGGCACTAAGCACGACAACCCTTGTACTCTGTCTCTCTCTTCCGTCGCTCTGGTCTCCTCCTGCCCCTGCCGTTGCTGCCCTCTTGCCTTGTGTCTCTCCCTATCTGCTCTCGTCTCCCTCCGTGCCCCTTTCCCTCTCGGCACGCACTCAGCACTACAAGTTGCGAGCAGCATCTCACCTGCTCATCCTTGGCTCCGCCCCTTCCTTGCCCGCAATTAGCACCCCACGAGCACCCGGCGAGTGCAAAGGGTCAAGTGGATGGCGCCACTGGCGCCCGTCCCCTCTGCGCGCCATTCAAGCCCGGCAACACACTGCGGCACGGGAGGCCCAGCGGATGGCGCCGCTGGTGCCCGCCCTCCTCGTGCACATCCTGTCTGTGACTGCGCATGCCCAAGCATTTAATTGTCGCAACCTTTACGCGACTGCATGGCCACTTATCCACCGGGTTGCACGCACATGTATGCGCATGTAATTCAGGGCACGCAATTAGCACGACACTGGGCGCGGTAAGCTTGCCTACCTTGCCCTGCTTCCCGCCTCTCCCCTTGGTCCCTAGCACCCCTGCTCCCCACCCTGCCTACTCCTCCCCCTCTCCCTGTGTCCGTGTCTTCTAACCCTTGTGTGGTCTCTCGGCTCTCTCACCCCCCCCTTCGCTGGCCTTGCACCGTACCCGCTGTCCCTAGCTGCCCCCCTTGGCCTGTCCGTGCTAAGGGTACTAAGCGCGACACTGAGCGAAGCAATCAGCACGACATCCCCTGCTCCACCCTACCCTGCCCTGTTCCACCCCTGTGCCTGGCTATGTTGGGCCTTGCCCCCCCGCTGTTTTGGCCCTGTCCCCCCGTCCTACTCCGGCCCGTTCTGTCGGTTTGCGCACTGAGCAGAGCAATTTGCGAGGCAAACCCTTTCCCACTCCTATACCCCGAGCTGCGCCTGCCCCTGCCCCCTTTGTTTGCACACGCACTAAGCAGAGCACTAAGCACAACAATGAGCAAAGCAATGAGCATGACACTCACCTTCGCTACCGTCATGTGGGCCGCCCCATGAGGTGCATGAGCTGCCACCCCCTGTGGGCAGCACGCTGCGGCCGCCCACTGCTCCCACAACCCCTGGAGGAGTCGTTGCGCGGGCGGCCGGACCAAATGTCGCGCAGGGCGCAGCCCTGGCACCCCCCGGCCAGGGTTTCACTGTAACCCCCGCGGCGCCTGGTTGCCGGGGGGGGATCCATCAAAAGTTCCTGCAAGAGATTGAAAAATAGACGTGCGTAGACGACAGATGATGCGTGCCCCATGTGTGAATAACATACGATACCTGGAATCCGATTGCCAAAGACAACATTAGAAATGGTGTAGGAAAAAGAACATACATCTACTAGGCGACTAAGGAAAGTCGGTAAGAAATACGTGCCGAGATTGGGAAAAGTATGGGGTTCATTGTTTTTATGGTATGATTTGGCAAGTTCCTGTACGGAATCCATGAACGTGTCATCTAAGTTTCTTTCACCGGATCCGGTGAAAGTTCAATTGAAGAAAGATTCCAGAAACGAGAAAAGGCCAAATTCGTTAATTTCTGCAAACCACTGGTTTCCCCCTGATCCGGCAAAAATACGCAAATTGCCGGTCAAAAGGGGGTCCTGGGTGCAGCTCCCATTCCCCCCAAGGGTCGGCACGCATCGACTGCCGCAAGGATAAGGTATCCTGGGAGTTGGTTTTGAGCCATGTAGCCCAAAATACGGCCCTTTCTTGATTGGGGCCTGTTTGACACCAATTGGGCGCAATCAGGGCCATCTTTGGCAATTTTGGGGCCATTTGTCGGACATATCGCGGGCTTAGAGGACAAGAAAGGGCTCTTTGTCAAGGGGCAATCAAGGGGCACGTGGAGTGTAGCCACCGCGTCCCTTCGTTTGGCCATTTTGACTGGGTTGAACGGCAGGTTTGGGTCAAAAAAGGCTGTTTTGGGGCACAAAATGTGCAGTTTTGGGAGGGCACCTCCCGACTTGGCTCCCCCGCCCCAGGGCGCCACCGGTGTGTTTTTGGCGGAAAACTCGGTTTCGGCAAGGCCACCACCTAGGCTGTAGGATGACTAGAGTAGAGTAGAGCCCAAAGCAGTGGAACGGAGTAATGGCCAAAACAGAATGGAGAGGCGCTTGCTTGCTTGCTTGTTGTTACCTTGCTTGCCGGTTGCTTGCTTGCCTGTTGTTAGCTAGATTTAGGGGGAAAGGGGTGTAGAAACATCAATATACATATGAATATCCTTCTGTAAATACATACATACATACATACAGACACATATATATGGGCGTTCGAAAGGAGGGGGGGTAAATAGGCTGTTTTGGGTGTATTCCTAGAGTAGGTCTCGGTGCTGGCTGATTTCTGAAGAATGGGTGTCAAGTCACATGGGCATGGTATACCTTTTGAAAAGTGCATGGAAAGGGCTTTTAAATGCAATGTGAGTTGGGGTCTAACTCATCGATATGTCAATATGCCGCGCCGGACGGAAAAAAAACATTTTGGTTCCAGAGGCCCAATATAGCTGGTTTGCTTGTAGCCTGCGCAGGAAACCAACAATGGTCCGGGGGATATTTCTCCAACATATTGTAACTGCGGCAAAATATGCTAGGGGGGGCAAAGAGACGCAGTTTTTCGTGCCGAATCCATTGGTGCAAGTCTCACGTTCTAACTCAACGCTGTGTCGGCAAAATTCACAAAAAACTGTCTGGATGGCTGCCTGATAAACTAAGATCTTTCGTAGTTTTGGCATGTGCACGCCCTGCCCTGCACCGCCCTGCACTGCCCTGCAACCCTCTGCACTGCGCACTGGACATGGACAGCTACTGTATTTGCAGGCCCCCTGGGGGCACGATGATGGCCTTTGGCCGCGCTTATAGCGCCACATAGTGCGTAGTACAACACCTCCCGGGCGAGTAGTCCCCCCGAAAGCACAGTCAGAAGAAAAGCATCAACTGGGAAGCACAAGGGGGTGGGGGGGGGGCGGTCAGCCTCAGTCTCTGCCACTGCCACTGCCACTGTACCCCCCCCCCCTCCCAAAACCTCATTTTTTATGGAAAACTTCGGTTTTGGCATGTGCACGCCCTGCCCTGCACCGCCCTGCACTGCCCTGCACCCCTCTGCACTGCGCACTGGACATGGACAGCTACTGTATTTGCAGGCCCCCTGGGATAAAAATATTGACTGTCATCCCCCCAACCAGACAGGAAGGGGGACCGTGCACGGTCACACCGCCTTGTCGCGGTCTGCAATAGCCCCCCACGCTGCCCATTGCGGCGAGCTCACCAACAGGCGCTCTTTTGCCGCCGCCTCGATCACTGTTGCCCTGCCCCCCCTCCCGTCCCATGCTCGGCTGATGGAGTCCGCTGGATTTAGTGCAGACTGTACCCAGCAGAGGGTCAGCTGCAGCCCCGTCCAGCGGAGGCGGTGGGCTATCCTCTGCAGTATGCGCTGCTGCTGGACCTTGCCTGCCCCCGCCCTCCCCCAAAGGAGCTGGGCCAGCGCCCCCATGTTGTCCCCCACGAGCACCAGGCGCGGCGCTCGTCGCGCGTGCGCATCGTCCAGCGCCACCAGCGTCCCCCACAGCTCAGCCGCCTGCTGCGTGGTCACCCACGCGGGGCACAGCGACAAATCCGCCCCCCCCGGTCCCCAGGAGCCGACGCAGTAGGAGGGGTCATTCCCCGTGGCAAGGGCACACCTGGCCGCGTCCACAAACACGCGCACTGCTGGCCCCCCTACGGTAGTGTCCGGCTCCCAGCCCCGGTAGCACTGGGCTATGGCTTCGCAGAGACCGCGCACCACTGCCGCCGGTGTGCGCCAGGCCCAGCGCGGGCCCCAGCGCAGCCATGACCGGGCACCCGCCAGAAAGCACCCCCCCAGGTTCCCTGGGCGACCCAACCACCCTATCTTCCCTAGTAGCCGCCTCAGGGCGACATAGGTGTATGGCCTGAGGGCCAGCTTCACCCATGCCGCCACCACCGCCGCCACCGCCGATGCCGCCGGCGCCACCCTGCACCCTGCAAGGTCCACATCCTTGCCCATCCACCGCAAGGAGCGCTGCGGCGTGAAGACGGACTTCTCACTGATGAGGAAGCCCGCCTGTCGTAGGAGGCGTGCCGCACTGTCGGTGACAGTGGCCACCTCCCCCGGATCATAACCGACGAAAAGGATGTCATCCAGGTACTGTACCACCACCAACCCCCCCTTCCCCAGGTCCCGCAGCAGGTCGGAAATAAGGGCCTGGACCAGCCCAGGCGCCTGGTGCCAGCCAAAAGGCACCCGCAGAAAAGCATACGTGTGCCCCTGGGCCGCCACCCGGATGGTGTTTGCCAAGGGGGGGGGGAGCTCCACACTCCAATAGCAGTTAGCTATGTCCAGCTTGGTGCCCCACAGCCCCCCCCCCCCTGCCCCACCCACCCTTCCCCCCAGGTCCCTGAGGAGGATGGCCAGGCCCTCCAGCGACGGCAGCTTGAAGGGGCGGGCCTTGTACTTGCATCCCCGGTTGAACATCTTCATGTTCACAATCAGGGCGGATTTGCGCTCTGATTTCCACTTGACGAAAACCTCCGCATTCGCATCCCCCCCCACCACGCTGACCAGGCCCTGGAACGCGAGGGTGGAGAGGAGGGCCGCCACCCGTGGGCAGCGGGAGGGGGGGAGGGGATAGACACGCCCCCCCGCCCTGCCAAACTCGGGGTCAGCCCAGTCCTTCTAGACGTGCGGCGGGACTTGTACGCGCCCCGCGTCCCCCAGCCCACGCGCCGCGAGCTCCACAGTGACGCGCGACTGGTCGTTCAGGCGGGTCGAGGAGCCCCCATCGAGCGGGATCTCGCCCCCCGCCAGGAGGTGCAGTGCCTCCTGCGCCAGCGCCAGGTCCGCGGCCGCTGCCCTCTCCTTCCACGCCGGGCGATCCACAGCCCACTTGATGGACTCCGCCCACCACGCCTGCAAGAGGGGCAGGACATTGTCAGCAGGGGCCTTCAGGCTGCGCCCCATGTGGCGCGCCGCCGCCTCCAGGTGGTCGTTCCAGTCGAGGCCGCACCTGGCGCACCGTGCAACTGCCAGCTGCATCCCCAGCCGCTCCGCTGCGCCGTCTCGCCGGCGCCCCGCCGGGTGCCTGGGTGCCTCTGGTGCTCGCCCTTGCTGGCGTGACCCGGGGCACAGCCGCGGAACGGGGGGCTGCGGTTCGGCGGTCGGCCGCTCCATTTGCGGCCTGCTTGGCCCGGGGCTTTGGGGCGGGCTCAGCCCGCGGTGCCCGCGCTGCGGGTGCCGACCGGCCGCGGGCCACGGTTCGGTGCACGTAGGCCTTTCGCTGGCCTTCGCGGGGGTGTCTGGCGGCCCTGCGTGCCACCGTGCCGGGCGACTCGTCACTGGAGGAGCCAAGTACGATGGTCTCCTGCATGTCGGAATCGCCACGCAGGCCGGTCCCTTGGCCGCCATGGTTCCCAGCGCGGACATCGGGCGGGGCAGGGGCGGCGCCCGTCCCGTCGGGGCCGCGGGGCCCAAGCGTGCCGAGCGCCCAGAGCTGGTACGCGTGGACCGGCCGGATCTCGACCCCAAATCCCGGCGTTGGCCAGGGCACATTGTCGGGCAGGAAGAACTCCCATCCAGGGGGCGCGCTGGCATACCTGTGCGCCTCCGCTTCGTTGTCCCATCGGCCAGCCACCGCGATGCTGGCGACGGCGGCCCCGAACGCCCGCATGGCCGCAGCTCCTCCGCGTCTCCACGCGTGCCACCCCATGGATTCCCACCCCGTGGCAGCCAGCAAGCCATGGATCGCCGCCTGGAGGTCGAACGCGGCAGCCATAAGCGGCACTGACGCGGGCCTGCTGGACACCCACGGGTGGGCTGCCATCGCCGCGCGCCATGCTTCGGGCCACGCTCCCAGCCGTACCGTGACCCAGTCGTCGTCCTTCTTGTCGTCGAAGAACCCCAGCACGCACCGCTTTCGCAAGTCCACGGGCCGTACGCTGGCTGCTTCACCCACCCTGAGGAGAGTGGCGAAGGAGATGACGGCAAGGCCCAGGCAGAACCAGTCGAGGGTGGTCCTGATGCTCCGGGCCATGAGCCGGAGGGTGACCAGCTCGGCCCATACTTGGGTGGGTCGTGGCGCGGCAGTGGTGGTGGCGGCACCTCGTGCCATGAGCCAGTGCACGGGCCGCACCGTGGGTCGTATGCATCCCAGCTTCTCCGCTAGGCGAAGGGCTGATATGACGCCTCGTAGCGTCCCAGGCTGCTGGCCCATGGCGGCGCGTCGGACGAGGTACTGGGACAGTGCCCCCGCCGCGTCCAGCTCGGGCCAGTGCGCCGCGAATCGGCCCACATCCCTGAGGATTGCTGTCCACCGCTCCACGGTTCCAGGGGACCACCGCCGGATGGCCAGCGCGAGGGGCTCCTCCATGTAGTTGCCCCACCATAGGCTCTCCACTGCCGACCCCGCGTATCGGAGGTCGAGTGCCCCGCCCCCTTCGTCATTGGTGCCCCCCTCGCCGGCGGGCCCATCCCTGGCGCTGGCGCCAGGTTCTTCAGCAGCTGGCCGGCGCTGGGGCCGGCCCGGCCGGAAAGGGCGGGGGGGCCCGGGCAGGCGGCGCCGGGCACGGCCCGCCCACGGCCCAGTGGTTGCGGCCACACCGAAAACATGGGTACGGGGGGGGGTCCAGTCGCGTCATAGGTGCGGCCCGTGCTGTGCGCTGTGTACAGGCTCTGGCTACCCACGGTACTGAACCCCCCCCGGTACGAGCCCGCGACGGAACCGGCGACTGAGGGGGCCCGCCCCTGGGTACCACTGGCACAGTCCCTGGCCCAGTGTCCGTGCAAGCCACAGCGGAAGCATGCCCCAGGGGGGGCAGGGGCCGGGGCCTGCGCCTGAGCTGGCGCCTGAGTCTGGGTCTGCGCCTGGGTCTGCGCCTGGTTCTGACTCGGCGTAGGCTGCTGGGCCTGGGCGTACCACCCCTGTGGCGCTGGCCGCGCCGCCGCCCCAGCAGGGTGGGTGGGCGTAGGCTGGCAGTCCCTGTAGACCACCTTCCACACCGTTTCCAGAACCGCATTGCCCCTCCCAACGGGGTCTTCCGCTTTGAGCCAGGTGCTCAAGGCCTGGACGAGCTCTTGCTGCCAGAGCCAGGGAAATTGCCCCGCGGTTATCTTGGCTAGTTCTCCCTCGGATAGGGGTGGTACCTTTGGTAGCTGGAGCTCCCGGATGCGAGCCTCCAGTCGTCGTATCTCCGCCTGCTCCGGGGACTCCTGCGGCTCCCGCGGCTGGTCTTTCGGCGTCTCCTCTGCCTGCTCCCGGGCAGGCGGGCTGGGCTGCGGCACCGCCTTCCAAGCAGCCGCCTCGACGTCGAGCCGCAGGTCCGTGGATCGCTCAAAGAGGGCCATGTATATGAGGGCCGTCGGGGCGTCCAGCCCGCCGCCGGCCCACTCCACCGCTCGATCAACGCCCGCCACGGATAGGCCCTCCTCCATCAGCCGCTCCTGGTACCGGGCAGCCATGATGCCGGCATCCGCGCTGTCCAGGAACCCGTACGCGGTAGCCGCAGCGTGATCTCGCCACCGCTCCCAGCGTGCGTACTCGGGGGTCTTGACGGGGTCCAGGTCCATGTCGTCCCGGTTGAAAGCCAGCCTGGCCCGCTTTGCCCCCCGGCTCTCCCCACCAGCCGCGTCCGATGACCCATTCGATGTATCCCCCGGCATGGTAGTGGTCCCCCCGAAAGCACAGTCAGAAGAAAAGCATCAACTGGGAAGCACAGGGGGGTGGGGGGGGGGGCGGTCAGCCTCAGTCTCTGCCACTGCCACTGCCACTGTACCCCCCCCCTCCCAAAACCTCAGTTTTTATGAAAAACTTCGGTTTTCCCGGAGTCGGCGGTGGTCCAAGGCCAATTCCACGAAATGGGTGTAAATTTGCCTTTGCATGTTGTACCTTTTTGAAAAGTGCACGGAAAGGGCTTTTCAATGCAATTTGATTTGGGGTTTAACTCATTGATATGTCAAAATGCCGGGCCGGACGGAAGAAAACGTTTTGGTTCCAGAGGCCCGAAATGGCTGTTCTGTTTCGCCTGCAGATTGCATACCGCACATGGTAGTTGTGCTTCACCCACAAGCACGCACCTTGTCTTTCACAGATTGTTTGTTTCCCCATGTCCCTTTCTTCTTCTTTCAAATGCTCCCTTTCCCCCCTGAGAATCCCCTTTTGGCCAAGGTCCGGTTCACCGGCGAGCCCATGGACACCGGCCAAGCGGCCACGGTACGAATCCGATGGCTCACCTTCGCCAACCAAAGTTCGAGGTATTTGCATGCTGACCTTGCTGCCGCACTTGATGACCCGGGAAGGAGGTCCTTATTGGAGGACATCACTGCCACTCAGGGGGAGTCATAGCCAGCCCTTCCTAACAAGCACATGCAAATTGCCACTCGGGCACTTACCAATTTTGTGCTGCTGTTCTCGAAGGGCTCACATGCTGTGGCTGAGGAGTTGTTGGCAGTTGTCAGGGGTCGGGTTCTTGGCGAGTGTGTCACCCCAAAACTGCACGAGAAAATTGTGAACAACTTGGTCCACACCTTCAGCATGGTGTAGACTGATTTTGGGCCCCAAATTGTCACTCTTTGTGACGTTATTTGTGCTCCTGCAGCCCCAAGTCATCGAGATCCAAAATTGGATGTGAATGGTTTTTACAACAGGGACATTGACAACTTGAGGGCTGTGGCTGATCGCATGGGGGTACCGGTAAACAGGATGTATCGGGGTATGCAACGTCGCTACATCTCGGAGTCTGGGGACTTTGGTGGAAACTTGTGTTACACCTACCACCCGGACTACCGCCCCACAAACTCCCAGGCTGTGATGGAGGCAGTGAAAAATGAGATTCATGCTGCCTATCGCAGCTCCACAACCTCACACCAGTCTGCCACCAAAAAAACCACAATAGGGAAACAAAAAGGTCTGCAAGTGCTTGTCCCATATCTCAATGCATTGTGCGAGGAGACCTACCAAAAAATTGTGGAAAGTTGTCGCAGCGGGAAGATGTCACAGGGAAGTTGTCACTCCGACAGCGAAGCGCAAGAACAATCAAACGTTATCGGCCGAAGGATGTCAAAGCCGACCACCGCATTTTCTCAGGTTTGGTCACTGTTTTCAGCCGCATAACGTCGTCAGTGCACTTTGCTGTCTGTTTTCCCGCTCAATTTCCAGGGTGTTGTTTTTCTGTTGCAACGCCCCGCAAATTTTTCGCAGGGCTCTCTCGGAAGCACCAGCAGTGGCGTGTCTGGCACACCAATTCGGATCGTTTTCTGAGCACCTAGAACTGCAGGGATGACGACTGCGAGTTGTGCTCTAGGGAAAGCCCATTTCTGGGGCACAACGACCTGTAGCATTACGCAGTTTGTCCACCACACGCACAAGCCGTTGACATCCACAGCTTGGCATCTTCGGACCCCCGTGAGGAATGCATTGCAGGCACATGTGATGACTTTGGCGGAGAATATCAAGTGCTGCCCGAATGTGTTGGCTTGAGGAACTCCGCTAAAGCCATTACGACAAGACTTATGGATATGTGGACAAACCCGTAAAGGGTGGTAAGGTTTTTAAGGCAATGGACCTGGTCAGGGAAACCCTGCCAGTTAAGGACCTGTGGCACACAATGAATGCGGACCTCCCTAGTGCTTTGCAGCACCATAACAGTTCCACGTGGATTTTTGCCATGAAAGGCCACCTGCAGGCAAACATCCCACGTGGAACCCTTTTTTTCGTGAAAGGCAGGAGCTCCTGCAATGCGCGCGCATCGACGAGCAGGTATAAAAAAGATAAACTGATGTTTTTGGTGGTTGCACTCACGCACCGCCTCGTTGGTGGTGAGGTGAAGCACCATGGTTGTTGCTATTTAGGTGCTAGGTCCCTATCCAAAAACTTGGACCTAATCCTTGACGCCATTAAGGACACTGTGACCTCGGCCAAAGGCAAGGGTGGTGTGTCCAAGGTCATCTATATTTCTGCCTTTTTTTACACTTCGTATAAATAGGGTCGGGCAATGCACACCATTGACACCAACATGGGTATCGGCGCCGCCGCACCTTCCCTTTGTTGTTTGTTGATTGCCATGCAAAGTATTTTGTGCAATCTACAATTGTACAAGTTGGTGGCAGAGGTGGAAAAGGGTTTTTGCCCTTGACCTCCAAAAAATGGTATTCACAAAAAGTTGCATACTTGCCATGCAAAGGTTTGCCTTTTGTAACTCGGCATAGGTGCTGAATACATTCTGATGGGTTGGGCACATCCTCAAGGCCGCACATCCAATTTCCAAGCATCTTTTTGATGCCAGCACCGAGCCCATCGCATGTGCCCTTTCCATGCACAGGCATATCAAAGCACCAGGTGGCAGGTAGGGCCAGCAGTTTTTCATGCATGCTGACAAAGCAAAACACGTTGTGGTTGCTGAACTCTGTACCATTCTGTGGTATGGGGGAAGATGTGACTATCCCACTACAATAAACATTCTCTTTGACAAATATTCATTTTGTGGTTTTTGGTGTGTTGTGTTGGTCAACGGATGCCAAGAACACGACCCCCTGCCCCCCGCCCCCCCCCACACCCCCCACACCTTCTTCCCGAGTCATCAAGGGGTGCAAGCACGAACACACATGTGAATGCCTTGCAACTTGGAACGAAACTATGAAAGATCTTCGTTTGTCCGGCTACTAGCTAGACATTTTTTGAGGATTTCTCTGACATATCGTTGAGTTGGAATGTGAGACCCGCACCAATGATTTCGGCACGAAAAGCTGCGGCTTTTTACCCCCCTAGCATATTTTGCCGCAGTTACAATATGTTGGAGAAATATCCCCCGGACCATTGTTGGTCACCTGCGCAGGCTGCAAGCAGACCAGCTATATTGGGCCTCTGGAACCAAAACATTTTTTTTCCCGTCCGGCGCGGCATTTTGACGTATCGATGAGTTGCACCCCAACTCACATTGCATTTGAAAGCCCTTTCCATGCACTTTTCAAAAAGGTACAACATGCAAGGGCAAAATTACACCCATTTCCTGTAATCGGCCCTGGACCACCGCTGACTCCGGGAGAACACCCATATACGCCCCCCCCCCCCCTGTCGAACGCCCATATATATGCTCTCATCTACACTCCTCTCCCCAACTATAGGTGGCTCGAGAATTTAGCTCTAAGGCATGTGCGAAGTGTAAAAATTGGTGCATACATTTGGCCAAATGGGCTGAACTTGGGCCAAACGGGGTCAAAAAAGGGCAGAATTCACTTGTGTGTGCACCCCAAATGGTCCAAGACAGGCTAAAAACAATTGTTTGACCATCGCAAATGGTCTAGGATCACTGTTGGAAAAATGCGTTACAGATCCATTTGTGGTCACAAAAAAGAAATTTGGGATTTTCCATGGGCGAAAACGTGTCAACGCAGGCTCAAAATGGGCTAAAATTACTTGTTTCAGCATCCCAAATGGTCCAAAATCACTTGTGGAAAAATATGTTTTTGCCCCATTTTTGACCCACTTTTGGTCCCCAAACGGCCCATTTTTAAAACATTTTGGGATGTTCCATAGGATAAAACACGTCACAGCGGGCTCAAAACGGGCTAAAAACATTTGTTTGAGAAGCCTAAATGGTCTAGGAACCACTTTGGAAAAAATGAATTTTTTCGCCCCGGGTCCCCTGCTGGACCCAGTGTTGGCCCCCACCGTGCGCGGCCCGTGCTGCCCTGTGGCTCCACCAAGTCACCACTGGTACGGGAGTGTAGGCGTCTTGGTGGGCGATTCTGAGGCTTGGAAACCACAAAAAGTGGAGGGTTGCGGGTGGACTAGGTGCCGTTGGAATTGTGAATTGAGCCACGTAGCCCAAGATAACGCCCGTTCTTGGTTTCGGGGCTGTTTGACACAATCTGTGCACGGGGTGCAGGGAGAGGGGGGGGGGGGAGAGAGAGAGGATGTGGGGGGTACGTCGTGGGCTGGGCGTGCTTTGGGTGCTGGTGGGTGGTTGCCTTGCTTCCTTAGCAATCTTTTGGGCGGGATCGGAGGTGGGCGGGGTTCGAAAACGGGGTTTGTGGTTTGTTGGGCGGGGTGGCGGAGCAGAGGCTGGGTTGGTCTTTGCATGGATCCTTTTGCGCGGCGCTGCATGAGATCAGCGAGTTGTTGAATGGCTTCCGGGGCGTCGGTGGGCCATGGTAATGTTGGCGGTTTGTCTTCAAAACGGTGGTTGAGGTGGTAGTTCCTCAAGGCCTGGGCTTGTTTGATCCAAGCTAAACTGAGCTCTGTTCTGTGTGGGCCTTGGGGAGAGCCTTGGGCCCAATACATCGCCGTGTGCAGGACTTCCTATGGCGCGTTAGCGCGGCTTGTGGCGGTAGTGGCACGTAGGAAGCGCTGTTGGCCTCTCGGGGGGTCTATGAGACCTATGTCCGAGATGTAGGCCTAGGCTGCCATGAGAAGCCCCTGTGCCCAATGGAGCACCCACCATTGGGTGTCCGCCGTGGGGATGTGGATGGCGGGTTGTTGTGGGGGTGAGTCGAGAGCGTCCCATGGGGTGATGGTAACCTCCACTCTTGTGGGGTGGAGGCGTGGGGAGGCCATGCGGCGGAGGAGCACGTCACAATCCCAGCAAATCCCCTGCCGCCACAGGCCCCAATGACCCAGTCACACCCTTTCAGACTGCTCTATGGGCTGTAGGCGCTCAGCCATCTGCAGCTTGTACCAGCCCACAGACAAACCAGAATCAGGGATTCTTAACAGCATTCCTGGGGAATTTCAGATTGATTTTGTTGAAATTGACTTTGAGAACCCTGTTTCCTTGAAGAACAATGCCAGTGTCCCAGTCGCCAGTGCATGGATTTCTGGATTTATAGCTGTGTGATTCTATGCATTTCTGACAGTTTTTATAATAGAAATATTGTTTTGTGGCATAAGCAAGCTATGCGGCGTCAAGAACACGAGTTTCCGCAGTAGTCAATTGTAGGCAAAAGGTGTTGTTTCCGTGAATACAGGAATCAATTGCTTCTGTCGATTCTGTCCAGCATGCATCGTGACAGCCCTACTGTTTGTGTGCCATAGCTCGGATTGTGTCATGAGCGGGCATGGGCCGTGAGAACGTTCGGCCATGCCGGAAAGCTACGGAATTGCAGAACATGGAGTATGCGGGACTTCTTGGATACGTGCCGATGCTCCTGTGTGACCAGTTGAGTGTTCAAAGTACTACGATGTTTTTGCAGTTTGCGGTTTTGGGGAAAAATGTAGGATTGCGAAAACTAGTTCAAGGTTTTGCAGAGAACCTCCCTGAAAACACGTCACAAAGATCTCATCCACTGCCAAGCTCAACGCGACGCGAGGCTGGTGGCGCGCAAGCCGCACAGTGTCAGGACGCTCTAAAGCCCCAACCCACGGACGAGCCCGAAGCCCCGATCGGTTGGAGAAGACAACAGGCCCTTGCAAAAGCGTGAGCAGGCCCCAGCCGGGTGGCTGCAACCCAGGACGTCGTCGCGCATCACACGAATGCTGCACGCAAGCTTGAGACGGCGGCGCGGCGCCCTGAAGTGCTGCACAAACTTCAAGCACTGCGCGCCTTCCCACAATGCCTGGTGCACGCCTCAGCGCCGCAAGATTCAGCGCAACACGGGTTTTGCCTAGCACTAAACTGCTGCAGCAGCCCTACATAACGCCTGGTCAAAAAAATCCTCCTGAGCCACCATGGGCATTGCAAAACACCGCTTTAGCAGCTGCAGCAGTACCAACAGCTGCAGCACAGATGTAGAATTTCAATACCTAACTCCCTGCAGTTTTAGTTTAGAAAGAGTGCACCCTTGGGGTCCACAGGGCCTGTGGTTGTGAAGCTATCCCAATAAATGGCTGACTGCAGGCTGTCAGCTGAGCTGTGGCCCAAACACTGCTGAGTCACAGCAAAATTTGGCGGGATTGGCAAGCCAGGCTCCTGTTCAGGTTGCAGACTGGAGACTCTGCCATGCACAGCTGAAGAAATGACTGAAGCCTGTGGTGTTTGTGAACACAGTCCTTGCAACAATCACACGGCATAAAGCTCCTAGAATGCCCCAGACAAACACAGCACAGGCTCTTGTATTCACCAGTATTCACAATGTGCTCTTTCAAGGCTAATGCTTTTGAAGCAAAAGAAAGACAAGGTTCAGGTTGGAATTGCAGTCAAGAGAGGCAGCAGTGGGTTAAGGGAACATTCATGAAGATCAAGATTTGTTCTTGATCTTGCATCATGTAACCAGCACGAATGAGTAACCCCGCCCTTGTGCAGACAGCGCATTGTCCAAACCACACTAGTTGTTCGTTCAGAAGAGTTTCGAACGATGCATTTTCCAACTCCAGTTGCATGTCAGACTGGTCTTGTTCAAACAACGCCAGTTGTTGTTTTTGCAAGATTTAGTGGTTTTGCTGGTGTCCGCAAACCCAGGGGGGTGGGGGGGGGACAAGGGTAACAGCTTGGTTCCTTCACGATAACCTTCAAGTTACTGCTTACTTCATCTCCTCAAATGATAGGGCAGTGGCAGGTGAAGACTGGGGTTTGGCAAAATGAGGCAGGCGGGTGGCAACAGGATGCATGTTGGTTTTTGAAAGGAAAAAAAAACAAGAGGTTACAGGTTGTAGCAATGAGGAATGGGGAGCAGAAATTTAAAGCATCTCTTGGTCCGTCGCTGCCTTCTGGATCACTGGCACCCAACAATCGGAGTAAGGAGTAGAATCCTCAATGGAATGAACCACTCAACAATTCTCCATCCCATTGGCCGTCTGAGACCCAGACTGAGGCCTTCCCTGATCAAGAACCACTTGGGTTGATCAAGGATGAATACTGCTTGAAATTGCTTCCCGGTTCCCCCGCAAACAGGAATCAAAAATACCTGTTTTGACACCAAACCGGAGGTTGAAAGATGACCCAAATTGGCTGGCGCCCTTGTGATTAGCGGCAGCCTGACCCACTCTTACCATACCAGCCATGTACCAGCAGGTCAGTGTTGAAGAATGGGGGATTTGAAACAATGAACAATGACAAATGCAACGCTACAACCCCTTTGCCATCCCCTCTGCGTGCAACCACGCCCCCCCCCCCCCCCCGAGCCCAACTGACGCCCCCCCACCCCATTCACCCTACGGAAAAGTACCGCAGAATGATATGCATGGAAAGCGCGGCGCAGGCATTACAGGGGGAGGGGGGTGATGTCGTGCCAAGTCAAATTTGCGGTGGTGAATTTCACTGCATGAAATTTTGCGGAAGCCTCTGGATTTGTTTGGCAAATTTCGCGGGCACTCCCAGAAGTTTTGCGGTGTGTAAGGCTTTGCAGCCTCGGTGGAGCTTAGCAGGCGTGGGAAATTTCGCAGCTAATTTGAAACACGAAATTTTCCACAGGACGATGACTGCCCCTCCCCCCCCTGTATGGGATGCATCACCGTATGGCGAAGGACCGCCAACCTGTGCCATTGTATGGGGTGGGTAAAGTTGACGAGCATCCTTGCATGCTACGAGATTCCACGGCAGTGAAAGCAATTGGTTAAAGTGTCCATTCAAGCACCAAAAGCAGGGAGGCAACAACTGTACAGAACCTGCCCTTACCGATGCTTGGTGGTCACCAAGGTGAGGGCTACCCATCCCCCGGCCCGAGGGGAAAACAGCAGGTGGGGGATACCAAAGGGCAGGGGAGAATATTGAGAGAAACGGTGACGTCTGGGAACAGACTTCGAATGGCCCCTGCCCCTCCTTTACATTTGGAACGCAAGTGAAGCTAGAACGCCCCACTCCAAGCCCCCGCAAAACTGCGCACGCCACCTCTGCTCTTTTGGGGCGACACCTGCGGTGATGTGGCGTTGGCCACCCCCGCTATCCTGCGCTTGCTCCAGCGGGGGTCCAGGCCCAGCCCCCAACCCCCCCTTCGGTCTGCAAGTCCACACGCTGCACGTTGCATGAAGCTGGGGTCCATCACAAGCGGCTGCAGCCGCCGGTCCATCAGCAGCACAAACTGCTTCATCGACACACACCTGTCCCGGTCAATGAAATAGGCCTGCATCAGGTGCTCCAGCTCCTCCCGGTCCGAGCCCCGCAGTGCCTGACAGAGCGACCACAGCGGCAGCACCTCAGCCCCCTCAGCAGCAGCAGCGAGCAGCCGGAACAGCTCCGCACTCGCAGCAGGTCGCATTCGCACCGCACTCTCCGGGTACAAACCCGCGTAGTGTTGCATGCAGTGCAAGAGGCACTGCGCATCCGCGTTGGGGTGCGTGAATTGCAGCAGCCGCAGGAACAAGTTGTTCCCCGGCGCCGGGTCATGGGGTCCGGCTGCGGTGCCGATGGTGTCCAGCATCAGGTCCTCCACCGAAAACTCCGCCGCACGCAGCGCCACGCGGTCAATCACGAATGGCGCAAAGAGGTCCGCGACCGCGGCTCCGGCCGCGTCGGCCGGGGCCAGCACGTCGCCGAGCTCAGCGGCCGCGGCGCTCAGCAGCCCCGGCCCCTCCACGAGCTGCGGGGCGATGGCCGAAACGTACTGCCACTCGCAGTAGCCCATGGTCAGGGATGTGAGGTTTGTGAGGCACTGTGCGGCGATGGCGCTTTGCAAGTCCGGGGGGACTGCGGTCCGGGACAGGCCCACGCTAACGATGCGGGGATTTTCAGAGCAGAGCTGCTGCAGTGCCACGCCCGCCTCGAAGCCGAGGGCAGCATTGCCGGAGAGATCGAGGACCTGTGATTCAGGGGCGGACTGATGGGGGGGTGGGAAAAAAGTCCGGGTGGAAATGCAAATCACCAAAAGAGACAGCTTTTTAATGTGTCCCACAAAAAGTAGGGTATTAATTGTGTCCTAATCCAAGGTTGCTTACCGTAACAGAGCTCTCACAACTTCACTGCTAGATGGTTGCTAATATGTACCTGAGGCACCTTTTTTGGGGTTGGTTTCCCTTCATCCAAATTCTGAAAACCCCCTTTGGCCTACTGTAACAGAGGCGCTCCTCACAGTCCCACCAATATGGTCGGGGTACACAACATACGTGCAGAAGCAAGGGTGGCTGACAGTCAAACAATCATGTTCCCTTAGAGTTGGTGCGATTAATTGTGTCCCAAATCTCTGGACACAATCAATGTTTCTACCATGTTTTCTTTTACCCCCGCCCAGCAATGGAGGGCGGTTGCGCCAACAGCGCCGCTCCGAACACAGCGGTATGCCTCCACTGGGAACGTCCCAAAATGGCAGGGGGATGTGTTCCATGGCGTTCACGCCCCACACCCCAAATGGGACCAGAGGACGGGGGGATTCAGGCCGGTACAGTGGACCGCCCGAGGTCGGCGCGGTGTAGGGCCTGGGCACACGCATGAGCCGCCCCCTGCCCATGGCGGGGCTGCCCAGCGTGTCACAAGGGGGTCCGCATGGGGCTCCAAGAGGCATCGGGGGCAAGCGAACTGGCAGCACTGGCACACTCACAACAGCCACCCACATCAGCACACGCGGCGGCGGCAGCACAACACCAGGAGACTCAGGACGTCGCAATGCAACCAGACCTCGGCCGTGGGGTGCGTCGCGAGTGCACCCGCGATCAGAATCGCGCCCTCGTTCGTGAGCGCGTTGTCCGTAAAGAACACGTGCCGCAGACGCGTGCTGAGCCGAATCAGGTCCAGGAACGGCCGCGCGTTCGTGATCCCGCGGCCGCCCAGCGCAAGGGCCTCGAGGCCGTCGTGGCGCACGGCGTTGGCGCTGAGCAGCTTCATGACGCCCGGCTTCTTCGCCGTCAGCAGCCGGTCGCACTCCGCTGCGTACACCTCGCGGTCCGACAGCGGCTGCGCGGCGTAGCCCGCCCGGCGCTGGAGGAACATCGCGGCCTCGAGGGTCTGCAGGCGGGCGATGCAGTCCTCCGCTGCGTGCCACACGCTGCCCGCCGCGTCCTCCGCGCGCTCCGCGGCGGACTTAGGGCGGGAGGGCGGGGGCCCGGGGCCAGGGCTGGTGCTCGCGTCCACCTCCCGGGTGTCCGCCCTGCCCCCGTCCGAGGCTGGGCCAGCGGCCCCGTCCCACCGTGGGCCCCCGCGCTGCGGCCCGGCCTGGGGGGCTGCGCGAGGGTGGGGGCCGGGGCCGGATGGGCGCGGGGCCCACCCGGCAGTCGCGGGCGGGCGGTGGAGGGCTGGAGTGGCCGCCGAAAGCTGCGACACAAGTGGGACGGCGCAGTGGTCGCCGGGCGGCTCATCACCGAGGGGCACGTGGGCCCGGGCCAGCGACGGGGGCACGGGGCTGGCGACGGGTCGGCAGCGGTAGATCGTGGCGACGGACCCCGTGTGGCCCGGGACCACTTGGAACGCATCGAGAGGGGCTGGGGCGGAGGGGGGACGGGGGGGGAGCATGTGGGAGCGCTGCTGCCTCATGGGGGAGAACGGGGCCATGTACTGTGTCCGGGTGATCGCGAGGGTCGGGTCGGGCCGAGGCTCTGGTTCAGGGGAAGGGTCTGGGGCGGGGGCGGCGGAGGAGGGGCCCTGCGGCGCCCAATGTGGGGCAACGCGGGCCCGTGCGGAGTTGGGGGGGGGGGCGGAGGGGCTCCAGCCCCGGGGCCGAGGGCGCGCGGGGGCGTCCATCGCGCTGGGCCCGTGGGCGGGGGCGGGCGCCGAGGAGGGTCGGCCGGTCGGCGGGGCCTTGGGGGTCGGGGGTGCTTGTGGGGGCGGGGGCGGGGGCGGGGGCGGGGGCGGGGCCGCGTCGGGGGCGGCGTCAGGGCTCTCGGGGGGGCTCGGGGGGTCGGGGGCAGGGGCGGCGGGGCCGGGGCTGGGGCTGCGGTCGGACGGCGGGCGTTGATGGTCCGGGGCGTGGTCCGGGAGTTGGCCGAGAATGTGGTCGGTGTACTTGGGAGGGCTCATGTCGGGCACGGGGTCGGGGGAGGGGGAGAGTCTCGGATGTCGCGTGGGTTGTGGCTGCCGGGCCTCACACCGCGGCGGCTCTTGTGGTGCGGCAGCGGCGGCCGCTGGGGCAGCCGCGCCCATTTCCATGTGCGGCAGGGCTGCGGGAGGCAACGCCACAGTGCCCGTGGCGGCTGGTGGGACATACGGGGCCACGCCCTCGGGCCACGGCACGAGGTTGGGGTCCCACGGGCCTTTCTTCCCCCGGCCCGTGCCCTGCCCTGGCCCCCGGCCCCACGAGAGCCGCAGTGGGGCGTGCACCAGCGGCACACGTGTGCCCACGGTCACCGGCAGGCCCCCGCATGGCGGCAGCGGGGGCCTACGGGGCGTGGGGTGTGCGTGGGGATGGGGGTCGGGGGGAGGGCCCGCGTGTGGGGCCGGGGCGGAGGCGGGGGTGGGGGTCCGGGGCAGAGGGGGCGTGGGCGTGGGGGGGAGCGCCCAGTCGGCGCTCTGCAGCTGCGCGTTCCAGCCGGAGTTCAGGAGGGCCAACGGGACTTGGGAGGGGGGCAGCCAGTCCTGAGCGCGCCCGTTCAGCATGATGCCGCACGCACCCTCCGCGCGCGTGTGCGCGGCCCCATCGTAGAAAGCGCCGCGCGCGGCCGTCGGGGTGGCGGGGCCCGCGGCCGAGGGGGTGCGCGCGGGGGATCCGGCCTTCGGACTGACGCAGATCTGCTCAGGGGAGTAGAGGGGGCGGGAGCTGGGGGTCACGGGGGACGAGGAGCGGGACCGTGGGGCGAGGGCAGCCCGGGACATGGACTTGGGGCGGCTCTGCATCGAGGGTGAGCAGGAGGCCATGCGGGAGCGGAGCTTGGCGTACGCCGTGCGCCAGTGTGAGACGGCCGCGGTGGACTTTGGGGAGGAGGCACCCAGGCCCTTGTACGAGGGGGAGCTCGGGGGGGGCTCCGCCGTGGGGTCGTAGGGGGCACGGGGCGGGAAGTTGTTGAGGTACGCGAGCGTGTCCAGGAAATTGAGGAACTCCTCTTGGCCCGAGGACTCGCACCAAATGTCCGCCAGCCGGAACACGCCGTCCGTGAAGTGCTCCAGGTCCATCAGCGGGAGCCCCTCGTTGTCGCACCGCCAGTCCTCCCCGAGGGTGTCCTAATGGGAGTGCCCGAAGGCGGGGACGAAAGCGAGGGGCGGGAGGGGGGGGGGGAGGCGGCGTGATGCATGCAAAAGACACTCTTTGGTCAACCAGCGGGTGGTATGCTGACGACATGGGTGCAATCAGGTCTCATGCCGCTGGGAATCGAATTACGATGTGGAGTGTTGTCAGACGTACTCTGGACATGCCGGAGGAAATGTGTTGCGCAAAATATTATCGCCCGTCACTACCGTTGAAGGCGCTTCAAATGTTGTTGAGGTGGTGTTCCTAAACGACCTGCTGCCGACAGGCCACTGGTTGCTATTGGTGGCATACGGTCTGCAAGAGGGGGAGGGGGTCCCAGCTGCACCACAAGCTGGTGCCCGCAGGACAGTCATGTGTTCTGTTGTCGGCCCCCACAGACGAGCAGTTGCTGCCCAAACGTGCCCCCGGAACACTATGCCCCGTGAACACGATGGAACACAATGCCCAGTTCCCGTGACACAGGCAATTGCGTGGTCACAAACCAATGCCATTCCCCGCATGCCTACATGCCCGCATGCTGGGGGGTCTCGAATGGTCACGGGGGATTGCAACTCCAGTGTCCCGGATTTGGGGCTGGCATTGTGAGGTTGGGGCGAGATGTCAAAAAGGTCTCTGCCTCAGATTTTTCGGATAGTGTCAGAGACAGCTGCGTTGGGAACAACATCTCTGGTGATGTTGTGACCTGCCTACCTTGACCACAGGAATTCTGCAAGAAAAGAAGACAAAGCTTGAAGCGTCTGATGGTCCAAATTCCATTGGACACCACAAGAGTCAGTTTGCAGGTATAATGCCCCCCAAACTCACCCACTTTCGCTCCGCCAAGTATCTGTGCGTTGCGTACCTCACAACTCTCGTGCTGCAGCAAGCGGCGGTACAGGGGCCTCAGCAGTGTGCTATATGACTCCATTGCCAGCATGCCCTTCTGCTTGGGCAACTGCTTCCACAAATGGAAGATGGCGGCGGAAATGGCACCATCCTTCGAGAGGTCAGTGCGAGCCTTCAGAAGCACCGGTGTCAGTGCGATGTGGTCCTGCAAACACCTCAAGGGCAGAATGGATGTCAATGAAGAGCCCGAAGCAGCCCGAGCAGCTTGCATAAAGCCTTCCACCAGGTGCTTGGCCCGGAGCCGCACACGCTCATGTCGTAAACCCTTGGCTCCAGCAGCACCACATTGCAGCCAGCGCCGGAGAGAGGCTATGACCCATGCAGAAGGCGGAGCCTAGAAGAAGGTTGTCGTGCATAGACACATTGGTGCCAGGGAAGGAAGCAAGGATTCTGTGGGGTGTGGGTTGGGATAGGGTCCTCATTTGGGGACAACATGGGTACTCTGGCACCTATGGGGACCCACATAGTGGCAAAAGACAGCGACTGTTGAGGGGATGGGGGGTTCCATAGGATGGGGGGGACTGAGAGCCCCCCGCGGAGAGAGGGCCCGGAGACAGAACCCTGAACGCATCGCACGTCTTTCGTCGTTTTGCCTTTGCCTGCAACTTCGGGCGTTGCTCAAAGAGGAGGTGTGACAATCCATCAAGGGCTCCACCAGCAGACCTGGAATCAATATCCACCGGCCACAACTGCCTGCACACCCCCTGACTTTATCACTGACCGCCTCTTGTCAAGGAATACCGTCACCTAGCCAGTGGGGGCAAATCACACACGCAGAGTGGGGCTGCAGCAGGGCAAGCGCTCTCTGCAACTGCAGCTGCTTGGGCCCGTCGGAGTCCGAACTATCGCATCCTTCGGCTTTAACAGGCAGGCCATGGACAATTCTGATGTTCCGCTCTTAGTGAGGCCAGCATCCGCATCAGGACCACCTGCATTGGGTTTAGTGAACCACGAATTCTCGTCATCCAACCCTGGGGCCATCACGCTTGCCTTAGCCGGTCCCATTGGGCCAGGGTGCTCCCCATTGGAGGGGGGGGAGGCCTGCGCTTGAAGGGGGTATTGTACCCCCCACCCCACAACTGGAGGATGATTGTCAGATCCGCTCCAACCGCTTTGTCTGCCTCCCGTTGTCCTCCAACCGTTTTGCAATCGCCAACACGGCTACTGAACCTGCTCTCCAACCGTCAGTATGCGCTGTCACAGCTGCTCTTGAACCCTCCCATCAGCCTGCCCCCCCTGCAGTCCTGGGCGGGGGGGGGGGGGAGGCCACATGCATTGAACTCGGACCAGAAGAGCTTCACCTGCTGGTTGTCGTCCCCCATCGGACCTGCCACCCAGCTCAGCGTGATGTTCTGCACTTGAGTCCACAGAGGCTCGGAGTCCAAGTCCAACACCAGCATCTGCCACAGGGTAATGGTGTCTGACACAACCCCATGCTCTGCACGCCAGGAGCTCACCAGGGCCTCCAAGTCCGCCAGTACATCAGCCACCGAGGGGGCAGGGGCAGCCATGGCGGCAGTGGCCGCCTGGCGGCAAATTTGAGAAGATCACAAAGCAAGAGTCATGTACGCAGGGACCGCCTGAACGCACAGGTGGAGGAGCGTAGAGATGCATGGAGGGTCCATCCAAAACAGGGCCATGATGGAAGGGATTGACATGACAGCAGCCAATCAGCCACTGTGTCTACTGATTCCTCGAAAAATGACGGTTGGACCTGGGCACACCTCAATCATATGCAATTGGGTAATAGCATTTGGGAAGGGTCACGACGCTGTGTACTGGGGGGTTACCAAGTGGGCCGTTCTGTCGAGTGCTTTCACCTTCTTCTGTTTCTTGGCCGCAGATTGATCTAGTGCAGGACGATCGGCATTGTCCAAAGGCGCCACAGCAGATCAACCCACTTCAGCTGCAGTACTGTGGGTCCTGGCTGTTTTTTCCTGAATTCCCCGCATCGTGTTGAACGGAGGCCTTAATCTCGTGAGGTGAAAGAAACGTCAAATCAGAGAGTCTGGCCCTCAGTAACACATCAACTGCAGAGGGGTATTGGGTTGAGTAGGGGGTCCAATGGCAGTACAGACTGCCCAAACAGAAATCTGGCAAGGCCTGGTACCTGGTCTCCCCCCCCCCCCCCCGTGGCAAAACTAAGGTCATTGCTAACCTTAGTTCTGTCTAGTGCTTTCACCAGTGCTTCTACTGCTATCAAGTGACAGTTGGCATTGTTGGAGGAAAGTGAAGGATGCAAACCTGAGGTGACCCCAGGGACCTACTGTTGTCTTTGGTACTTGGGCTGGAATGGCAACTGAGAACTCAGCATGGCATGCAAACAGCAGCACAGTTTGGGACCCCTGGCGTGGGTCTGCAAAGCAGCAGCCCACATTCCCCTCATGAAGCAGAGTACTGCCTCCACAAAAAGACAACCCTAAGGGGCCCCTGATGAACCAATCCACATGCTTTCACTAGCAACTGTGGGTCCTGATTCATCCCCCCCTTTTTCTGTTGTTTTTCTTCATCTTGTGTCCAACCTTCTCCATTCTGGTTTAACCGTGCAAGAGGGTCATGCTCTGCCCAGCTTAAGGAACAGTTGCTGCACAGATCGCAATTTCAAAGGTCAAATCAGGGAAACTTAAGAAACATCCATATATGCACAACCATATCCATATTTTAGTGCACCCCAAAAAATGGTAGGGAACGTATATTTGACATAGCACCCTCTGCCCGGTTGCCAACTACCACCCCAGGCAACTGTGTGAGAAGCTGGTAGGATGAGGTCTGGAGGAGTGCACATGAAATGTGGCAACACCACGTGTAGAGAGTAGACATAGTGGCATAGTGATGAGATATCCGAAAAAATGGACACTCACAAAGAAAATGTGTGATGTAAGAAAGTTGCAACCCCTTGTTGTGGTGTGAATGTACTAGTTGTCAAGTAATTCCGATTTATCATCATCCAATGTCTCCACACAAGAGAGAAGAAGGGGTGGAAATGGGTGAAAATGGTTGGGAATGGGTGAAAATGGGTGAAAATGTCTGAAATTAAGCTCCCCTCAACCCCTGTCCTGCCCCACCCCAGGAAAGACAGTCCCCCACCACCGCCTGGGGACAGTGGCCAAGTGACGGTCCCCACCCCCCCCTGGGGAACCGCACTACCACCGTACACGCACATTTTCAGCCACAGAGATTGCAGCACAAAACAAAAGAATTCAGCACATGAAGCGTTCAAAGGGCTGCCAACATACTGAGACCTACTCCTTGACCGCCTCGGTGTAAAATTTCTTGGTCGTGCTCCACTTGACCTCGAAACCCTGCACATGCTCACCACTTTCCACTAGAATGCTTTGGGCAGCACAGTTGGGTGGTGGTTTGGCCCTTTTGGTAGGAGGCTTGGTAGGTGCAAGAGTGCCAAATGTACAAGGGATACAAGTGGCAGTGCCTCACAACACAGTCACCCACACAACAACACAATGAGCCGTAACAAAAATTTTTGTGTTGACCAAGTGACAGTCCCCAGCCCCCCATCCCCGGGGAAAGACAAGGGGTGGGGCAGGACAAAGGGGGGGCGGGGTATGTCATATCCCCAATAACGAAGCACCGACTAAATTGCTAATATCTGCCTTGGTGGGCTCAGACTGACGCTCCGCTGCCTTTCTGTTGCGGCCCACAGTGAGCGGCACACACTGACCCCCCCATCCATTGTGGAGCAACCAGATGTGCCACCATGCCCGTGCCCACACACCCCCTTCCCTGCCACCACCCTCATGCACAGTGCAGAAATGGGGAGCAAGACTTGTTGGTGGCCTGCAGAAGGATGTTTCCACCTTCCTTAGACACACACAGAGGCAGACAAGAGCTACAAGGTGGGGCCCATGGGGGCTGTCCATAGTCCGCTCAGCCTTGGAACCACACAGTCAGGCTGTTCAGTCCCAGTGTCAGTGAGCCCACTCAGTTTGGGTAGCACAAACAAGTCTAGAATTCTTGCCTTGGCCATGACACAATCTGGTGTCCTAAGCAAGGAGAATGTCCAAAAAATCGTCACATATGTAACATTGGTACTCATGTATGCGTGCAACATGTAAGTGTATCACTTCTATACTATAAAATAGCATAAAGAATTGCGTTGAATTGTGGACCCCGGCGTCGCCCCCAGTGTCAGTGTTGTGACCTGGGAGCTTGCTCCTGTATGAGGCAATGTCCCAACCGCCCCCCTCCCCCGTCTAAGACCCATCTGATTACCTTCTAAAACGTGTTTTCTTAGAATTCCCCACCCTCAAAATACGAGGGGGGGTCCAAATCCCACTTGGTAGATACACTGTGCAACGTATGCCATCTGTACATCTGCCTTTTGGTATCCACAAGATTCATAGTAACAATGTCCGACACACAAATCATACACATCATCATCATCATCATCATCATCAAACGAAAAATTATTTTTGGATGCGTACCATCTCCTGGGGTGTTGTTTGTTTCTGAAATGCCAAATTTGCCCTTGTGCCCTGACCAATGGCACTTTGCCAAGATCTACCTGGTGGACAGGTAGCAGGCACGCAAGATGACACAAAAAAAAAAGGAAATGGCTTTGTTCTGTTGCTTTCACACCACGCGCGCGCATACACACATTCCGAATGTGTATGTTCTTTCTGGCCTACGTCTTGAGTTCGCCGACTTGCCTATGGATAGAGCTGGGTATCCGTGTTGTGGTTGAACTACATGAGACTTCATCTCGGCCGTGAGATCATCGTATTCTGTCATTGCGCTACTGTATGTGTAAAGAAAGTTGTTGTTGGGTAACAAAAGAAAAGTGTTTCATCACAAGACAGCACAGTATGCTAGAATGCGTGAGGAAGCGAACAGGCATGTGATTTGCAGATACTCTTTTAGACTTAGTCCCAGTTCAGTGACCA
The DNA here is from genome assembly GCA_964036045.1 of Eutreptiella sp. 'Long Island Sound 2002'. NCBI lineage: Eukaryota > Euglenozoa > Euglenophyceae > Eutreptiales > Eutreptiaceae > Eutreptiella > Eutreptiella sp. 'Long Island Sound 2002'. Next base: position 111,014,164 of record OZ038382.1, read on the forward strand.
ATTTGCTATGCGCTAGATGTACTTCATTTGATTCAACTGAATTTATGCGGTGCACCCGCTAGCCCGTTTACAGTCTCGAGATTCCTACACAAATTGTCGTAAATAGATTGTGACTGAGAAACACTAAGATTCACTAGTTACCACCGTGTTGTCACCTGAGTTTTCACACCTGAGTCTTCACAGCTAATGTTTGTTTGTCTGGGAGACCAGTGTGCGATACCGTCCTGGGCGCAGAAATTGCGCGCTTTTACACACTTGGTGGGCAGTGGTGCATCTGCTCAGATCATTCGGATCATCCACCCATGGGCCTAATCGCACTCACCATAAACCGACAACCGATCGAAGACTGCCCATCAGTTCAGCCATAGTGCTTTTGAAGCCCTGTTGCGGTCAAACCATTCGGATCATGGGCCTACTTAATCACTGGTGCAAACCGACAACCGGCAAATATGTCAAATTGAACCTCTAGAGCCCCAAAGAGGACGAAGACAGTCAACAGCAACTCTGCAAAGAATTGGGCGGATAGCACCATCCCTGGGAGGGGCATCCGCAATAGCATGTCCCGGTGGTGGGAGCCGACTTAGGCCCATCCGACTTGAGTGGTACGGGGGGGGGGGGGGCTCAACCCGAGTGTGCACAACATGCAATGGATGCGCAACACATAGGTATTCGGTAAGACGACATACAAACACAAATGGGGTACATTTGATGAATAGATGAACATCGGATGCACACTGTGTGTTCTCGTATGTCCTGCTTGACCCTGTTTTTCATCTAGAATACATTTCATTCATTAAAAATCAATAATAAATGCCAAAAATTGGTCAACTTTCCAGGGAAATTGGGCAAGCAACAGCCATTGCCTCACAACCTTCTACGGTGGGCACGAGAATCAATGGAAAACAACACAGTCAAACCCTAGGGATACAAATGGGATACACACAGAACCCTGGGTAGTAAGTTGAGTCCAATGCAAGATGGGCACCCGAGGAAGTGCAATTTTCGACCCCAAAGGCACCAGTGTTTTGTCCACGTACAGGGCCATTCGACAAGATTTCTGAAACAAAACCCAGGTTTGGAATTGGGGGGCGGAAGGGTACTTTAGAAATGCACCTACCGCCGCCAGGGCCATAAGGCCAAAGTAATGCATTTTTCGCACACTGAGAATGCACACCACTACAGCGCATGCACACCTGCTGCAGCAAAAAATGTACAGGCATCTTTCGTCCAGAAGAGACTAGAAAACAACAATTGGACCAGCAATGGCTTTACCGTACACGTTCATGGTTGCGTCAAGATCCCCTGCTCATGGTGTCCCCTACCAACAGACCCAAACTGTCCCACATAGTACTCTGACAGCAGACACAACACAACAAATGTTCCCCAGCAGGACAGGGATAACCGCATGTGTGCCAAATGCCCCACTGCTTGTGCAAGAGGAGTGGGCCAGAAAGGGCACTTCAGTCAGACCTGCACCATTATGCACACCATGGTAGCCCCCCAGCAGCCCCCCCACCCACCCACCCAACAGCAAGTGCACAGCCCCTCACATAAACCCACCGCTGCGAAGCCCCGCAGCTACCTCCAAAATACCCTCACGCCCCACAACACCACAGACTACAGAGCAGGGGATGAAAGGAGGAGGGCCAGTGTATATAAATGAGGCCCAATCGCATGCTGCACTACGTGAGACCAAATCAGTCAGGTCAGAGTATTCTTCTGATCCGACCTGGTTGAATCTCCATGGAAAACACTTGAGCTCCACTAGGTATATGTGCGTGCACATGCGTGCCTTCGGCGGCTATCAATTGAAATACCAGGGTCACTGTGGGTCAGCAGGGAAGTGGTTTGCCGGGGCCTGTTGCAGAAAGGCTGGTCGGTTGCCTCACAGTGCAACCAGTGTCCAGTGCCATGTCTGTTGTGTGACCTGCTTTTTGTTGGTCAGGGTCAGTTCAGCTTTTCTGGGGCGCGCGGGGGGGGGGGGGGGGGGCATGCCATGTGTGTGTGTGGGGGGGGGGGGGGCATTGCGGACTTGTCAGAGGCTGTGACAGGACTAGAGTACCGGGTCTCCGCCAGTCTACCCTTACCTTGTGCGAGATTGGGGGTGCCATGAGGGACGGGGGGGGGGGGGGCACACGTTTTCTCGGCTTACCCAGCAGGCCCAGCATGCTGCGTGCCCCACTGGCACACGTGTGCACATACTACTAAACACAAAGACACACACACACACACACACACACGAAAAACATGATGTCGTCCCATTTTTGCTTTGGAGAGCATCACAAGCTGTTCTGGAATGCGTTAGTGAGCCACTCTTTCACACAGCTCATGGTATGGAACAGGGCCAGCTTAACACAGACCAACTATACTTGAGCCATGGTTGCAGGCTGCTTGAGTGCAAACTGCTCTTGAGAAACAGGATGCGGACAGGGACCGGGATGGTCTCAAAAACAATAACAACCAAGGGGGTGGCCTGTTCGAAGATTGACCCCCAACGGAGTGCGAAAACTTTTGGGGTCTGGAGGGGGGGGCGGGGGAGGGGGGTACGTGGGACGGCGGGTCAGCCACCGGGCACCCGCGGGGTCGTGAAGCAACGGATACTTAGCTACCATATGACCCCCGTGACACAGGCCATACGGTCATCGCTCTTCCAAGTCCAGTGCTGAATGTCGCCTTGAGTTCGCCCAGCTGGGCTATCGAATGTTTCATAGGCTGGCTTGGGTTAGAACATGGCAGTTTACCTCACCCTCCCACTCTTTTGCGGCCTACACATCAGCTCACATTCACTGCTTCCCCCCTCTTCGCTCTCACTCATCATCTCTGCATCAGTGCTGTCTGCTGTACTCCCTGCATCAGTGCTGTCTGTTTCACTGTCCACCGTGTCCCAATTCTCCTCTGGTTCTTCGTCCTGCTCGGGCATCTCCTCCAGCCCCAGCTCCCTCCACACTTCACTGGCCTCTTTCTCTCTGACTACCCCTGGCAAGGACAACTCTGCACCCCGCACAGCACATTTATCTGCCTGCTCGTTGCCCTCTACTCTTGCATGTGACGGGACCCACTGGATAGAGACACTGTCCCCTAACAACTGCCAGCTCTGCCAGAGCTGCATCCACAGGTCACGGTGTGCCAGCGCGCCCCTCGACCCCACCCACGCATGCCTCTCCCACTTTGCACACTTGCCCTGCAGCCCTGCCCAGACAATTTCGGAGTCCGTCACTATATGTAACTTGATCCCTGGTGTTTTCCCCTGCACCGCTGCCAGCACTCCCCGCAGTTCTGCCCGTCCAATTGTTTGCTTTTCGTGGGCAGGAACTGCTGCCCGCACATTGCGCGGGTTACCAGCCGAATACCACACCCCATACCCTGCATGCGACACCCCTGCTGTCTCTGTCCGCGATCCGTCTGTATAGCATACTTCCCACCCATCCTTGAGCTTTTGATCTATTTCCCTCTGCTTTTCAGGCAGCAGAGACGCCCATCTGATCCATTTCGGCAGATGCCGCTGCCGTTGCGGCAGTATTGCTCCTGTAGGTGCTCGGACCCCCCCCTGAAACATCGGTGCCCCAGAGATAAACAACTGCAGCTCTCTGTAAATGTGCATTGATTCCTGCCTATACAGTGAGGTCTCATCAGCGGTTGCCCACCGGAGCATAGTTGCTGCCCAGCGCCCCGCAAAATCCTGCACCGTAGGCGATTTGTCTCGAAACACCGCATCGCACCGCAACCTCCATGACACGAATGAAGCCGCCCACAGGGACAGTCCTTGGGTGGATTGCAGCGCTTTCAGTGGGTGTGTCAGCAGGCTGTCCTGCAGGCTCAGCTGCTGCCCCGTGTTTGACCACAGGGGCCCAAATGACTTTACTACCACATCGGACGCAAAGCCCATAAATTTGCAGAACGCCACTGCATGTCTTGTAGTTTCAAGCACATCGCAAAGCACACACTTGGGCCTGTGGTACACATGCTGCGTGCGTGCGCCCACTGAGAGCTTTGCCCACAGCGCATGCCGTATATAGTCTTTCGCCCTGCCCGGTAGCTTCACTGCTTCAAAAACACCCCACACATCTGCTGTTTGTCGCTCTGGTGGCGCCCCCAGGGGCTGCATAAACTGCAGGAATCTCCCCGACCCCATACTGCCCCACACTGGCGCCAGCTCCTGCACTCGTTGTTGCCGTAACCACTGCATCTGCTGCTCATAAATCCCCACCCACGTGGGTGCCACTACAAACGCCTCGCAGCTTAGAGCATCTCCCAACGTGATTACCCCTTTGCGCACCATCGCCGGCGCAAAGTACGTCCGCAATGCATCATTTCTAAACAGCACATTGTGCCAGATTGGCATACCCGACGCTTTCCCCACCACCGCCGGGTGTGGGGCGTTCCTCCGCAACTGTGAGAAGCACTTACACGACCGCTGCAACAATGAGCGCACTCCCCGAACCACTGCCAGCTGGCAGTAAGGCAGAAACCCCGGCGACAGACAGAGCCCAATTTCCCGGGCCCAAGCTGCACATACGTCAGCCCACGGTCCCGCGTACCGCCGCCGATGTTGGATAAAAGAGATCCACAGTTGAGAGAACAGGAACAGCGCATAGACCCTGAGCGGCTGGGTTTTTAGTCCCCCTTCCCGTGAATCCGCCGCCACCATGCTCGGGGCCAAGCCCCACGATGTCACGCCTAGCGCCATGGTGAAGACCATATTCATCGTCGAGATCACGCTAGCATCTGGCTCATACACTCTCGCAGTGAGGTTCAGCAGCGGCTGAATCCACACTTTATATAACTCTGCTCGCTCCATCTGATCCAGAGGCAGTGATTTTAAGAACGCAGCTCGTGACTTCATCTTTGCTAACGCTGGTGCAAACACCTGCGCACTGGTTACATGACCCAGTTGGATGCCCAGGTACCTTTGCCGCGGCACCACCTGGACGCCAGCCACCTGTTGCGGTACCGCCTCCCCGGGCGACTTGACCAAGACATACGTTTTTTTGTAATTGATGTGCAGCCCCGAATACAGACCGAATTGCGCTAGCGCCGCCAGAATCTTGCGTGCCACCGCGTCTCTCTTACGCCTCCTGCCCACAAATGAGATTAGCAGATCGTCTGCATACAGCAGCAGCTCCGCCTCTGGGCAGTCACGTTCGACGAGGAAGATGAGGAACACAGTCAACAGCGCAAAAATAGCCGGGGAGAGTGGATCCCCTTGGCGGATCCCTGAGCCCGGCACCATGCACACCTCCCGCACATATCCCGAGTCAACGCAGAATAGTACAGCCTCTTTGAGGGCCGACACCAACAGCCGGACATACGGCTCCGGCACCGAGAAGAATCGCAGCGCTGCTGCGAAGAAGGCATGTTGCACTGTATCGTATGCCTTCGAAAAGTCCACTAACAGCATATTGATGTGCTCTCATGATTCCCACATCAGGCGCGCCTTTTCTATGTGGTCTAGCATCCTGCGCCCTTTCATGAATCCTTTTTGACTACTGGGGATAATGATCTGCAGCGCATCCTGCAGCTGTATGAGTACCATTGTAGCCAGCCATTTGAACACCACATTCTGCAGCGCAATCGGCCGCAGGTCCGCCAGCATGTCAGCCGTTGGCGTTTTCGGTATGTTCCTTTGCAGTGAGATGACCCACCCTGGGGGGCACTCCCCCACCCGCAAACACTCCTGGATTGCCCACAGCATCGGCCGGACACACTCCTCCTGCAGCGTCTTGTAGACTTCCACTGGTAGGCCGTCAGCCCCTGGTGCAGATCCCTCCTTCATTCTCTCTAAGGCCGCCACTACAGTCGCCTCTGTCAGCTGCTGCATGATGGACGGCACAGCCCTCCGCAAGCGGGCTGGGATCGGCAGTGACTCCATCCACTCCGCGCACTGTTGCTCAGTTACGCCTGAATTTCTCATGATCCCCCCCCAGAACCCCTTAAATGCCTGTGCTATGGCAGTCGGATCCGTCACTCTGTAACCCTTCGCATCCTTGATCGATGACATGTTTTTTCTTGCTTGCAGCTCTCTCATGAGTTTTAGCACCCTGTGCCTCCTTTCTTGCTTTTTTTGGCTTCGCTCCTGCTTAGTGAGCAGCTCTCGCTTAAGGGTCTGAGTCATACAGTGCTTCCATTCGTAATTCGTTTCATCCTGCCACAGTGCTGCCAGTACTGCATATGCTTGTCTCGCGGACTCTGGCGCCAGCCCCCTGTCCTGTAATAGTTCCCATCCTTCGGTTGGGTTCGCCCTTCGTAAGATCGCACTTAGCGTGGACTTCATCCGTTTGGGATGTCGCCTGCGCCATGCAATTCCTTCAGATTGTAGCAGCGCAATCAATTGGTCCCACCACTGCATTACGGTGTCTGGCTCCCGGAGATGGTTGATTTGGTCAATTTTTCTTTTAATGTCGCCCACTGCCTCTGCATCAGCTAGCATTTCCACCGGGAACCTGAAGCGCGGTGCAACCCGCTGCTGCTGTTGCCTGCCCATCTGGCATATCACTGTACGGTGATCCGACTGCTGCGCCACCGAGGTGTAGGCACTTAGTATAAAGCCCCGCAGGTTCTCCGACACATGGATTTTGTCCAGCCTCCGGGGCCTCCACCTGGTGCAGTCCCGTCGGCGCCAGTCATAAGTGTACCCCGAGGGTCTGTCCTCCCTCTCCCCGTGCAATACATCCCATATGTCACACATTCCCGCGGATGTTAGACACTGTGCCTCTTGTGCCCGCGCCAACCGATTGTATTTGGCCTTGATTTTGCTCTCCTTGACCCCCATATTGTCAAGCTCCGGGATCATGTACGAGTTGTGGTCACAGAGCATGATCACTGGTAGCGCCCTGCCTTTCAGGTGAGTTTCAATTTTTTCCCATTGCCTCTGCCTCTCTGGTGCCTCATGATGAAGATGGCCTGCTACCACCAGCACCTTCGTGGTGGTCACATGCTCCAGCTCCCCAATCACGATCCTGTGTCCCACCTGTGCCTGTGATACCAGTCTCCAATGCAAATGTGACCATAACAGCATTACTCCCCCCCGATAGCCCTGGGGGGTAGGGACAGCTGCCACTCCAAAGCCCTGCTTTTCGAGCCAGAATCTTTGAGATTCCATCTCCGGGCTCGTGGAGATGTGGTGCTCCTGCACCGCGCATATGTGAATGTGCTGGTCCTTCAGCAGCCGGACCAGCAGCCTTCGTCGTTGCTCCTTACAACTCGCTGGCCGCGCCAGCCACCCATTTACATTGGACGTGGCCACTGCTGTGTGGCCTACGAGCCATCCCTCGTCACTCATCTCTTCCTCTTGTTGAACTTGATCACGTCACACTCCATCGGAGACGTATCTGACGCCGCACCGGAGCTCTGGGACTTATGCTGCGAGTCCCCTTGCCTTGTTCCTCCAGCCTTTGCTCTGCGGGCCGCATACTCTGCGCTCGATATGACTTGCATGACACATCCTCCATCAGACGCCCTGAACACTGAGCCATTGAGCTCTTTCACGCTGTGCGCCGGCACAGATAGGCGCCACGTCATCGTTCGTATTTCTCCAACTGACCATCGCATCCTCTTCAACACCACTTTGTCCAGGCTAGCCGTGCCCAGGACATCCGAGAGTGTTGGCATACCCCACCACGGAGGAACATTGATGAGGAACGCGTTCGCCGTGTCTCCCCACTCCGGTGGACAGTCTGCTATGGCCTCCGCACAGTCTTCTGGGTTGACAAAGAAACCTGTGGACTCGTCTTTCACCTTCAGCCCATATGTGGCGGTCGCCTTCTCCAGCTGCTCACTGAAGAGCGCATTCGACTCCTTGCTGAGGCCAACGCGGATCTTGTTGAATCCTACCACCTGTATCGCCACCCCAGACGACACCTTCAGGACTCCTTCAGGCTTGTGCTCCCAGAACATTGCCAAGACATAGCTAAAGAGGAAAGCCGCGTGCTGTCCCCTCTTTTCCGCTGAGATATACAACTCATATCTATGCTCTTTGTCGTCAACGCCGTCCCCTTTGTACCACGGCAATGGCATCGCACTAAACCGTGCCTTGCGTCCAAACATCTCAACTAGTCGGTGTGCATCTGCCAGCTTCAATTTGCAAAACAAGTACCTGGATTGCCTGGTGTCTGCACCTGGGACCACCACTGCCTCAGCCTTTGTGATATTGAGCTCGTCAAACAGCTCTGCCTCCCAATCTTGCCTGTACTGGACCACAGTCATTTTATCATCCTCTGCTGGCCCCTGGAAAACACGGACATCGGTATCCTCTCCTGGCATGAACATCCTCAACTGCCGGAACTTTGGCTGCTGCCGTGACTGCCTGCTCTCTGGCTTTGATCGCAGCACCCGCGCCATCAGTTGCTTTTTTAGCACAATGGACCCCAGCGGCCGGTCTGCCTGGACGACGATGCACGGGTTGAACGTGACATTGCCTCTGACTGCCAGCGCCTGATTCAAGAACGGTTCCGGGCTGTCCTGTACGTCTTCAAACAGCACCAGCGTCAACTTATTGAGCTTGTCCACCCCAGCAATTACTTTCTGGATCACCTCATTGACACTCGCCATCTCAGACCCAAATGCACACACTGTGACGTTAGGATGTGCCCCGTGGAATATCTTGGTCAGCTGTGATGTCTCAGCTCTGTTGACAATGGACAGCTTGTACGACACAGCCCCATCGTCCAAATCTGCTCCTTTCTTCACCCAGAATTGATCTTGAAGCCAGTAGTCCGTATCGTCAATTCCAGACAGTACGACCAGCTGCTTGCTGTCCAAGGGGACGATGACGTCATCCCCAACCGTTGCCTCTGCGACACGCAAGTCGGCACCCGCTCGGCCTGACTGTGACGCGCGCTGCGACATGACCTTCGGCGTCCGCTCAGCAGTGACCCCACACGGGGCTTTGCATTTGCATTAAGAAGACACCCAAAAAAAATAGACACTCAGAAAGTGTCCCGGGCACCCGCGGGGGGGGGGGGGGGATCGGTGGGTACCCCAACATACATACATACATACATACCTCAAAATGATCCCCATGACACACTGATCATTTTTAACATACACAAGTGGGGTAAACATTTCTTTCAGAAAAATTTGCCCATTAGCTCAGGCTCCCCGTCAGCCAAGGTCCAACCCGGAGGTCTGGTCGGAAATCAAAAAACATTCTTTTGTGTTTTTCACCCATTTTTGAATTCTCCACAAAATTCTGAGTATTTTGAGTATAGACACACCGGATAAAAAAAAACCCCTCAGGAGGTCAAAATAAAATTTTCGGCGCCTTTGGCACCAGCACTTTCCCCCAAAATCTGAAATTGGAGAAAGACAGTTTCGAAAACTTTTGGGGGTCTGGAGGAGCGAGCTGGGGGGGTCTGGATCTCAAACAGGCCACCCCCCTTGATAACAAGATATGTCACTGGCAGATGCTGACCAAAGGGCAGAGTTTGCCCTGCGTGTACACTGTGTGCTGCCTCAGAGCATGGGCTCACAGCTCCCTGTTTGACCTCCACATGGGTACCTTACAGGAGGAAGTCGACCCAAGGATGCACCCACAGCCTAACATGTGCACAAATGAGGGATTGAGAGTGTTGTATGTCTCAGCGGTGCCAGCAGTGCACACACATGCGGGAAAATCCCTCAGGTGCAATCATCAGCACACGCCTTGGAGTGCATAAGGACCAGGGAAAGGTGGGTAAATGGGACAAAAGGCGGAAAACAGCCCTGGGATACTCCCAAGTCGAGGGGACTCTGGGCGTTGAAGCCCTCTCCGCTTGATCAAGACAAACAATCAACTGTGGACACAACTAGAGGAGGTCTGACAATGTTCTCCTTCCTTCTTCAGTATGCAGAGTTGTATGCAGTTTCTGTATACATCGTCCACTCATGGGTGAAGAGATGAACACCCTGACGTACAGGCGTACCACAATGTTGCCCAGGACAAGAAAAGCCATAGATACTCCTCGTGGCAAGCTGCTTCATGACATGGATTGGGCACACCATGTCCCATGGAGTAGGGATCGGAAAATGTGGGTAATTTCTGTGAAACCCCATTACCGCTTGCAGTAAGACTGTGGACGCTGAAGGGGGCTGCAGAAAAGCTTGGTGCTCAAAGTGGGATGTGCAAATGGGTTCTACACACACGCTCTGAGTTTCAGCCATTCCTCGTGGGTGAGTGACATCATGGGTGAGTGACACACACCACACCCCGCTACAAACCCTTGATTCAGCTGGTTTTGACATTGTGCACAAAGTATTTTAGAGCTAAAATGAACTCTGAACTTTGAACCTTGAGCAACAACTGATCCCTAGTGTGCCTAGTCAAATGCCTTTTGACAAAGAAGTGATACCACCACACATATCTTACCATTGTGAGCCCTGTCAATTCAAATTCAAACAACAAATGCATGAACCCCATTGCTTTTGCTTGCATGTTTGCAAAGGCAGAGCACAAGTATACTGCAATAGAATTTGGGACGGCAGAGTCACAGTGTCTCCAAGGACCGGCTGTACCAGTGCTAGTATGGACGGGTGCACTATCATTCCACTCCGCATCACGGAACCCCACCTACACACTGACCCAAAACTCTGAACATTGGAATGCACGCCGCAACACAGTTGAGTCTGCCCTTTGAACCTACGAGCGCGACCAATTTCAAAAGAGGTACAGGCTGAGGTCCGGGATCGAATCGAAGCACTCCAAGGCTTCCGCCCGGATGAAGGGGGCGGGCGGGAGGGCAAAGACAGAAAAATTGGGCGGGAGGGCAAAGACAGAAAAATTGCCTAAGTGGAAATGCAAACAAAAGTTGAGACGAGGCTCAACTAGTGTTTGCAAAGGCAGAGCATAAGAATACTGCAACAGAATTTGGGAATTCATTCTCCGCCCAGGCTTGCCCTCCCAAGGGGCACGACCCCTGCATTGGCGCCCCACCCTGCACCAGGCACATCGCCGTAATCCCCCTCCCATCCCCTTAGCGAAAGCCCTGTCGAGAGGCGCAAAACGAGACGAACTTGGCCCTCGCATACACCGCAGCTGGGATAAGTACTCAGCTGGAAAACACGAGGGCCGGTGAACCGAACCATGTGTAGAAGAGAGGGGGCCTCTCGACCTAATGCATCAAGGAGCAGCGACCCCTTGACGACGGTACCACGCCTTTACATGCTCTATGTTTGCATTTGTGTGTGTGTGTGTGTGTGTGTGTGTGTGTGTGTGTGTGTGTGCTCTGAATTAATTAGGAGGGCAAAGGCCTATTACAGTCCTGGACATTGTGTGCATAAATTAGGAGCGCACAAGCCGAACAAAGTCCTAGACACATTGCCACGGGGTAAGCGAGGGGGCTATGGATTAGAGACTGGTCGTGCCCCCCCCCCCCCGGCCACCCACCCCTGGTGTCGCGGCATTGGAATGATTGAGGCCCCAGCGCCACGTATCTTGCCCCACTACCGTGCCATGGCCCCGTCCCTGGCTCCCAAAGCGCCGCGTGGGTGCAAGGGCACCCGACCTTTGTGAGGCCTCCTCATCGTTGCCCCCCCCCCCCCCCCGCCCGCTTGAGAAGGGCGGGGGGCAGGGCGCACAAACACCTCCCATCCCGAAGAGCGAGCGATGTCGCGCACCACCTGCCACTTGCACCAGCCGAGGGTGCCTCTCGTGGTGCCATGAGCAGCAATGCTGCACCACCCTGTGCAACCCGGTACGACTTGTACGCCGGGGCCCTGTGCACATCTCACAGGGACTGCATGGGGTGATGCTACCCCACCCTCCTCGACCCGTCGCTGGGCTGGCTGCAGGGTCCGGGGGGATGTGCTGACGGGGGTCCCTGGCACATCGCTGGCGGGCGCCGGTGCGCCTATGCCCGCACCGCGTGCAAGCTCCACCTATGCGACCTCTTGCAGGGGCAAAGGAGGTGGGGGTAGAAGTGAGAGGGGGGGCGAGGCGCTCCCCGGCGCATCCCCTGTTCCCCTGTGCTCCCCTTCTCTCGCACGGCACGGGGGGGGGGGCTAGTGGGGACCGTGACTCGGTCAGCCTGTGCGAAATTGCAAAAAAAGCATTGCACATTGGGCGGGGTGTACGTCTCCCGCCGCCGCCGTGGGGGGCGGCGCCGTCACCGGGGACGCCGGGGCGGGGCGGGGGGGCTCAACTACCCTCCTGGCCCCATCAACCCCGATCCACTGAGGCTCTCTGCCCGTATCCCGCCCTCCTCCTATTGGGCGCCCGCTAGACCCAGGGGCGGGGGGTACTCCCGACCCAGGGGAGAGTGCACTACACCCGGCAGCGCCGGCGGGCTAGGCGTGCGACAGTCCGGCAGCGGCGCCACGAAGGGGCGTTGGGCTGGAGGCTCCGGTGGTGGCTCTGGGGGATTGTAGGGCCCTACACGAGGCCGCCGCGCCCACCACTGTTGCTGAATGCCGCATGTGGCCCCGTGCGAAGCAGTGCATAACTGCACGCTGCGCTGGCCGACATGTTCACAGTGCGGCTGTTGATGGACAAGGCACCGGCGGCAAGGCGCCGGTCAGCTATCCGCTGTTCGTGGCGGCGGCCGCACCGCACCCACCGCCCACGGGCGCTACACACGCATAATCTCATAAAGACACGCCGGGCCCTCCTCTCCAGGGCGGCGCGGTAGGTACCCTGCCAGAAAAAGTCCTTGCATCCGGTCCTAGGGATCGCCAATCAGCGCGTCCACAGCTCCAGGCAGTGTTGCTGCAGCTGGTGCCTGTGATCACGGGGTCATGTCGGGCACCCCGTGGTCGTGGTGGAGGCGACAGCCGCATCACGGGTCGTGCGGGCTTGGCTGGCGCCCCCAAACCCGCCGTTGCAACCGCCGGCCAAGCGCCGCTGCCAGGCGCCGTCCACGGTGGTGACGGGCAGGCACCCAAGGATAGACAGCCGCTCACCCAGCCCGCCGGCCCGGCGCGGCCCACTGCAGCGCACCCTGCCGTGGGTGCCCCCTCCCCGCCCCGGGATCCAGCGGACACCTGCGCAGGGAGGGATGGGGGGGGGGGGGCAGCTGGTAAGAGCGGAGATCCTCAATGGCTCAGCTGCTAGGGCCGGAGGGACTGCTATGCCGCCACCTCCTGGCGCCGGTGCCTCCGGTGCCCCCCTTCCCCCCGCTGAGGGTGTTGGGGATCCTGCACCCCCCGTTGTGCCATGCTTTTTCCAGGATCTCCATTGATAGAGCTACGGGGCCGCCCCCGCCTTCGTGCCCGAGGGAGAGGTAGGGCACACAGGGTCAGGGACCGCTGCAAGCCAAATGGCCTGAAACTAAGAGGTCTCAATGGCTAGCAGCAGTGGGTCGCACCAGTTGGTGTCTGTCTCTGTGGGCGGCCCGGGGCCATTTATGAAGCTCCATTTGCACTCGGGCTTGCACCGAAAAGGGCCAGATCCACACCCCCCCCCCCCCCGCGCCGCCAGGGCACCCCATTACCGCCACCTGGAGCGGAGGGGCACGCGCCGCCTTTGGAAAACGGCGCCCCATGCTGCAGCGCTGTGATTTGCATGGAGTGCCACCCTAGGCGTAGTGCACACGACACAAGGGGAAGCGGCACTCCTGCTCGCGGCACCACATGGGCCACATGGCGGTGCGCCGCCTGCCGCGAGCGGGCGGCGCACCCTGGGCTTTGCACCAGCCGGGAGGGCTCAAGATGCCCCACCCATGGGACGATGATATGGGCATGGGCCCCTCGTCATCATGGCAACAGAGGGCCTCAGAGGATTCTACATGAACCCTGTCGCCAAGTCCTTCCGTGGCGCCACAACGCTAGGCGTGGGTGCGGGTCAAGAGGGGGTCAGCGTCGTCAGCCCCTAGCCCATAACAGCCCCCACCCCCCGCGTAACCCAACGCATAGTGTCTACCACTATGATCAGCCTTTGCCCTCGTAAACAATACAGGTCCTTCCGCTGTGCCGCGACACAACGGGAGGCCGCGGGTGGGATAGGGCACGCCACAGGCAGGCTCCTGCCAACCCCTAACCCTCCCATCTCAAGACCAGCTAGGACTTTAAAAGTCATCAACCATACAATAGTGGGACTACCCGCATTGGGATTCGGCGCACAAGGCGTGGATGCCCTGGGTGCCGCAAGAGGCCAAGGCATTACCGGCGGCGTGGCCGGTGTGCCTGAGGGCCACGGGCCTGCTGCCATTGGCCCTAGTGGGTGAGGGCGAAGACGCACAGGCAGAGCGGCTGCTGTACCGGCTCTTTGGCATGCACCTGGCCGTATTGTCTACCCGCTGGGCAGGGGAGGAGGTGAACACCTGGGCCGGGACGTGGCCTCCACGTTGTTTGGCCCGGTGTGGGGGGGGGGAATGGGGCGGGGGTACGGATGGGAACAACTGGCGGACGGCCCGCTATGTCCAGTCCCGGCGAGGGACCCCCTGCTACTGCCGGAGGGCCCGCTAGCGGAGTGGCCCTGGGGCCGTGGCTTTGCGGAGGCCGTGGTGCATTGGGGCTCGGCGTTTCAGTGGGTGCTAGGCTCCAGCTAGGTCACCTATGCCGAGGTGGCCTTGGACTTTGAATCCAATAGCAACCGGGTGCCCCAGCCAGGCCAAGCCATCGCCATGGCTGGCAGGTGGTATCGCTGAGTGAGCGGGCGTGCGTGTCGTGGGAGGCAAGGCCTCTGCTCGCCGACGGGACCCCGTTGGAGGGCTATTTCCGGTGGACCTGCACCTCCCTGGTGCTTCTTGGGGGCTTTTGCACCATGGGGTGCAAAGAGCGGCCGGTGTTTGCCGCATGCCGGCTCGACATGCGGCAGCACAACAACTGTGTGCCAGATGACACTGCTCGCGCTGCGGCCATTGATGGACGGGGCGGCTGCGGCCGCGCATCGGCTGAGAATCGACAGCCGGCAGCTAGCGCGGCGGAACCACTCCCACGTCCCACGGGCCCTACACGCGGACAATCTCATATGGGCGCGCAGGGGCTCCCCCTCCCAGGCGGCGCAGCACATATCCTACCAGGTATCCTGCCAAATAGAAGTCCCGGCAGCCTGCCCCGGGGGTTGTCAAGCGGCGCGTCCACACCTCCAAGCAGTGCTGCTACACGTGTTGGCGCATGTCAAGACGGCAGGCAAACACCGGCCGCTCCGTGCGCCCAATGCTGCAAAAAGCGCCCAACAGGCACCAGGGAGGCGCAAACCCACTGAAAGTTGCCCTCCAACAGGGGGCCGCTGGTCGATTGCTTCGCTACCGCTACCGCACCGCCAACACTTGCCAGGCATGGCGATGGCCCGGCCTGTATTGTTTACAAGGGGATCCATATGCAGCCTGAGGGCAGTAGACACATTTGAGCCGGCACGAGAGTCGGTGTGTGTGTGTGTGTGTGTGTGTGTGGTTCCTCGAAAACCCATATTTAGGAGCGTAAAGGCTGATAGTCTGGATGCCGTGCAACAGGTTTACTGGGGGGTTATGGGTTAGGGACTAGCAACGCTGGCCCACTCCTGCCGCCCCCCGCCTGCCCACCCCTAGCGTCATGGCGTGACAGAAGGACTCAGTGTCCGGGGTCATGTGGGATCCTTTGAGACCGTCCCCTGCCCCAACAAGGGACCCTTACCCATCGCATCATCCTCCGTGGGTGGGGGATCCCGCGCGCTCCCGGCAGGCAAAAGTCCCCAGGGTGCACTGCCCACCTGTGACGGGGCGGCTCACTGCCGTGTGGCCCTCATGATGCCATGAACAGCAGTGCCGCACCTGTCCTGTGTCCGGCACACTGAGCGCAGGCCAGCCCCCTGTGCTGCTCACAGCACTGCAGCATGGGGTGTTGCGTTCCTGAGTTGGTCCCCACCCCCCTGCCCCGGGAGATAGCACAGAAAGCCCCCACAAGCGTGGGGGGAGTTGCTGGTGGGTCTGGCGCCATTGGGCGGGCCAGAGCAAGGCTGAGGCTGGACTGGGGGCCCCAGCTCTCGCGCGACGGGGCCACCCGTTGAATCAAGCGCCGTCTGGTACAAAGCACTGCTGTCCGTTGCCGGGGCCCCCTGGTCAAAGACCATTGGGCTGGCCGCCGCCCCGGCCCCTGTTCACCCATCTCCACCATCACAGCACAAAGGGGGCATATTTAACAGGGACACCAGTATGGGTCAGTGGGGTCAGTACTCGTAAGAAATCACCGGTCATTCCAGGTGCGGCAGCTATGATGCTGCGGCAGCGCCACCTGTCTCCGTCTTTTGGCTGCCGGTCTGTGTGTGCAACGTGGTCCCAATATGTATCGGCGAATGTGCATTGTGTGCTTTGTGTGCATGCCCTACACAGGCCTTTGCTTTATGTACCTCCAGAATTCAGAGGGTCATGAAGATACTTAAACGGCATCTTTGACACAGAGCCGCCGGTGCTGCAACATCATGCTCTTGCCCGTCATCCCTCCTGTACAGGCCTCAGCAGTAGAACCTGATTCCTTGATATTGACAATCCCATCGCTGCAGTCAGTTGCACCTGGCCCTCTTAGCTCCCTGTCTTGCCACCCTTTGTAACCCCTCCTCTGTAGACTCTGCTGCAGCCTCCCCTTTCTCATCCTGGATACACTCAACAGATACTTTCCACAACCCACTGGAGCTGTGCTGGAGGTTACATAGAATTGCGCATAATCCCCACACCAAACCTCCTTCAGTTCAGGGATTTCCTGGTTGTTCTTTGCACGTCACAAGTCTCTGGGTACTGACGAACCGCAGAGCCCCCGCTGGCGTGGCTTGGCGCTCCAGCACTTAGGCTCGGGTCAGCCCAAAAAGGCAAAAGCGCCCAAAATGCAAAAGCAAGAGATCTGGTGTGCACTGCCCAGAGCACAAGCCTCTGCTGAAAAAGCAAACAAAAGCTGCAAACGCACAAGCGTACGTCAGTGTGGGAGCCAGTGTGACGCTGTGCATGGCAGCGGGGCAGTAACGGAAAATGTGCATGGCAACGGTGTGTGTAGCAAAAGAAAAAGAATAGTAACCGACAGTGTGTGCGTGTGGTATGTAACTGGATTCGTCAACCTGAAGTAACTAGGGAGGGCCACCTGCAGTGCGTGGGCAAGAGTGTGTGTGGGTGGGTGGGTGTGTGTATTGCATGCTCGATACGAGGGGCATTTGCAGCAATGAGGAAACTCCGTCATGATTCACATGGCATCCGTCTGAATGTGGTCCACTGCTTCTGTAAGGTCACAACCTTGAGCAAAGCAGTAACCATTTTATGAAATTCAGTAGATGACCTGCCATGTCCCCCATGGGGGCAGCCAGAAGAGGGCCGTATACGAAGATGAATTATACAGGTGGCCCGGGGTGCACCCAGCCCGATAGCCAGCCCGTCTGTCCTGACCGAAACTCAGGCTGACCAGCAACTGCCGTTGGCTAATCACCAAGCCATCTGTGACCAATCAACCAACGTTGGTGAAGGACGAGAGGGTTCGGGTGTTGGAATCTATAGCCGGGGTTCAAGCGACCCAAATTTGGCTTGTGCATATCAGATCTGAGGTGACATACAAAATGTATGAAACAGCACTCTGCTGCTGCTGCTGCTGTTGCTGTTGCTGAGTCCCCCCACCTTCAAGTAGTCCCACACAATTTCCCCACCCAAACCCCAGGCAAGTTGATCTATCACTTGAGCCACCAAGTCATGTTCAGCAATCACCAACCGGTGTCGCTCAATGTCAAGCACGGTCAGCTCCGTCAACGCCAGCGGTTAAATGCAGGTCGCCATCTGTTCAAACTTGACTGTGGTCAACTGATTGCAGTGCAGCTACCTATACTCTGACACCCTGGGTTAGCTAACTAGACACCGAACATGAAGGACGGCCATAATGTTCACTGCGGCACGCCAACAAGACAGGACTACTCACATGGCATCAAGTGGGGATGAGTCCAGCAGCCGGTACTCCTTCTCCAAGCGGCACACACCCCCATTGATGGAGTCCAAGCTATATTGGAACAGGTAGCCGTCCTGCAGAGGAGTGGATGCATGGAAGGAGTGCACTTCAGCAGGGATGGAGCGCTGGGGCATGACAGTGCAAGGCTCCAGAAGGGGAAGGGGTGCAGTCCAGGTGGGGCTTGAGCAACAAGTTGGGGATACTTCAGCCCCGTTCCCCGACCGCCCAAATTAGGCATCAGAGGGATTCTTGGGTTTACCCTAAGACACATGCATCAAAAGGATCCCGACAACACACAATCAACTTTGAGGCAGACATGGAGATCTTTTTTTCAAAAATTTTTGCATGACTTACGCATTCCTTGTATCCAGTGGGCAGAATTACGTCCGCCAAGCCTCTTTGGCAAAAGCCTTCCCAAAAACTCCATCGTAGCATCCAAACAATTTGTAGTGGACTGGGTCCGAATGATGAACAAATGGTGGAGGCACATGAGACCGCAATTTAAACTGGTGTTTGGGCTGCTTCCTGGTTCTATTTGCAAGCTAACAACTCCTAGGATTGCCAGAGGAGCCCCTTTTCCAGCATTGGGCTTGAGCGAGGAGGGAAAAAAGGTCAGCACCAGGGGTTGGGCATGTTGGACTACAGAGTCCCTACGGCACAGGGGCAGACCATTGAGGCTTGGCTTATTGCCCGGAACAGCCCGAGCTCCATATGTACCTGCAAACTGGTCCACTTGCAATCCCCAGCCCTATAATACTGTGCTCCACCATCTACTTTCCAATGGTGCACCCAGCCCTCTCCAGTGCCCAATGCAGCTCTCAGGGTGCTGTCCAACCCTTCCCACTATCCTCACCTCAGGATACACAAACCATGCAGACTCAGTTCCAGTTGCTGCCTTGTCTTGCACGCATTTTGTCAACTGTCACACGCTTCCATGAACAGCACAGACAGCATAGATAGAAATGGTCAGCAGGCGTCCTCTGCACTGCGGCAGGCTCATTCATTGTTAAATGGTTCTAGTTTGGGATGGAGGACCTTATACAAGTGCTGGCACCTGGCACCTCCCTTACCTGGAAGGCCAGTGGTATGCTATATTTGCCTTAAACCTGCATACATATTCCCTTGGTTGCCAAACATACCAAACTTTCTGGAAATATTGCCTTGGTAGCCACAAACTGGTCGTATTTGCCACCGGAATGGACCATTCTCCAAACTCCATCGTGACATATTTGTGTTTGTTTGCCGTGTGTCTTGTGGGTGTCTTGTGGGACAGGGCTATTGCAACAGCAGATACCAATATACCAATCATCTTAAGTGTACCTTCAACTGTCTGTTTTCATTGTCTGTTTTCACGGGCTTCACCTTCCCCATCAACCGCCAATTTTTTTCTGCATGTTGCAGTGGTCAGAAATTACATGCAGTGGTGCACGGGGTCAAGGTTTCCCACTGATTCGGAATATAGATTTTTGTTTTAATTCGGAAATATTCGGAAATATTCGGAAATATTCGGATTGTAAAAAAACACACTTTTGCTTGTGGTAAATGCCCGTGGATGTCCTCTGGATGTTTGCTGTTCATACCACAAGTCCGATACTCCCAATTTCTGCACCCTGAATTTGCCACAGCTTGAATGAGATGAAACTCAGGGATTGATCACAGAAACGTACAACAACCAGTGCCTAGTAATGTTTTACTTCTTCACAAACCTCTGCTCCACATCACCATTACAAAACATTGCAACAACAACTGCCCTGAAAGCAACTGCCCTGAAACCAGGGCTCATCTTTTGCCGATTCTTGGCATCAATCAAGCCCGCAAGGCTGAAGGAACACTCCACAAAGGCAGCAGTTGTAGGGAACCATATGTATGGTGCAACCGCATCATATATCAAGGATCCACGAGCTTGCCAAAAGGCATCAATGTCGTGGTGGTTGAGCACTGCATGTCTCTCCAACTGTGTGTACCTGCGCCACCCAACAATGCATTGAGTTGCTGTTTTCTGTCTTTCAAATCATCATCATCGTCAGGGCTAGGTGCAGCACCAAGCAAGTCCAACACGGATGCCCATGGTGCATCCATGTCACGAATGTTTCGTGGATCAAAAACCCTGAGGCGCTTGTAGAATGACATGGCCCTGGCCGGGTTGTTGATGGAATCTTGCATGTATGCTTGTCCTCATATTGCACAGGGACACCACAATGTATGCACCACATTTCAGCACCGTTGTTGCGAACGGTCATGTCACGTGGAAATTGAGCAGCCCGTTTGGCTGCAATCATATGTTTGCCATGCTTTCTTGCTTGCGATGGTTGTTTACCCGATGGTGTTGGTTTGTTGTGCTTGCTCTGATGGAAATTCATCAGGTGTAGGCACAGACATGGATGTGTTGACAGGGCTGAAAAATCAGGGTGGAAGGAGTGTGCACCATACCCAGAGTACATCCCCCACAACACAAGAGACCCTCCCCGTATCCCCCAAAACCAGAATGCTCACCCTTCTCATATTCGGAAAGATTCGAATATATTCAGAATATTTGGAATTACTAGATCTAGCTGTGATTCGGAAATATTCAAAAATATTCGGAAATGCTCGTTTCCGAATGAGCGGGAAGCCCTGACAGGGTGTTAGGGGGAATGGGACATGAAAGTGATGCAGATTGGATAGGGTGCTTTAGCGAGTGGTATGATAGGACAGAATGTTGTACAAGGGCCACACAGCAAACTGCAAAGGGCTTGTGCAGCAAATTGGAGGGAAACATGCGGTGGATTACTGCAAGGAGCGCAAAGCAGGGCATCAGTCAGGCTTAGCAAACTTTGTTGCACCACTTGTCCAGCCCGCTCCCATGCCTCCCAGCGCAACCCGTTACCCTGCTGTAGTGCCCACCTCCAATGCTCTACCACATCCAATCCAAAGCTCTGTCCACTACAACTCCAATGTGGATGTCCTCTACAATGTCCCATAACAGCCCAGATGTATCTGTCAATCTATCTGGCCATTTATCCCTCTGCAATCCCCTACCTTGTCCTTCACACATGCATATTCAAGCAAGAATTGATGTGTCCCCCCCTTTTTTTTGTGAAGGGGGTGTGTGGATTTTTCCACATTTGTCACCCCCCAATGGGTTCTTCCCATCCAAGGGATGTTATTTGCGTCCCATGCACCTTTGTACATATGGTTGCTTTTAGGTTGAAGAGGGCACACTTCGTGCCCGAACCCGCACCTACTGGACACTCAATAGTCTTTCTTTTTTTGTTTCCAACGCTTTGGTTTGAAACCGTGTGTTTTGCCATTGTTGTTGAGGGCTTGTCCTGGGCATTTACATCTGGAGAGTGTTGGCATGGTGCCTGGTTGGAAAATTGGTTGGGATCATGCAAAGCTTGTTTCATCTCTCTTTCAAAAGCTTGGCACTTCGTCCTACATACATACAAGACTTACATCAGCTTTTTCACCAATCAAAGTGAACATCTGCAGCCACTGGCGGCTGCAGTGGTTGGCGGTTGGCGGTTGGCTGCCGCTGGCGGTTGGTGGCGGTTGGCTGTTGGCTGTTGGCGGTTGGTGGCGGTTGGCGGCCGGTGGCTTTGGTGGTTGGCGGTTGGTGGTCCCTAAGGGCGGTCCTTAACAAAACAAAATGTAGTTCCCTAAAGACCCCCCTGACTTGGGGTGTGTGTGGGGGGGGGTATTCTTATTCCAAGAGCAAAGCACCTAGAGGCTTGTCATTACTTGTGTTGTACAGACTTATTGCCAATTTTCGAACTGGAATGGCTGGACTTTTGCAAACACAGTTTCTCCACCGAAGGAGCAGGCCAGACAAAGCCGTTCCACTATTGGGTCTTCAGGGCAAAGCCATCCTCCAAACCGTACTGAGTGCCTAGACGTGCAGACGCCTTGTCACCATCTTTCAACAAAAATGGTAATCGGCAACAACGTCAATCTCCTCATGACTGTGGGGCCTCTGATGCACACTGGAGTTCATGTTCACTCATGGTCAGCAAGTGCATGGTTAAAGGTTGGTTTGCAACAATGGTCCAACACTGACCTAAGCAAGTGATTTCAGCTGCCTGCACACCCCGGCGGGAAGGCCAGTAAATGTCACAGTGAATTACATAAATTGATGGTCCACGGCTCACACGGACCAGTAGCATTAAAATAAAATGTGCAACTCATCATGTGGTCCCTGAAAACAGAGGGAAAGAAATGCACACAAATAAAAATATACAAACGTGCATGCAACAGTCCAATGTGCAACATAAAACCATAGGCTGTGAAAGCGTTTGGGCCTTTGCATGTTGTTTACATGGTAAAGCAAGGCAAATGCGATAGAACAAGCAGCGCCTGACACACGGTGGACCACCATTTTAGGGTACTAGGGTGACGTAGAAATGTTTGTTGTATGGATGCAGCTGTATATTGTATGCAAACTGTTTCTTGCATTCTTTTCGTATACACACACCGCACATGCACCGCATAGTATGAGCCTCCTTGGGTGGCGCTCACCATTTCACAAAACCATGGATCTCTTTCAGGAACTAGCTACCCCCGCCCAGTTAGCAGCATTCAGCATGCCTCGGGAAAATAAAACCACAAAATGTTGGTAAAACAATGGCGTTGGGGTAGTATCCTGTAGTACACTGTAGTATCCACACTACTGTGTCCCTAATGCACGTCCATTGTATCACCAGGCTGGGCCACTGCAACTTTTTGACTTCCTCTTGGTGCCTCATTTCTCTGCTCTCTGATTTGTCTCACTTCCATGCTCCCGTTTTCTGTTTCCCATCTCGATTCAGGCTTATTCATTAGCGGCATCCGCACCCGAATAATGGAAATTCACTCTCATCTTTGAATTTCGTTTCTCACTTTCTTGAAGCGTTGCGAAGGGATGGTCATGCCTGGTGTTTTGCCGTAGCCTTAGCCTGTGCCCTGCAAATTACTGTTGCAAGGTCCATAATCTAAAGCGCACAGCAAAAATTGTGAAAAAAAATGACGGAAAGAGGTGAAACACGCACACACCCCTCCCCGTTCGCCAGCCAGGCCACGGAACAGCACCCTCACTCACCCACACAAACTAGAGGCAGACCTCTGTTGCAACCATTACCCGGGAATCTCCGCTGGGAATCACACACACATTCCGCACGTTGCTATCAGCTTTCACTGAGAAGTGTGCAAAATCTCGGTGGTTGTCCCACATATTGCTCAGTGTGTCTGAGATAGAGCCCACACCACGGCCTTCTTTGTAGCTCTTCTTGCTGCACACAGAATGATACCGACAGAGTGCACACTGCATCACGTTTGCATCTGACGTTCTACTTCCTTCAACAAGGCACCTCAAAAAGTAGACTTAGTGGCATGCAACGATGACCCTCCATCCTGGCTGGGCTAGGCCCGGCCGGCCTCGAAAGCACTGGCCCCTCCGGAGACGCCACAGCGACAGCCACACCGCTTGGCACCGCGGGGATGGGGCCCGTGGCCACCAAGCCCTCCAGCGCCGGAGGACCAACCACTGCATCAGCGTGCACGCTGTGCGTTGAACACCACGTCATGCTCTGTGCATTGTGAGAGCCTGCTTTACCCGATGAGGAGGAAGCAGCCCGTTGGACCCGCCCGGCCCTGCCACCCCCACCAGTGGGGGTGGCAGTCTGTAATTGGGACCATCCCCCCCCCCTCCCCCGCTGCCCATACCGGCCCCCATGGAGGCCCCAAGGTCCCCATAGGCAGAGCGGGCAGACTCAGCACTGCCCAAGGTTTTTCGGTGAATCTTCAGCACCTTGCAAGCGCGCCGTTTGCCACAGGGGGGGGGGGGGGCACCCCTGAGGAGACTAGGGCAGGACAGGGATCCGGGGTGCACCAACCCTGCCCCAACGAGCTTCACTCCCCTTTGGGGGGGTCTAGGAGATCCACAGCATGTCCCTCTATGCCACCGTACTCCATAGGTGGGGGGAGGTGAGCGCCTAAACTCTTGATCGGCCCACCAACCCAGCCCGGCCCTCATCGGCCTGTTTTTCATGATGTTGTGGCCACCCACAAACATCAAATCAAACACACTGCACGGCACTCCTAGAACCACACCCCCACATTCCCTCGCCCCTCTCTAGGGTGTTGCGGCCGCTACTCCACCTCCCCATGCCCCCCGGCCTAGGCTCATCGCAGCAGGCGTCAAGGAAGAGCGACGCCCTGCGGTCCGTTGGTCGCGGGAAATAGGACATCAGGAAGCGCTCCGCCTCCCCTAGACGTAGGCATGTCGGTGCTCGCAGGCGCTTGAGCCAGGACTCTTAGTAGTGGTGCGCCAACCGCTACCAGTGCAGCGCCATCTCTACCCGTGCGGCGAAGTATGGTGAGCCAGTAGCCCCACACAGTACCGGCCGCTGAGGGGAATGAGTGCCCGGTACCGGTCTGACGGCGTTCCCCGCAACAGTTGGCCCACCGCCAAGTGCCTCCGCACCAGCCACACGACCTAGCGTAGCACCTGAAGCCGTGTGCCTCGCAGCTTGTGGTGCGGGGACGTTGGCAGCACCTTGCGCACATGGATTCCAAAATCCAAGGCCAGCTCGGCCTAGGACACGTCTCTTGCATGGGCCCCGTCCCTAGGTGAGGGAACTCGCCCCCCGCACCGGGTCGTGCGTGAACACTAGTTGCCAGAGTCAGCCTGTGGGACGCCTGGCCTCAAGCAGGGGGGATGGGGGGTAGGGCACCTGTGGCACGCGCGGCAAAGGGCTGTGGAGGTCTTTCCACAGCTATGCACCCATCCCCCCTGTGTGCACCTCCCACGGGAAGAGCACATCCCCCGGGCCGGGCTAGCCCTTCCGGCCTGCGGCCATGCACGCGGCCAACACCACCAAGTACATATTGTACAGGCGGTAAAGAAACTTGTCTAGCGGCGCCTTGCTCAACCCCATGGAGAAGCTCAACAGGAATAGGCCCGTGCGCTGTAGGCAAGCCAACAAGCCAATGGTCCAGGGTCCCAACTGCCGTAGCTCCGTCGTTGCGCAGATCACCGAGGGCAACCACTCCGCTTGTGCCTCCCCCCATTCTACGTAATCCCAGAAGATGTGGACCTCGTCCTCGTGCGGGGTGCTGCAGTCTAGGCACGTGGCTGTGTCCCATGGGTGGTGGCCGTGAACTTGCGCCACTATCCACATGGCCCCCGCCATCAAGCCCCTCAATAACGAGACCCCCTTTTGGGGCAGCAACCATGCATAGGGCCCTCCAAAAGGCCTCTCCGTTGGCACCATCTCCCATGCCCCCATACGTGGCTAACCGCCATGCCTTGAGCCCACAAGTGGCGTGGCATCGTAGGCTCTCGCGCACGTAGTGCTGGACCTACTTGAGGGGCTCTTGTACAAAATGCAAGGGCTCATTTTGGCCTGGCACACACCACAACCGCCAGCCCTCATGCAGCTGCCATCCCAGCAGGAGCATGGTGTGCAGCGCCCCACCCGCCCCGCAGTGAGGGGCTACGGGCCATGTTCTCAGATGGCCTCCACTAGCACTTGGGTAGCTCCTGGGCAATGCGCCACCCAAACCATCCAGAAGACCGTCGTGGGTGTGCATGACCGGAGACATGCAGCGCCCCGGCAAGCTAGTTGGGCGTGGACGTTGCCATGGGCAGGGCGCGGGCACCGGACCAGTCTTGACAAAGCGCCTCGCGGTGGGCCAGAGCGTGTTGTGCCGCTTGCCGCGCCTCCCTGCCTTCCAGTGGCGGGTGCTAGCAATCAACATGTTGGTGACCCCGCTGACCCTCCATGGGGTCGCCATCGCCCCGGTATCCAACAAGGAGCTAAGTGGCCTGGAGACCGTGGCGCTCTAGTGCACAACGCCTGTGGTAGAGGAGTGGCTGTGAGTTCGGCAGATTGTCCACGTGGGCAAATCTTGCTCTTAGGTGCTGGGGGAGGACAACGCCCCGGCTGTGCTGTTGCGGGGCCAGCTAATACCTATGGCGTCTTGTCGGGAGGATGATCTCCTTAGCTTAGGAGAGACGTGCGGGCCCCCACATTGGCAGCAACGCCGTCCTCAGGGCCATAGTCTGTGTGTGGTCGGCAGGTCAACTGTGAGGACCTAAGACGGCATACCTTGCGCCCTAATTACGCAACACAGACAGCTCCCCCCAACTCAAGGTTATCAAGGTCGACTTCCGCCAAGGCCGGAAGGAGCGCCGCCGTGGCCGCACAAACTTGCTACCACTGAGGACATTCACCACGATCATGGACAGCGGGCGGCCCTGCAGGATGGTGTTGGTGACCCTCCACTAGGCGCCCAAGCTACCCGCCACCTTGAAGGCCCGGCACAGTTGCTCGTACATGGCCCCGAGGGCCCAATACTAGGCCCTAGAAGTCCCGGTGTCCATGCCCACCTCTAACACCAAGGCCAAGACAACACATTGAGGGATGAGATCAAAAACATAATGTAGTCGATGCTCATCGATGCTTATCCCCACGAAGGCCCACCGCTTCACCCGGCAGAGCTACAGCAGGGCGTGAGTCACCGCCGCTCTGTCTAGCGCATTGCGCGCCGGCCGGAAACTGAAGGCGTAGGGGCACCCAGGTCTCCAGCCACCGGATGGCATCCACCACCCGGACGCCCGCCCAAAGGCGGTACACCATGTAGAGGACCGTCAAGGGCCGCGTATGATTAAGCGGCCATAGAGGCCCCTCCTTGGGGATTAGTGTTGTGCACCCCTGGGCCAGGCGGGCCGGCTGAAACAAAGATCATTTCTTGAAGATGTAGACAAGAACTATCTCTCAAACCAAAAACAGCACCAGAGGGCACTAGCCTTTTGTGCTCAAGGGTAGCACAGCCCTACCCTCATGGTCCTAGGGTCGGTGCCAGTGCCCCCACCCCCTCAGAGCAAGCCCTTTGGAAAAACAAACAAAGAAGTCTAAAAGCATGTTTTACATGGATGTTTGACAATTGTGAGTGGTCACAATATCACAAAACTCGTTGGGGTTGGGAGCTCTTGATGTTTGAGCTTTTGAGGCAGCAAAATGCAGTAGCAATAAGGTGAAAATCATATAAAGAGGGCTTGTATGGCATGCTTTACAATCTCTTGATTCGTTCATATGGTCACAATAGCAATGGAATCAAAGTTTAAAAATCTGGTTTTTGAGCCGAGAATTGCTTGAGCAGTTTCGACCCCATTTTGGGTGCAAACAGTAATTCCCTCTCTTTCCTGTGGGTCACTTCTTGGGCTTCCCGTAGCTTCCACAACCTCTAAATTGTGACCGGTCTCAGATCATCTTGGCAGTGCTTGTCCGTGTCGATAAGCTGCACACATGTGCGCAGGTGCGCCACAACTGCCAAAAAGAGGGGATCCCCCGGCCGCTTTATTGGAAATATCTAGCATGACATGATTGTTGTGGGAGGTCGTCCAGAAGAACAACAGCGTGTGTAGCGCGTGTGAGTAGCGCTCGTTGTCGGCGTGCCTGCAAACCCACCTGCACGGAGCACCGTGGTTGTTGGTTGACCAGCTTCGGGGCCTCCGCTGTGTAACCCTTGGTGTTTGCACGCCTACCAGGTAGTTGCATATGACCTGTGCGTCAGTAGTGTGTGCGCGGTGGTGGCCATGCGCATACTGCAAGGGCACAGAGGCGGCCGTGCCCTCCCCTCTGGGCACTGGGCCCGGGATTTCCCGCCGACCAGACTCGGTCTATGGAAATCACCATGGCCAAGCGCAACGTTCTCCGGGAGCGCCCTCTGCCGCATCAAACAACGTGTGGCCCCGGACCACTGGCACCCGGTAGTACCGCGACGGGCGGACCCAATATGACGTGGAGTGGCACGGAATGCCATTCCACATCGTCTTGGTATGCTGCTGAGTAGCCTGCACTGGGCGCTATGATGACATCCCACTGTACACCTGGGTGGGGGCGAAGGTCCACTGTGATCTTGGGAGTGGTGCTGGACCAACACTCTGGTGCCACGATGTGCTCCTTGTGCCACTCCCTTGTGGTACACTTTGAGGTCTCCGACTTCAGACGGACGGTGGTGGGGTCGTGCACCATGTTAGGGTCATGTGGGGCATCCTACACTTGCAGAATCAGGGCGCCCTTTAAAAGACCCATGCAACTCAATTGGTGCACCTCATTAGTGTTCTATGGCTCCCCATGAGATTGTATGCACCCCCCTTGCCACCATACAATGACCATTAGGTAGGGTTTCAATCGGGTACCAAGAGTTAGGAGATAGGGTCGCCATTGGTGAGGGGGTTCCTATATAAGAACAAAGTTGAATGGGACCTAGATCTAGATCGACTCATAGTGCCTGCAATAGCCAACCAAATCACATTGAGCCCCTCCCCCCCTCCCCGACCCCACTCCCTTTGCCACCCAAAATAGGTTTTTAATTCTAGGTTTTTTTTGGGGGGGAGGGTTCCCCAACCGAAAACTTGGGATACTATTGTTGATACTATTGTTGGACAAAATAACGATTTTACAAGGGGTAAAAAAAAAGCGGCAAAACGGGGGGCTATGTGGTGTTTCCCATCTGGTTTACATCCAATGACGTCTCCACAGTGATGCCAAAAAATGCGAGATTTCGAGGTCGAAACCCCCTGCAAACACCCAGCGCCGGCGGGGGGGGGGGGGGGGGGCTGAGGAATCAAAATCCAAAATTCCTTGGGGGAGTTTTTTGGGCACCAGAATGATGATTGTACAAGAGCTTGTTTTTTCATCCATTCATTCATGCCTTGGGGTGCGCTACGCCAATGCCGCAAAAAAGTGGGGGGATATGGTGCTCGGGCCTGCCTATTATATAATCACACAACCCTCTTGGAGGTGATCTCCACCAGAAACACGAACGGTGGGCCCTTCTTTGGTGCGGACACCACAAAACAATCCATCGTGCACCGACCACAAAAAATTTTGTGGCGACGATACTATGGCTGCTCTCACTGTTACGGCTGGCAAGGCGCACTCCTCTGGTCGCAGTAAAGACGTTGCCTGGTATAAAGCTGCAGCTGCAAGGAATACTGCAACCACCAAACCTGAGAAAGCCTGTTTTAAAAGGGCCAGAAAACAAAGTCAAGAAATCATCAGTCCCTGGCGAAGATGGATCCTTCTCAGGCGTTGGGCCCTCTGTGGTCACACCGCATGTCATGTTCTGCGTTCTCTAAAATCCGTGCTAATTTTGAAACAGCTGTTCTCGAGTGGCCCCCATGTCATCTAAAACGCCTACTGAACTTCAGTTCCCTGACGCAGCTGGACGAATACAACCCAAATTTCGAAAAAATTGAGCTACATTTCTACAAAGCACTGGATGGCCCCGCCCCTCCCCCTGGCGCCAGCAGGCTTTGCTACAGGAGGGCAGGGAAGGCCTGGGTAATGCGAGGAGAAAGTTTCGCTTTTGTAAAGCTGAGAATGCCACACGCAGCGGGGGGGCGGGGGTGCACAAGATGTATCTTGATATCAGCATTTAAATTGTGGACCTTGGAAAGAACTGTCGCCATGTTGTTGCCATGTCTGGCTCTTTAACATGATCTCGCATTGCCTCTGAACCTGACCCCTTCGGCATTGAAGGCGCCGAAGCGCAGCCTGCCGCAGCCTGGTGCCCCTGCGGTGGGGGGGGGGGGGGGTGAGCTGGCCTACTGCCCCTTGCGACAGCCATACCCTTCGGTGGTCAACTTAAAGATGTGGACGGTCCCAGTGGCAGAGGAGGCGGACAAGAGAGTTGCATCGGCATTGAAAGCCAGAGAATAGATAGAGGCAGCCGTGTTCCCGCGGCGCAGAGTGTAGAGCAGCCGGGAGTCAGGGATGTCGAACACCCGGATGACAGTCCCCTGCACGAGTACAGCGCCGTTGAGAGGTCAACATTGCATCGCATGGCACTTCTGTCGCAGGAGGCTGCTGCTCCGTTTGCAAAGAAAGGGTGGTCAAGCCCCAAGCCGTCGACCCAAAACCGGTCTTGACCCAGAGGTTGGCTCAAGAACCAAATCGGAATGAGCGGTCACTTAAAGGGCCGATGGGCACAAAGAGCTCGGCTGGGGCGAGCAATTCTTCCAAATGGGCGCAAATGGGCATGAAATCCACATGACACAATCACGGGGGCCGCCGCCAGCCAATGTGTGACCCCGAGGGGTGTTCGACAGTTTGGGGGGCTGAAGGGGGGGGGGGGGGGGCCACCCCCCTCCGAAGGCGGGGGGGGGACCCCACCCCCCCCCTTCGTTGACCCAAACCCAGCAGAGCGGGGGACAGAATCAGAAGTGGCCCACAAGTGGGCAAGGTGGCTACATAACCCGTGCCGCCTCGGGGGTCCCCACCGCTTCAGAGCGGGGGGCAGAATCAGAGGTGGCCCCCAAGTGGGCAAGGTGGCTAAATAACCCCTGCAGCCTGGGGGGTACCCACCGCTTCAAAACGGGGAACCTTAACAAAAAAAAATCACGTCCCATAACGACCGCCCTGGCTAACACTCAAACAGGCTCCCATCAGCCAAGGTCCGACCCGGGGGCCGGGTCGGGGTCAAAATCCTTTTTTGTGCTTTTCAGCCATTTTTGAATTCTCCACAAAATTCTGAGTATTTTGAGTACAGTCACATAGGGTCGAACAAAAAAATTTCCCCCTGCCCTATGCCTAAAACAAAATCTCCGGCGCCTCTGGCGCCGAAGCACATTGTTCCGTACGACAATTTTGGGGTCCGTAGAGGGGGGGGGGGTCCCTCCCCCCCCCCCTTTGGGGTCGGGTCCCGACCAGGAGCAGCCCCCGTGGACACAATGATATCATCAAAACATTGACGTCATGTGCTCCGTCTGCATTCAGTGTTGCGCTTTCTTTCTGACCCCTCTCCAACCTGATGCCTCGGACCAAATCCGGTGGGGAAAATGCAGCGCAAGAGCTAGAGCCGCCTGAACTTCAACTCAGTCTCGGTGCCCAGCGTAACACTTGGTGGCCGGGGAGGGTCCCATCCGGGATGTGATCTGGGGTGCAGCGTGGGTGGTTAATAGCTATGGCATTCCCGCCCTGTGCTCCCCCCATAGAAGCAAAGGCACACCTTTTGAGAAGTGGTGGCAAGCCGTGTACTATCGGTGCTGAACGCCATACAGGACATTCCAGCCCTGTGGTCCCCCATAGAAGCAAAGGCACACCTTTTGAGAAGTGGTGGCAAGCCGTGTACCATCGGTGCTGAACGCCACACAAGACAAAGCTGTCTTATGTGCCTTGATCACACTGACTTTGTGCAAATTAATTGCATCAATGACAATAATGTCCCCTGTCCCTAGAAGCATAAGATGTGTGGCATGACTCGATGTGGAAGAGACAGTTGCTCCAACACCCGCGGCTGCAACTCGGAGTACCGAGTGGGAGGGATGGGGAACAGGGGCCTGAAACGTTGAAGAAGTGAGGCACAGCCTTGACCCGTTGCATCTAAGCCCCCCCCGCTTGTCTAAGCTACGCAAAAATACGGAATTAATCGGCCTACTGCAGCTTAGACAAGGCCGCAGCTTTCACGCAACACATACAACGACCGGCATGGTGAGCTGATGCAAGAAAGGGGAAGATAATGCACAAATATCCCCAAAATCAGAGCTTGGTGGGTTCTAGTGGGCAAACGATCACAACAAATGTGCCCATGACTCAATGTAATTGCCATGTAATTGGCAGATTTGTCACCAAAACCATGTCTTATGCGGTTGCACTACATTTCGTACGGAATTAAATGAGGTACGGAATTAATACGGTCCCCACGCCCGCTGTAGCTTAGACAAGGCCGCAGCTTAGACAAGGGTGGGGGGGTACAAGTGCAGACCTTCAGTGAGGACACGGTTATGCAATGTGGGAAGTGAGTGGGCCATTGGGGCCCTGCTCCTTACTGGTTGCCGGTCCTGCTTGCTGCCCAGGGTTCGAATAAGATGGGGGTTTGGTGCCCCTAACCAGCCCCCACCCCCCACACTCTGTCTGCATCACTGACGCATGTGCCACAATAATGCGGAGGACAATTGTCCTTCCATTTTCCAGGCATTTTGAGGTTTCTAAAAGCAGGGAACACAGCACTGCAGACTGGGCAAGAGGAAGAGACCCACCATGCCTTCATGGCCACCCATGGCAGGCCAAGAACTGCATTTGGTAGGCCTCAGTATACGTAGCGAACTACAGAATGGATGCTATATCCAAGCGGCCAGCAGCAATCGGGCAGCAACAGGGTTGCAACTAAGATTGGGCAATTTTTTCGGTGGGGGTTGGGTTGGAGTGGGGGTCCAGCTACTCGTGGACATGTCCTCATGGGCTGGTATCCACAGCCTATGGTGACCATGTTCACCACCTCTTGTCCACAATCGCCCACAAGCGGACTGTACACATTTTCTTCGAAATCCACAAATCCGGCAATTCAAGGATTCCTGCACATCCGGTCTTGACTGCATTCTCAGTGTATGGCTTCGTGCTGCGCAGTGTGACTGGTTGTCTTCCTCTGGGGGGGATAGTTGTCCGGTGCGCTACCTTTGTATTAAGTATCCTGGCTCTGGCCCCAATTTTATCGTCACCTAGGGAGGTCCCCTAAGTAGACCGCACTGGACTGCAAACCTTCCCTGCAAAGCACGCTGCATAAGCCGAAATCTGAGAATTCAACAACACAAAATGTCACTCAGAATGTCCTTGATAAAAAGATCATTCCCACGATGTTGGGTGTCAATATTCACAACAATAGTGCCCCTTACATTCACCATTAACTGTGATGGTGGAGCGCTTGTGACAACACAACACACACGTCTGCCTCACCCTCTCCCTCATCTTGCGTGGTGGCCGACTCGCTCTTGTCCGTCCAAACATGAGGCGGAACATGGTATCATGGTCCATAAGGAGGGTGGTGGACCTGCCTCCAAATGCAAAACTGAGAAAAATGCAATAAAGTACGGGCTGACTGATGCAATTCATCAGGGACAAAACCAGAAGTGGCTACGTCACCCCTGCGTTCTTGGGGGCAGATTGTTTGGTGAGGGGGGGCCAAAACAGGCACGGATGGGGAATGGTAAAAAAAGATGCCCAGCGCGCTGGGTGCGCTAATACTCCCCCTCTGTCAATTGTGGTGCAACAACCGCTCCTTGATGCTCTACAAACCCGCTTTACACTTCTGCCCCCTGGTCCAGGTATGTAGCAATGAAATAATGCCAAAAGGTGTGGAACGAGCCCGTGACTCCATAACATGTGGGACAAAATGGCCCCAGAACCGACCAGAAATCCCCACACACAGCAAAATCAGCCGAAGAAGTTAGGTGGCATGGCTCATGGAAAAACAGATGTGGCTCAAAAGATGTCCCTCGTTGATTTGGCCTCAAAGCCCACAATGGGCTGTTGGGGCGGCCTCGAACTCCACAATGGGTCGCAGAAACCATCCAAGCCCTGCTCAAGTCTTTTCCCCTTTGCCCTTTTCCCATTTCAAATCCTGGTGAGTGGAGCCCACCACCAGGCGCTTCTAGAAGGTACCAAGAGGTGAGAGGAGGTCCCAGAAGGCTTCGAAGGCACGAGGAGACATGAGGAGGCCAGAGCGACTCAGTCTCCGCACACTATCCTCTTCCCACGGCACACTTGAAAAAAAGAGCTGGTGGGAGGGCAGGGGTTTGCGAGGTCAAGATCGTCAAAAATGATCGGAACACAGAGGGAAGAGCAGGGGCGCGCCTCCATCTCTGTGGTTCCAGTAGCCCAGCTCCATGGCCCCATGATTCGGGATTGTCACTCATGGGGGGCTCCTAGACTTTCAATAGTAGAGCGGGTGAGGGGGGGGGGGGGTCAGTTGACCAGCCGGAGAAAGTACAAATGTTCTTTTCTTGGCATTGGCGAGACGCGGGGATTCGGAAAAATCATCCTTGTGCCTTGTATTCCAGTGGTTGCCTTCAACGGTTTTCATCCAAAGATCCAAAAAGAGCCTTCTAACACTGGATTTTCTCGTGGCTGATACTATT
Source organism: Eutreptiella sp. 'Long Island Sound 2002' (assembly GCA_964036045.1). Taxonomy (NCBI): domain Eukaryota; phylum Euglenozoa; class Euglenophyceae; order Eutreptiales; family Eutreptiaceae; genus Eutreptiella; species Eutreptiella sp. 'Long Island Sound 2002'. The sequence continues at coordinate 111,047,843 of OZ038382.1, forward strand.
TGCCGGCATTTTGCCGGCATCAAGTGCCGAACCCTAGTTCAATTTGGAGTGATGAGTCTTGGTGCCAAGCACCAACGGTCCCCAAGAAAATTTTGGCTCGCTGCGGCATGCTGCGGCATGCTTCAAGCTGTTGGTCAAGGGTACCATCATTTTCGGAAAGCGGCACAGGTTTCAAAAACCAGACCAAAACACAGTGAATCACATGCCCTAACCCCCTGCAAATGTCAACACTGCTGAATCAACTCATAACTGGGCGTGTTTCTACTGCTCCTCCTCAGATTTTCGTTTCTTGTCCATTTTATTGACATACATGATTGCCAAATGGCGCAACGTCTCATTGCTCATACCTTCCCCAACGGCCCACTGCGAACAATTTGCTGTGCTCCTGGTTGTCTCCTTGTTCCTTGTACTCCTGTGATGCCTCGGTAGTTTGAGTATCCTCAGGACTTGACATGTCAAAACAACACCAAAAAAGCGAAAATCTGTGCAGCAATAGAGAAGAACTGACAGGCAAAAATTTGCCATTTCCGGGAATGGAACCCAGGACCCCTCAAACTGAGGCCTGGTGCATAGACCATTGAGCTACCATCCAATTCTGAGACATCTGTGCAACAAAGGGCTCACAGGTTTGACATGTTATGAAAAAAAAAGTCCGCCATGTGACAATTTTGGCTCGCTGCGGCATGCTGCGGCATGCTTCAAAACCCCCACCAACAGCTCCCAGAATCTGGCGCTGCGGCATGCTGCAGAATGCTGCGGCATGCTGCTGCCGTTGGTGCTTGCTTGGTGCTTTCATGGGCAGCAAGGCAGTCAGTGGCGTTGAAGTGGGTGGGTGGGCAATAGAGCCCTCAAAAACCGAAGCCAGTGGCTCCGTGTGAGGTACTGGCAGCCAAACACGATGGAATCGTCCATTTTACCAGACTGTGAATTGTGGAGATCAAATGGACGCATCACCGAGGGACGCGGTGCAAACCTGTCTCGGAAGACCACGGATACGCCAGATACGAGACATCTTCACTCATGCTGAGGCATATGAGCCCTGTGGACAGGGGGGGGATAGGCCGTGAGGGAGAAACCAGAAACATTGAAAAAAGAGAAGAAAGAGAAGCCACAAACACTGAAATGCGCACATTACAACACTCCCATCAGTTTTCATTCCAAAGAGTAGCATTGCTGTCGAAGCTCGTGCTCTGGTGGCTGTGCTTGCAGTTGCTTTTCTTGCGGCTGCCCTGCAAGACAGGGGCTACCCTTAGTTTTGCTATTGGCCTGCCAGTTGATACGATGACCCAGAAAGTGTGGACTGTGTCGCCTGAATGGCTGTTATCGAGAAACTGCACACTGAATTGCCACATGGACTACCCTCATATTGTCGTTATGTGACGTTCTTTGGATCCTTCAAGCACGGCCATGTTTGGCTTTTGCAGCCACCTTCAGAGACTAAGGCCAGGCGCCTGAACACTCAGAAATCGGGCCAGTTGCATGCACTTCCGGACAGTGGCGACCACCATCAGCGGCGGCTGTTCAGAATGGAGTGCTGATTTCAGGAAGGGAATGCAGTCATCCTCGTCAGCCAGGCACTGGTGACATCACCCGTGCAGCGCCCCACTGGCCCGAGTCCCCTCCCCTTGGGGGGTGGAGCACGGGGATGGTAGGCACGGGGTTGTATCCCACAGGCTCAACCCCACGTTCTGCAGTTGAATTCTATTTGCAGCAGTGCTCGTGGGGCAGACACAGGCATGGACACGGAGCAACGCGGAAGACAGAGGACGAGCCTGGAGACCCCAGCAGTCAGCCCCGCCCCCCGTATGGGGCCTTGTGGGTTTAGGCGCTGCGACGGGCAAGCACGCAAGCTCAGCAAATCCCTAGGTAAACGCTAGAAGACCCAATTTCGTTCTAGGCTAGAACTTCTAGTCTAGATGTTCTAGCCTAGAAAATATCAGGCTAGAACACAAATCTTACCACCTTACCATCACCCCCTGAGTGTTAGGCTATCCCCCCATCCCCCCTTCGATGTTGTGGTGTGGGTTCTCGGGCTGTTGTTGCTTGTTGTATTGCAGTTGAGGTTAGGGAGGGTACCCTTTCTTTTTTCACAGGTGGTTTTTAAACTTTCGGTACTTCATGGTGCTACTTGTTGGCCACAAAAGGTGTGCTCCCTCCTTCCCTCCTTCCCTCCTTCCTTCCTTCCCACCTCCTCTTGATTCCTCCTTCCACCCTCCCCTGTCCCCATGTGTGCACAGGTTGTTTGTCAGTCTTTGCTTTCAGAGAATGATGAATCACGCCCTAATGTGCCCCAAAGCGGATAAAAGGGCTAGTTCGGGACATTTGCTTGCCAGGCTATTTGTCATTGGACTCGGATGCTAACGTGCCCCAAAGCAGATAAAGGGGCTAGTACAAGAACATTGACTCCATAGAACCCGCCCACCACCCTTGCAATGGCTACACATACATGCACACCCACGGACACAGCATCTCACACCATGCAACAGCACAACACACCACACACCGTGGGGTGTAGATGCACCCAACCAGCCAACCAACCAACCAGCAACCCAACAGCCAACCAACAAACCAACCATGCACCAACGAACCAACCCCCAACTGACGAACGACGAATAAAACAATCAACAAGCCCACCGACAACAAGCCAACAAACCAACCAACCAACGAACCAAACCCACCACACGACACCAGACCAGACTACATGACACCACAACACACCACAGTGCACCTCATTAGACTCCAACACACTAAACCGTAACATAGTACAACACACCAAACCAGATCACCCACCGCAGCATACTCCACAACATCCCACCACACCACACCGCATGACACCACTATACACCTTACAAGACCACAAGACACCACAACAGTGCACACCATAGCATAGCACACCTGCAACTTCAGAAATGCTCATGTTCATTGTTTTTTTGTCAGATTTTTAATGCATAAAACAAACCACCTGTGAAAGAAAGAAAAGAACACCCTCCCACACCCCTGACTGCCCCCCGCCCCCAACAGCTCTCAAGCCCCCCCTCCCATAACAAACGCGCGAAGCAAGGAAAGCCTCCCCCCCCCACACCCATGGCTTGAAGGGAGGGCAGCCCCATGGTGCCTATGCCTATGTCAATGTGTGTGCGTGTGTGGGTGTGTGTGAGCACATATGACCATACATGCGCCCAATGTGTTGGTTTCCATGTGTGTGTGTGTGTGTGTGTATGTGTCATGGAACCCCTCCCACACACACATTGGTGTCCTTCACTTGCCAAAATGTTTGAATGTTTTTGTTCTAGTTTCGTTCTAGGCTAGATGTTCTAGCGCCGTTCCAGGGAGCGGCGCTAGAACGTCGCTAGAACGCCGCTAGAACAAAAATTTTTTCCATTCCAATTTCAGGTCAAAACGCTGAAACTGTGAAAAAGAAGCCCAAGGCCCCCAAGTACGGATAGGGGGGTCCAAGTTGGATCCCTCATATCACCCACCCTTGACCCCCACGGGTGGGGGGGGTAACCCCCTCTTTTTTTCGTTCTAGCCTTCTAGATGGCTAGAACGAAATTGGGTCTTCTAGCGTGTACCTAGGGAACACAATCCTCATCACGAAAACGGTGCGCTTGGGTTGGGCCTCGTGCGCTGTACCCGTCGGTCACGCTGCAATCGCGGTGCCAAGCACCGTCGGTCGGCCACCCGCGCATCTCCACCAACAGGTGCTGCCGCAAAGGCCAACAGATTCTGAATGGCCATGCCACCCCCAGCAGCAGTAGCTGCGTGCATCGCTGAGTGGCACCAGCAGCAGAAAACTTACCTTTAGGATTGGACGTCGTCTCAATCGCCTGCAGAACTTTCATTGTGGAGATATCAAAGATATGCAGCTTGTACTCTAATGCCACCACCAGACTGCAAAGGGAGAGCGGTGCACTGCAACTGTACCCCGACTCCACTCGAGCCCCTCCACCACTACTCAAACCTGACTTCACCCCAAATCCACCCTGACTCCAACATTCCTGAATCGCACACCCCCAACCCTTCCTCCTGTCAACTCCACCCCAACACCACCCATGCCACCTCCACCCCACCTCAACCTCAAATCCCCCTCCTTCAGGTCCGACTGAGTGTCAGGGCAGGAGATCTTTACCCTACTCACCAGACCACTCAAGGCACACACCGTGCGGTCGTTGAGGAATTGCATAAAAAGCAAAAGTGTTGCGCCTCGTACCCTTGCACAGGCAGTTGCTGCCCAACCGCCATTCAGCCCAACCGCCATCAAATACGGCTAACTCCACAGCTACTCTATCTCAACACCACCACCCCAACTTGGCCCCAATCTACACTCCAATCCTGGGAAACGACATGCCACCAACCCAGTCCATCCCTGAGGGAACAAAGGGTGTATTTGTGGGTATCTTGGCCTCTTCAATCCTCCACACCACCCCGAAGAAGCCTCGCTCCAACCTTGGGCCGACTGCGACGGCGGCATACCGCTTTTTGTTGAGCTTGACATTCAGAATCGAATCCATGAAATTCAGTTCGCAGATGCTCTTCTGATCCGAACTGTTGTACAGCTGCAGCCGCCGCGGCGAGGCTGAGGCCTGTTGGCCGGCCCCCACTATTGCCAGCAGCGAAGTGCAGTACAGCATGCACACCAGGCCCATGCCGCCTTCCTCTGTGGCAATGCATATATGTGGCAATGCACAAGGATTGGCCCATTGCGTCCCATATGAGGGTGCTTGCACGGTGCACACAACAGCGCGTGCACGGCGTGCGCACGGGGCTCTGGTCAGAACAAGGTCCGGAACGGCTTCTTAATTGCGCTGCCTCCAAACGGCACCAGTTGAGGGACAAGTGGAAGGAGCGGGGGGTGACTTAAAATCTGGCGAACACTCCCTGGAATCCGGTCTCTGTAGCTCTATACCGACCCTGTCTGCGCAAAAGGCAGGCAGATGTTCCAAAAAGGCTGGTGTGGTACCGGGCCGTACACCCATTGTGCGGTGCTTTGCGAGTTGTGTGACCTGCTTTTGTTGCTGGAGGGTGTTTGTGCAAGTCGGAAGTGGAGGAAAGCACTTTTGCGGTCCAGACTCCCTGCGAACCATGGCCTACACACAAGCAGTCATTCCCTTGAACGTGAACATCGCAGTGCTCTCCACCACGTCAAATGTGGGAAGCGCAACACAACGAACAGGGCAGTTTGCCATGTTTTCCCCACTACTGCTCCCTGTGCTGTTCGCTGAGCGGTTCTGTATTTTGGCTGAGGGCCCGCGGACCCTGCAGGGAGGGGCATAGTCTAAATTGTAGGTGGGTCGGTGCCCATGCCCACCAGCCTTCTCTCAATCTGAAATGCCCCGCCCCAAAATGCCACAAAGGTTGGCGAAGATGTTATTGACAAAAGTCATCGCGAAATGAAACAGCATTACCCCGAATTTTCGAGAGAGCGCCGGTTTCCTTTTCCTTTGAGACAATTGCACACAAACCGCATCCTGACAGAGTCCATGTCAGGCACATCCAAAGGACTCCAAGCATGTGGTCTCCGCCTCAGTCTTGCCACATGAATCCGTGCACAACAGACATGATATACGTACTTCAATGAGGCCAAAACAATCACCCGCGTGTCCCCAAATAGGGGAAGTAGTTGCGCCCGGGGACGGCCGAATTAATTTTCCACTCTCATTCCCCGCTATTGCATACGTTCCACAATGCCCACCGGGTCCCTGGTGCCGCATGCACCGCGATCCCCCAGTACCATGTTGCTTTTTTTCTTTTCTTTTTGCTGTATCAGTGTGAAAGTGCCCTCGAGAGCCAGAGGCCTGGCATGGCTCCTAGTATCGTCAGAATAATGGAGGGAAATATCCAATTGCGCCGACCTCACACAGTGCCTCTTTGTTGGTCGGCAAAAGCATTCATTGCACAACACGGGTTTCAGGAAGTGGACATACTTTTCTCGTAGCATTTCTTGAAGGGGTCGCAGGAAAAGATTTTGAAACCCTCTTGAGTGCCGATGGCGAGACAACTAACGTGAGAAAAAAGAAAGGGACCCTGGGAAATAACCCTGTGGAATTGGTTGCTACCAATGTCTTTGAATGTCACACCTGAGCGTCACTAAACCTGCCATTCCTGTACGCAGTCCCAGCCCCAAACTGGGCACACCGACATCCTCAGAGCCTCACCGTCCAGTACCCCAACAACCCCCGAAGCCTCATCATCGAGCAGTCCGGAAATCCTACAGCTGGACAACCCGACAGTCTCACAGCCCTGAAGCCACAGTGATGCACCCACATGACATTTGCCAGATCTCTACTTGCATGGCCACTGGGGCATCCAAATGCATCAGTGTCATGTGGGTCACGGGGGCATCCAAATGCATCAAAGCGCCTGGGGATGACATGGCCTGAAATCCCATGACGATATCCCGAAACGACACACCGGAACCCTGTTCGCCCAGGCTGCCGGCCCTGCTGGTCTTGCCTCGACAACGGGCAGGGGAGGAGCGTACGGGTACTCAAATGGGGGAGGAAGGGTACCTGCAGTCTTGATTAAAGTTCAGGCACAACACTCTTTGTGATTCTGATGCAGTGGCACCATTGTTTGATTCGGTTGACTTCTGTGTCTGGCTCTGATTCTTCCAGAAAGTTGCCATCCCGCATGCAAAGTCTTAGACAAGAGAAGAAGATCACCACACCAGAAGATCCGTTATGGATCCAGAACTTCTTCGCCATAGAATCCGAAGAGCCACCCAGTCTTGCCGAGTCTGCCCTTTTCCCCATGGGCCCCTTCCTCAATCCCTCCAGTGTCTCCCCACTGGGTTAGTTGCTAGTAATTTTTTGGCCAAAGTGCAAGTTTTCCCCTTCCACCAGTGAATTAGCCAAACACAGTAATTTAGGGCAGGTTCAGACCTTTGCTTACCAACGGGCGGGGGGGGGGGGGGGGCGGGGGGCCATTTTGGGGCTGCCTCAGGACCAGGCAGCCCACCCACCCACCCACCCAAGCTGACCCACCACCCACCCACCCAGACAAAACTGAATGTCCCGCTGGTGCAGGGACACCTGTTTATCCGCCACCCCAAATTACTCCAGCGTGTCTTTGGAGTTGATTCCAGGGTGTTGCTGCAGCATGGTAACAATGACGTGTGCCCTACGTGGGAATCCGTACGACGGTCTGTCGTCAAGTCGGCTAGAGAAGTCCTCACACGCATCCTCCCTGAACGTATTGCGGATGCACAAGCGTCCAAGTTCTACTCCTCCCTCCTCTCTTGCAGAACCAGTTTGAGGTTTTGCACATTGCACCATCCACACGTGATACGCGCCAATGGGCGATGGAACACATACACAACCAAGCCGCCCTGCATGGAGTAGAAAAATTTTGGACGACCGGAGCAAAGAAAGGCCCACCCACCGTGCGCGACGTGCCGAAAAACAAGCTGGACGAACTGAAAAACTGGAACCTGGCACCACAGCCCTTCTGCCTGGACCTGCTGCCAGGCCACCTGTGGAAGACTGAGGTCTGGCCCTTTCTCCAGGACACAGTGGCATTTTGGTCACTCTGCGTGACCAACACATACATGCTCACATGGACCATACACCATATCCTGCGCACCACCAGGTTTGAGCCCTGGGACAGAATCCACTGGCGCCTACGTCGGCTCATCAGCCAACTTGTACATAATCCCAGGCAGTTCCCTATCCACTGGGCACTGCCCCCCGACTCCTGTCACCACTCCGCCCCATTGACTGGAAAACACGACTCGTCTTTTCACATTACCGCCACCCACTGCGTGCACGCGGCCGCCACATTAGCAGATGCCTGCAGATGCTTATCACAGAAGGTGCCCGTGTATTGAACACACTTGAAATGCCACACTGTAAAGACCTACTGACCACTATCAGGCAGTGGAACCGACAGCTCCAGGAACACTGGCAAGCGGGTGAACTGACACGTCCCATCACCCTTTTCGAACTAGATATCCAAGCTATGTTCCCTTCTCTGGACCGCCAAAACGTGTGGGAGTCCGTCTCTGCCATTGCTAACCTGGTTGCCCGGGCGCCTGGCCCTAGGGGACGACCACGCAGAGGCGTGCTCCGATTTGCAGTGAACCGTAGAGACAGGAAATTGGATAGAATAGGGTCTGGGAGTCCAGAGCTGTACCATAACATAGATATAGACCAAGTGCTCCGCTACGTGTATTTTGATATTTTCTGCAACGACGCCTTTGTCTTTTCAAACTGGGTGTTACGCCAAACACGAGGGCTCGCTATAGGTGGACCCTGCTCTTCGCAGCTGGCAAGTGCCAAATGTATGTTGAGTGAACGTCTACACTTCCCGTTATATATGCCTTTTGCACCTGCACAACCTGGAGCTGCACACCCCTGCCACCCGCCAACAAGTCCAGGACGCTTTAGGGATAACATCAATGGTGTCATGTTTGCAGACACGCCGAGAGACCTGCTCCAGGCGACGTTTGAAGGCATTTACGACCTTGACCTCCAGTGGGAGGGGGGGGGTGATCACTGGATTACACTGTAGGGTGATATGACAGTGAACCCACAGAACCCAGAGACCCACCCACCCAGCATCCGCCTATGCCTTGCAGATAAAAGCCGAAAGAACACAACGCCACACCAATTTCTGATGAGATATCCTGATGCACATGCACCCAAGGCAAAAAGTACACTGAAATCTTTGGTCCCCACACTCGCCAAAAACTCAGGCTACTACCGGGACACACGGATGGACGCACAGAAAAATGTCAAACTAATCACAAGCGACTTGGCTACAAACGGTTATCCAAACTCTTGGTGGAACCCCCTCCTGCATAAATGCCTCAGGAAATGGGGCCTGACGCCCTGTGGTTAACCAGCATGGCCACATGTCGAATTGTATGCATGCATACAAGGGCAGGGATAAGACACGGCACTAAGTGCAGCGTCAAAACCTGTAGTCTGATTTTGCTGTTTGCTCATGTACAGCTCCATACACCCGACCACAGGTGACCAGGGGCGTTGCGTACATGAACCCCAGTGTACCGAAAGTCGATACACCGCACATTCTGCACCTCCCTTATTGCAGTGTGATGTATCCTATGGCCTGAACGGCATCTTTTGCTTTGCTCGTGTGCCACTGAAGAGGACGCTGGGTTTGCAAACAAACAAGACAGGAGTAGTTGAGTATGATGAAGTTGATAATGATAGTGGTGTGATAGACGAGGATCCTTTGGGCAATGATGATGGTGGTTGGATGTTTGATGGCAATCCATCAGAGGTGGAAGTGGACGAGGATGACAATGTGGAGGTGGAAGTCGGTGGATTGGATAGTGGGTTGGAAGTTGGGGCCTTGGATAGTGGGTTGGAAGTCTGGGCCTTGGAGAGTGAGTTTGAAGACTGGGCCTTGGATGGTGCGGGGGGCTCGGCTAGTGGGCCAGGAGCGAGGGTTGACTGTATCCGTCCTATGACACCCGCAACCTTCCCCGTCCTTGCCCCTAACCCATTATTCAAAAAGGATGGATTGAAGGTAACCTCTGACCCCTTCCAAACGGACACCGCCAGGGCCACCGCGGCGGCCCAAAATTTTATCAAAGAGCGGAAGGCACACCCCAACTTGGGCTACTTTCCCCACCCCAATTCTCCTGCATATAACCTTCAAACCGACATTCGGGCAAAGGCCACTAATACTCCAATTTTTGGTGCTGGCAAAACCGACAAAAATTGGTATGCAAAGAAAAAGAAAGGGGGTTTCAGACTTCAAACAGAGGAGTTTGAGGAGGAGCAACAGGCACATGAAAAAAAAAAAGCCAAGATAACCAAGGTGCCTGCGGCGGATAAATTTTTGATTGGGACGATTCTCACATACGTGGACCATGAGACAGTTTACCTTGCAGAGACCATGCGGGCTGTTGCTAGTCACCTAACCTTTCACGTAAGGAACTTGCGGCCCCGTCCCGGGGCATTCCAAACCTCTAGGCTCCGTGATTTGCGAATGGGATGGGGGAAACAAAACAATTCCTTTTGCAAACGTGGTGCATGATGACATGCCTCTTTCCCATGACAAGTATCAAGGTAACTATGTTTTGACCCAAAAGGTGTATGACTTTGTGTTGGGTTACATGTCGCAGAATGAGGAGTTGGAGACATAAGTGTTCTTTGGAAAGGTGCCTTTGGATATATATTGCAATATGGATGGTCTCTATTTCGGATTGAGGACAATTGTGTACTCTGAGGTTTACATGGGCAACAACAACATTTGCAGTTGAACATACATCTAATGCGGTGATTCTATGGTTTGTGTTTTTGGTCTTTATGGGAGGTTCCGAAGGCAAGGCAACTTGGAGTATGAGGTAAGGGTGTTCTTGAAAGGTGGCCGACCCCCCCCCACCCTTGCAAACCCATCCCCATACCCATACCATGGGTGAGAAGAGGCGGTACAATGGTGCACTACGTATTTTGGCTGTTTTCTGGGAGCGCGCCAGCCAGCCAGCCAACCGGGGGTTTCCAAAGCCTCCCAGCCACCTAGCCGCAGCTAGGCGCAGCTCCAAAGGAACGAACCAATTCGTCACTCTAACGCACTCTAAACGAACGAACGAACGAATTCGTTACTCCACCACACCCCAAATGAACGAAACAACGAATTCGATACAAAGCAAATAAACGATCCACCAATTCATCTTCAAAAAAAAAGAAAACCACCAAATTGGTCCAACAATCCATCTTCCCAAAAAAATGTGTACAAAAAATGGTTCAAAGTTTAGGCAAGGCACACAAAATTGATCCACAAGTTGAAAAGAGCATGGGCATATCAATGGGTAAAATGGTCCAAGAATGATCCATGGATCACCTTTGGATCACCACCCTCGAAACCCCCCCCTCCCCACTGCCTAGTGTTTGGATCAAAAATGATCCAGATCACCTACCCCATACCCGCCCCCCCCACTGCTTGCTGCACCAACAATTGTTCATATCTCAAACGGTGTTCGTGGTATCCCAAATTTGTGCATGAGCAAAACCTATCCCATCGAAGCTCAACAATTTTTGGTTCTACATGTCGTGCTTATACAGAGGCATGAGCACAACATGCTTCTGCACATCGTTCAAGTTTATTCAAGACATGGATGATACAACTAAACAGCGGGCCTTGTAATCACTGGTAATGGGGCAAGAGGCAAAGGCGGAGGTATTGTTGAAGTTGAACTTCGTGTTGGTGTTGGGTGAGTTAACATCACAAAAAGAGGGAGGGGTATTTTGTACCTTGGAGCTGTGCCGGCCGGGGGGTGGGGGGCAGTAGGATAGTGTTTTGGGCCTGGGATTTGCCTCTGCCTTTGCTCTTAAGATCTCATGCGAAAATCATGCATCAAGATGTGGTTATGGGACATGTATGGCACGAAATCACCCCCCCTACCCCCCAGAGTGGGTAAGGGGGAGAGGGTACCGGGGGGGGGGGTGTTTACCCGTGCACACGAGAAAGCGGTGAATAGTCTAGATGCGGTCTGCCCCAAGTAGACGTAGTCTGCTGATTGTGGACACTGTCGGCATGTTGTAGACATGAAGTGCCAATATCTGGGAAGGGGGCCAAAACTGACGGCGTTTACCCATGCACACGTGAAGGTGGTCTGTAGTCTATAGACACGGTCTGCCATACGTAGACGCGGTCTACTGATTGTAGACATTGTCGGCATGTTGTAGACGCGAAGTGCCAACATTTGTGAAGCGGGCCGGAGGCCCTCTTTCCCCCAAAACAGTATGCCAACGGCGTTTACCCGTGCACACGTGCACGTCTCTTGAGCGAGCGAAGCGAGCAGGGAAGGTGTATTGGTACGGGTCTTGAGTGAGCGAAGCGAGTGAGGAAGGTGCACAGGTGGAGGTGGCGAGCGAGGAAGGCACATGATAGGCGGGGTAGGGGGGGTACCAGGGGGGGGGGGGGACTGCCGACGATCTTGTGGGATGGTGTTGTGCTTGCGTGGGAATTTGGACCATGTCGCTTGGGCGCAAAGGCACATGTGGCCAAGGAACACTGAGCTGGCATCAGCTCCCAACCGAGAAGGCTTCGTACGCTTGAAAGTACAGCCAAAACCTGAAGCCACTTGGTATGTACGAACCGCTCACATTGCATATACCAGCCATAGACTACTTCTAGGAATGGTCCGGTTAGGCAATAGCCAACACAATTGCCTTTGCAATGTGTCGTGGCGTCCCTCACATGTCTAGCGAGCATGCATGGAGCTACCCAGTGTATGAATTTTTTGATTCGGAAAAAATTGTGTGAACTTGGTCATCTTCACACGACACAAGTTCGCATGGCGTCTCTGTCGGGCAAGGGAAGCAGCGGATTGTGAGGATATTCTAGATGACAACTACTCCAACAGGCAAACAGAACAGAAAGAGGTTGTATTAAAACAAAATCCATGCAAAAAGCCACTACAGTGAGGTGCTGTGTTTTTGGTGTTTTTGGGGTGCGCCAAACAGCCAACTAGCTAGAGGGGAGGGGGAGGGTTGCAAAGGCACCCAGCCACGCCGGCCGCGGCTAGGCACATCTCCCTCGAAGCCAAGGTCCCATGTGCCCTCTCCTTTTCAAGCTCGGGGTTGCTTTCATACAACACAACCAAACATCTCACAAGTCCTACAAGTATTTTGGTCATGTACATTATGGAAGAATTCCCCTGTTTTGCTACACCCTTGAGTGGGTGTGTTAGGTTGCATTTGGAAGCATCATTGGCCCAACGCGGTGCATATTATTGAACCATTGGATGATGCATTGCGCGTCGCTCCTACTTTCAGTGCCTGTGGCGGATTTTTGTGCAGCTAATCCCTCTATGCCATGGATGGCATCGTGTGCATTCGCCCAACACACTATAACAACTAGTTCACACTATGGCGACAAAGGTAAAATGCAAAAAGACGAAAATTGGCTCGTTCCACAAGGGTGCAACCTTAACTTTGGTTTGTGCGCAAAATGCAGATGTTGGTCCCTTGTTCATGCCACAACATGAGTTTTTCCATTAACCCTATGGATTAATGCTTCATGAGATGAAGAACACTCACCCGACGGTCATTATGCCCTCTGCTCCTTGTTGCGAGCTTCACCTCGCGCTCTCCGCCGGGAGTATCATGCAAAGGATGTCTTTCACACGTTTCATCCAACACGATCAATCAAACGCATCACCCCCCTCCCATGGAAACTTGCATTTAGGAGGGCAAACGGTCTCCGCACTATCTAAGAGTGCATTTTTTTTGGCTCATAATTGCTTGACTATTGGGTTTGACTGTCTAAAGCCAAACAAATCAAGGTGAACCCCCTCATAGTCCCAACACCATTTGAGGAGGCTACTCTTGCGCTGCACACTTTGTGTTTGCTGGATTTGGCCCTTTGAGCAACGATCAAATAGAAAAAAGGAAACTCAAAATGTGAACACCATAACACACACAACAAGCTACATCCGTGCAAAAACTGAATTCGGGAGCCCAAAGGCAATATGTGGGATAAGCTGCAACGCATAAACAACAAAAGAGACCGGGGATTCTGTCTATCTCTTTCACACAAGCAACGAGCACTGGATCATCAGTGGTCACACTGTTCAAATACAATGCAGGCACTGTCATCACTGTCACTACGTTGCAGGGCAGACTCCAGTACGCTTTCATCAACTCCATTTTGGCGTGCCATTATCATCATAAGTTTCAGGGACGCAGATTGCTTGTCATCCGGGCTGCTAACCTTGTTGTCCAGGCTGGTGAGTCGGGAATCTACAGAATTCTTCCATTCCGTCGTGAACTGCGGGCCCAGCGATCTTTGTGATGTTCGTTTATCTCCTCTAACACCGCGTGATGGCGTGGGCTGTGTTAGGTCATCAGGGTCCTCGTGGATCTGTGTAGCTCGCACTTCATCGGGAGTGATGATGTCCTTACCTGCGATGTACGTTCCAATTTTGTCTTTGGGGAGCCACGGATCGAGTCCTGTTTTTAGAGAGATGACAATTCCCATGCCGCGCTTTTGACCAATGCTGCTGAGGTCCCAGCCGGACAGGTCCACACCAACGTCCTTTGCCACCTCTTGGTATGGACGGATTTCACCAAACTCATCCTCTGCCAGACGGCTGCACACGCCATGCCATTTCTTTTCAAGGTTGTACCTTTTCTCCAGGTCTGCAGACAGCGGCCATGTGAGATCATGGTCAGAACCAGTGTGTCCGTACGCATGACAAAAATAGCAAGTAGCAACCCGTGCCCATGCTTGCTTCCCGGGTGATGTTCCGCTGCCTCTTCCTTTGCCACCACCACGACCGCGGCCGCGGCTTCTGTTCCATTGCGCTCCTGACTCCGGTCGTTCCGGGTGACGTCGCTCATTTCTGTTGAAGCAGGCAGACAGTTGGCTAGCAATCTTTGATCCCAGGCGATCGATCTGTGTGTCTGAGATACTCACCGATGCAGCAGACGACAGTGACGGAGGGTTGGGCATATTGATCTTCGCGAGTCTTGCGGGGCGCTAAAGCAGCGGGATTGACACACGTTTCTGTGAGTACGTGTGTCTCGATAAACTATTCAAATACAATGCAGGCACACGAGCACTGGATCTTCAGTGTATCAAAGGCAGAGCCCGCACACAGGGGATGCCAGACAAAACCTGCTAGTGTATGCAGAGTAGCGTTCACTGGCACACTTAGGCTTTCACACAGGACTCAAGGGAAATCGTGCCTACTTCACAGTTCGGACCGCCGCAGCACGCACTGCGGGCATACAACACATCCTCTGCTATGTGACATGAAGACCACCAAAGATCAGCAACAAACAGGCAAAATTCGGGACGGCTGGAAACTCGGCACTCCAGAAGTTGGGTATTTCGGTGTCAGAAATTCAAAACTTCAATAAAAGTAACATTTCCGTTGAAAAAAGATTGAAACACGAAGACACAGAAGTTCACTTCCTCATCCCACTTTTGAACAGGCGATTCCGGAAGCGGCGGGTTCTGGCCAGCGCCGCAGGTCGCGCGTGCGCCTCAGCACCAGCACCACTGAGTGCAGCAATCAATAGGGGCAGGACAGCCGTCCTGCACTTCACCAGCAATGATTAGCAAACCAAAACAAACCAAAAAACTCTCAGGATGCTGGAGGGCCGGTGCGAGGGGCGCAGCCCCCGCCGGCCCGACTGCCGTCCTGAAGCCCCTACCCTCCCTTATCCACCCATGTGCGCTGGGATCAAATGACCAAACTCAGCCCCCACTATGCACTTCCTCAGTGGAGGCCACCACCATCTCTTATGATATCCTTTGTACCCACATCCTCGGACAAGAGAAGCCAGATTTATCTGCCTATGCACGTCATGCAACGCATAGGACAGTGCTTTGTCAGAAAGTGAAGGTAACATTGTGCGTAAAACAGATGATGCACTGGGTTAGCATGCGTCAGGCCATCTGTCCCAGATGGTCAAGTCAGGCAGAGGGGTATTTGTGTCTGGGGGTTGGAAAGTGACCCCCTTCATTAAAAGGGCCAACTCCGGATTGGTCACTACGCGCGCTTCACACCAGTCGTTAACGGGACCATGTGGTTCCCATTTCATCGGTATGCCATACAGGGTGTCCAGAAAAATGCGCGTAAATGTGATAAACGCCTCAAGCCTATTATTTGGAATACCACAATATGCAACATACACATTATCCATAAACCTGCACATCAGAATAACCGGTTTCGCAGAGCAGGACGCTGGGGGAGGGGAACTACCAGGCAAGCAACCATCCATGTACTTAGTCTCATTCCACATTACCTTCTTGTGATTCAACAACGCAAAATGGGTGTTGAGTAGAGGGCGTGCACGCTTGGGGGCTGACTGGATGATGTGGCCGAACCTGCCATGTGGGTGTGCATCCCACAGCCGCAGCATTTGCAGCTCGCAGGTTGTTCCTGCAATATTAACAAAGCCAATTGTTTTATTCTGTGGGTCAAACCAGCCTTTCATACCATAAGACTCAAAAAACGTACTGATGCGTGGGACAAGCGGTGGACGCTGTAACGTCAATCCAGGGCCTGCAGAAAACTGGAACGCCGGCAGTTTTTCTTTGCAATATTTCCTGGACACTTCCTTCATGTGTTTCTGCATACCTGCGGGGTTCATGATCTTGATCTCCTGTGCGATCGCGTAGAGGACTGTCAGTTGTGCCGACAAAAAACCCCCGATGGGCACCCCCCTTTCTCCTTGTCGCATCAAGATTTGGTCGACGCAGAAGTATGTGTTATGATACAGTTCCCAGACTACATACTTGTGAATTTGTCCGAAAGACGGGACCGTGAAATCAGAATCTGCACTCTTGCCAATCCTATCCCTGTGTCTGTCATTTGCACTCGCAATCCTGAACCACAGTTCTGTCTGGTTTACATCAAGCTGTAAAATGTGATCTTTGACACTTTTGAGGGCCATGATGGCCGCGTCCTTAGGGATTTCCCAATAACAGTTGTCCATGTCTCTTTCCCTCACTACCACCGGACCCACGTCCTTATGCAGGACATGCATAGCCAAGAACATGTCGCGCACTCCCATTCATGATGGAAGAGACATGTAAGGGAACAATGCAGTGGCAGATTTAATCATCAGTGTCAAACACCTGCCTACAGCGCGGGCCAAAGGCTTCAGTGGGTGGTGCGCAAAAGAAATGACATTCCGCCACAAGAAGCGATTGTACCCTTCGTGAACAGGGGATTAGTGGCCGTTTGAATAAATGCGTGAATTTCACGTGAATTTACCCAAATTTTGAGGTTTTCGGGGGGAAACGCCATATTATTGGATCCTTCTGAGGGATTTGAGGGGGTAAAATTCTTCCCCCAGCTTCATTACGCATCATCCAATGAAGGTCCCGCCCCAAAAGCATCCACCATGCCCAAACCGCGCCCAAAACGAGAGGTGCCAAAACCCGTGAATTGATGCGTGAATTTGGGTGCGTGCATTTCACATCCACGCGAATCTCCCCAAATGTGTTGAATCATGTGGCTACTTCAAACCTCCGATTTGCACACATTTTTGGATCTCACTTTGGGCGAAGATAGCACGACAAAAGCACACGATGGCACCAAGTTACAAGCAAAACATAGCAAAAATAGGTGAAATTCACGGTACTGTGAATCTCAGATTCAAACGGCCGGTTCACGAAGGGTACAATTTATCAGCTCTTGAAGCTTCCATTTTGGCAACCCAAAAATAGACGGGGCAGCGCATACCCTCTTTGGGGGTTCCAACCCCAGCAGTTCCGGGAATGGGACAACGTCCCAGAGCTAAGTGGGGATGCAATGCTTGGCAACAAATAGGGTGCGGTACT
The DNA here is from genome assembly GCA_964036045.1 of Eutreptiella sp. 'Long Island Sound 2002'. Lineage (NCBI taxonomy): Eukaryota > Euglenozoa > Euglenophyceae > Eutreptiales > Eutreptiaceae > Eutreptiella > Eutreptiella sp. 'Long Island Sound 2002'. The sequence continues at coordinate 111,065,114 of OZ038382.1, forward strand.
GTGGGTTAAGCAGTGCTTTATGGAGAAAACCCACCTCATGTCCTAAACTCAGTACCCCGTGTGCGCTAGCAGATTTCAGGATGAGGGAGAGAGCAAAATCCTGACACTGCCAACTTGAATCGCTGACTCCAATCAGATCAGATTCCTTGGCAAGTAGTATACCATGTTGGGTGTGGGACTCAAGTAACATGGAGCAAAAGGCTCCTAGGCGATGCAGCTTCTTATCCCACTGTGTTGCAACCAGTCCCCACGATCTAAGTTTTATGTTTGCTTGGTGCAGCGTATCAGAACTTGAGTGGGGATGCTCAGTTTCGTGATCCTGTACATAAGCCAGTGACTTGTCAAAAGTGGTCTGCTGAATGCACCTGAATGCAGGGTGGGATTCATGCTCATGCGACGGTAAATCTGGGTCGTTTGTATGGAGAATCGGTGCTACAGAGGTAGCAAATGTGTGCATGCACATGTCAAGCTGTGCTCGTGATGGGAGGGTGGTGTTTCGTGCATTCTGGGTAAACACCTTGTGGTCTGCGTGAAATGCTGCCCATTGCTCAGTGTTCCTCAGGGCGATGTGATTCTGTTGTTCACCGCAAGGGATATTGAACAGTAGTTTTAGCTCAACACAAGAACAGTTCTGTGTGTGTAAGGGAGGGCTTTCCAGCAGTTGTTTGCGTAGCTGCTGTGGCTTCCTGGTAAACAGCGTCCCAACATTGAGGCCGCGGAGGCGTACCAAGGTACCTTTCTCGGACTGTAACTTCACAGCCATCTCTTTTGTTGTCATGTGTATGCGTGCACCGCGTAGGCATTGGTGTACCTTCCTGGATTTTTGTGGTGTAACTGTAATACAGTCCACCAGCCATGCAGTGAGAGGTGACGGTAGTCTGCCGCTGCTGAGCAAGCGCGCAAACTCAGCTTTGAGAGCAAGCAGCAGGTTCCTATCGGGGATTGCTATTTTGACTGGGATTCTATCAAGGATATATATGGAGTACCTTGACATTAAATGGCCCTGTACCTTCAGAAACAATTTCCTGAACAGGGTTGACTTCAAGGGGCGCTTACACTCCAACAGTATAGTGAGCAATTGGGGGACAGTGTATTTTTTGTGCAATGCAGTGCAATTCATGATCTCAGACACCAACTGTTTAAGGTTTCCTATCGTATCGAGGTGAAAAGTTCCACTCAGCAACCAGTCCACTCTCTGCCGTCCTGCGTATGGCGTGACAACATTGCAGCAAGGGGCAAGCAATCGTTCAACTTTGTTTTCAACGGAACCAAGTTCCGCAGGTGATGCATCTTCCATGGGTAGCATGGTAGTCTGGTGAGTGCCATGCATTGCAAGCAGACGTGGTAATGAGGGCGTGGAGCCCAGGAATGGGTTAGCCTTTCTTTTTCGCACTTTTCCACAATGATATGCAGCACGGAGTGCTTTTGCCTTCTGGAAATGTCCTTTGAGGCGCTCCATGAACGCGCGTTTACGTTTCTTGCGCCTACCTGCTCTACGTATGTCCTGAATTTCCCCAGTAGGGCACATACAGAACAACTTGGGGTGAGCAGGCTCCTGGTGGAGTCGACTTTAGTGAGTCGTGCTGCACGCGCAAAACGGGGGCAAGGGCAGTTGATGAGCATGTCATTAGTGGCCCGGTAGTTCAGGTCCAGCTGGATCCAGTCTGCAGGTTTCAATCGTTTTTTCATCAGATTGTGCTTACGTTTTTGAGCCATCTCGTCCCAGGTTGACCAAAATTTCTTCAGTCTTGCAGCATGGGACACAAAGGGAGTATGGTCATGGGAGAGTGGGAACCAACGGGAAGACCTGGCAGATGGATGTAGATTTTTATACCTAGACAGGCGTGTTTTACACAGCTTGGACAATGCATACTGGTATGCAGTTGTACTGATCTGTGCACCTACATGGTCATCCCCTTGCTGGATCAACACCAGTTCCCATGGACCCTCAAGTCACTGCCATTCGAGGTGTGTGGTGTGGTGCATGGATTGGACCATCATGGAATTCCAAATAGCGCATAAGTGTGTGCGGTGCTTTTCTTCGTACTGACTCACCCACTCGTTCATGACACGGCAATGTGCTCTGCTATACAACAGTACCACAGCAAATGGTTGTTTGCCGGCAGGGACAGGGAACTTGAATTTTTTATCAAGCAGAGATAGGACCTTCATCAGTGTTTGTTTCTGCACACCATCGGGTCGCAGTAACAATGTCTGCGGGTTTGAGTGCAGCGCAAACAAATCTTCTAAGGGAAGGAGAGTGGACCCGAAAGGGGTGCAATAAGGTGAGGCGGGCACGCGTATGCCATGCCCGGCGGGGTCGTCAGGGCAGAGGTGCCAATAGCAATGTCGCAGCGTAGCACTTGCACCAGGAATTCCTCAAACCCACCAGTAAGTCGATAGCGCAGTGGTGTCTTCTCGGGGAGGAACTTAAAAGTAAGCATGCCTCTTGGTAGAAGGAAAGAAAATCGTCATGGTGAACATATGACCAGTTGGTAAAATTGTTGCACAGTGCAGATATAACCTATAGTCTTCTAAAAACTGTGGAAGATCGTATGGTCATGAACAATTTTCTGCATCGCTGTGGCCAATGCTCTGGCGGTTTCGTCCAAGCGAAGGAGACATTATCATGGGTCTGCGAGTGGGAGGTGAGTTTACACACGAAAGGCATCTGCGGTGACTGGGACGGAAACTGATCGCTGTGATCACTTTCACCAGTGTTGCTCGAAGAACCGGAACTCCAAGACAATCTTTGGTGCGCGGGAGACAGAGACGTGTCACTCGCCACGCCCTGGTGATTTTGAGACGGTTCTGGAGAGAGCGGTGTTGATGCTAAGTCACAGAACTTCGGAGATTGGTCTTGATGTTGGATCTCTTCACGCAAATGGAACAAATGTTGGCGCATATCTTTGAGTACTTTTTGTTGTTGGCGGTAGATATCCCACTGGGCCTCCACCACTTGCCTCACGTGAGTGGGCAAGGCACGGGCAATGTGGGACGGAAGCGGCATCTAGTTTGCTAGTTACAGCTCGGGATCTCCCCTTCGGCGTTTTTGTGGAGAAACCAAATCTTGCAGAGACTTAAGAGCAGCTTGGGGCGTACCAAACACAGCTTGCAGGTGGACGTCCACACCCATGTTTTCTTTCCATGGTGGCAGGGACCATTTTACCTTCGCCGGCTTGTTTTCAGCAGGTCCTACAACGACGCAGCCTTCCTTTGTTGAGCGGCACGCAACTCGTACAGCGCAGACGACAGAATTCTCATCAAACAGCTGGGGTTGCATTTTTTCTTGCTTCGCAACGTCTTTGTTCAGCGCCACGAACAACCCATCATCATAAATTTGGCCTAGGACCCAGATGAGTTCTGCTTTACCACGTAGCTTCAGAATTTGGGCCGCATCTTGTGGGTACCGTGCACAGGCTTCTGCTCGTAATTCGTCAACCTTCAACTCTCCGGTACTGATGGGTTACCGTTATCATCTGTCCATTTTCGCTTTTGACTGTGGGACTCAGGGTCACTGTCATCGTCATAGAGATCACGGTCCATGGGGTCTTCATCACTGTCACTACGTTGTAGGGCAGACTCCAGTACGCTTTCATCAACTCCATTTTGGCGTGCCATTATCATCATAAGTTTCAGGGACGCAGATTGCTTGTAACCCTAACCTTAGTGTCCAGGCTGGTGAGTCGGGAATCTACAGAATTCTTCCATTCCGTCGTGAACTGCGGGCCCAGCGATCTTTGTGATGTTCGTTTATCTCCTCTAACACCGCGTGATGGCGTGGGCTGTGTTAGGTCATCAGGGTCCTCGTGGATCTGTGTAGCTCGCACTTCATCAGGAGTGATGATGTCCTTACCTGCGATGTACGTTCCAATTTTGTCTTTGGGGAGCCACGGATCGAGTCCTGTTTTTAGAGAGATGACAATTCCCATGCCGCGCTTTTGACCAATGCTGCTGAGGTCCCAGCCGGACAGGTCCACACCAACGTCCTTTGCCACCTCTTGGTATGGACGGATTTCACCAAACTCATCCTCTGCCAGACGGCTGCACACGCCATGCCATTTCTTTCCAAGGTTGTACCTTTTCTCCAGGTCTGCAGACAGCGGCCATGTGAGATCATGGTCAGAACCAGTGTGTCCGTACGCATGACAAAAATAGCAAGTAGCAACCCGTGCCCATGCTTGCTTCCCGGGTGATGTTCCGCTGCCTCTTCCTTTGCCACCACCGCGACCGCGGCCGCGGCTTCTGTTCCATTGCGCTCCTGACTCCGGTCGTTCCGGGTGACGTCGCTCATTTCTGTTGAAGCAAGCAGACAGTTGCCTAGCAATCTTTGATCCCAGGCGATCGATCTGTGTGTCTGAGATACTCACCGATGCAGCAGACAACAATGACGGAGGGTTGGGCATATTGATGTTCGCAAGTCTTGCGGGGCGCTAAAGCAGCGGGATTGACACATGTTTCTGTGAGTACGTGTGTCTCGATAAACTATTCAAATACAATGCAGGCACACGAGCACTGGATCTTCAGTGTATCAAAGGCAAAGCCCGCACACAGGGGATGCCAGACAAAACCTGCTAGTGTATGCAGAGTAGCGTTCACTGGCACACTTTGGCTTTCACACAGGACTCAAGGGAAATCATGCCTACTTCACAGTTCGGACCGCCGCAGCACGCACTGCGGGCATACAACACATCCTCTGCTATGTTACATGAAGACCACCAAAGGTCAGCAACAAACAGGCAAAATTCAGGACGGCTGGAAACTCAGAAGTTGGGTATTTCGGTGTCAGAAATTCAAAACTTCAATAAAAGTAACATTTCCGTTGAAAAAAGATTGAAACACGAACAGATACAGAAGTTCACTTCCTCATCCCACTTTTGAACAGGCGATTCCGGAAGCGGCGGGTTCTGGCCAGCGCCGCAGGTCGCGCGTGCGCCTCAGCACCAGCACCACTGAGCGCAGCAATCAATAGGGGCAGGACAGCCGTCCTGCACTTCACCAGCAATGATTAGCAAACCAAAACAAACCAAAAAACTCTCAGGACGGCTGGAGGGCCGGTGCGAGGGGCGGATGTGGGTCACAACTTTTTCACATTTTTCATATTTGCAGTTTCAGTCCTTTTTGGTTGGACTTGAGGTGTCGAAGTAGACGTGGTGGCCAACACGAGCAAGAATGTAACTACGAAGCCAACCCCAGATACTGTACATTCGCCAACTCCTGGTCAACTCTATGTCGAGAGCATTCAACTTGCTTGTACTTGTGCACTGTGTTGTTGCTACGCCTTGTGCATGAAACGTGAGGAACTATCTATATTTTACAGCTTATGGTTGTGTTGCTTTGTTGAGATGTTGCAATATGTGGGTTTTTTGGGTCGAAGCCAACTTTTTGGAAGCCAAGTCAAAGTTGGCGCGCCAACTTGGCACTTGGCGTGCGCCAACTGCCAAGTTGGCGCGCCAACTTGGCGCGCCAAATCTTGAGTTGGCGCGCGCCAAGTCCGGTTCTGGCGCGCGCCAACTGCCCCATTCTTCCTCTTCTTTTGCACCCTTCATGCATTCCCTTTCCCTTCTAGGCATTACACTTTATTATGCCTCCAAAGCAACCCAAGAAGGACAAGGGGAAGAAGGTGACAGTCACCGACTCCATGTCTGCCCCCGCTGCACCACCTAACCCCGAGGTGCAGCCGGTGGTCGATGCCCACATCGCCAACGTGGGCTCCGAGCACTTCCCCGGGGGCTATTTTCCCATCCCCTACACCCTCACCTCCCCGGACGCCGAATCCTTCCCCCAGCTCCCCCCCCTCCGCGAACCCCTGGAGGCCGCCCTCTTCGGCAAGTGGGATGGGGTGTCCCACAGTAAGGGGGTGCATAGTAAGGTATCCTTATGTGAGCCCCCCTTACTATGGAGCACTTTTTGTGGGAGATGGTGTCTCACTCCCTATACCCCCTCAATTTGGGTGTGACGAATGCATTTTGACCCACATCACATTGTATCTAAACCAAAAAGGGGGCAAAAGTCGGGCAAAACTAGTAGGATCAAGCTGGTATCTGACCCCCTTACTGTGGGACACTCCAGACCGGCCGGGCAATCCCCACTTGGTCTGGCAAATTGACGCCACCCGCCTCAACTTCGCCCTGACCAGGGGGGTTCTTAGCAGGACCTTTCACCCTTCGTGAATAGGGGACAAGTGGCCGTTTGAATAAATGCGTGAATTTCACGTGAGTTTACCGAGATTTTGAGGTTTTCGGGGGAAAACGCCATATTATTGGATCCTTCTAAGGGATTTGAGGGAGTAAAATTCTTCCCCCAGCTTCATTTCGCATCATCCAATGAAGGTCCCGCCCCAAAAGCATCCACCATGCCCAAACCGCGCCAAAAACGAGAGGTGCCAAAACCCGTGAATTGATGCGTGAATTTGGGTGCGTGAATTTCACATTCACGCAAATCTCACCAAATGTGTTGAACCATGTGGCTACTTCAAACCTCTAATTTGCACACATTTGTTGCATCTGACTTTGGGCGAAGATAGCACGACAAAAGCCAAGAAAAGGGGGAAAAAGAGTGGTCTGCTCGTGCACCTGCAGCAAGATCCTGCAGGCACACCATATCGCAGTGGGGGGGGTGTGGACGAGGTTAGTGGTGGGGTACACCTGGATGTGGGCGTCCTTAGGCTTCCCCACAGGGTTATTCCTTATCGAGTTGAGGACCTGGTCAACACTGGAGGGGAGAGGGGTTAGATGGAGAAATTTGAGGGTGGGGAGTTGGCGGCGCAGTTCCCTCCACAGGGCAGGGTTGTGGCCCATCCCCTCCCCCCGAGGTAGCTGTTGCGGGTGGGGCTGCGCATGTCGATGTGGATGACATTGGAGGAGGGGTCGAGGGAGGCTGCCCAGCCCACGATGTCATCCACCCCTAGTGCCTCCGACTCGTACGTTGCCTCCTCCAATTGATGGTGGGCAACGGGGAGGGCTTGGTAGTGGGCGAGGGTGTCGGCTGCGGGGTCGGGGCGCGAGGCCAGGCTTGCGAGCTGTGACATAGTCTGCTGGGACATTGTCAAAAGAGAATGCGAAGAAAGGCTTTGAGAGCTGTAACAAAGCGAAAGAGTGGAAAGGAGGTTAAATTCGTGCGAAATTCGTACGAAATTCGTATGAATTTTGTACGAATTCGAACGAAATTCGTGCGAATTTCACATTCTCCCCAATCTGTGAATCTAGCGTGAATTTCTGCGTGAATTTAGGTGCGTGAATTTCACATTCACGCGAATCTCACCAAATGTGTTAAACCATGCGGGGACTTTAAACCTCTAAATTGCACCTATTTGTTGCATCTTACTTTGGGCGAAGGTAGCACGACAAAAGCACACGATAGCACCAAGTTACGAGCAAAAAACAGCAAAATTGCGTGAAATTCACGGTGCCGTGAATCTCGGATTCAAACGGCCGGTTCACGAAGGGTACATGGGTGCGCAGGCGACGGTTGGTGGAGAACTCCGTGGGAGCTACTGCATCCCACGCCTGCACCTTCACCGTCCGGTACCGCACGACGGCGTCATTGGCCGTGCGGTGCGTCCAGCCACTTTTTTTGACTGGATCCACCCACAGCCACTGCTCCTCGGGGTCGAGACCCTTAGGCGGCTTCTCCTGCAGGTCGAGAACGTTGACGAACTCTTTTGACGTTGCACCAGTGCACAGCTTCAGGGTCTCATTGAAGGCCTCAAGGGTGACTTGAGAAAGCTTCAACTCGACCGCGAGGGTCGTGGGGTACCGGCCCATCACGGCACAGCAGAATTCTGGCCTTCGTGAACCGGCCGTTTGAATCTGAGATTCACGGTACCGTGAATTTCACCTATTTTTTATATGTTTTGCTTGTAACTTGGTGCCATCGTGTGGCCAACCCCCGGTGGTGGGATGATTTGGGCGTCGCCCCTTTCCATCCCACCATCCCCCCCCAGGTGCACGTTCCGACGTCACCCACCCCACCTTCTATAGCACAACTTCTTTGCAATGGTACCGTGGTGCCTCATGCCCCCCCCCCCTTCATTTCGAGTGAACCCCCCCTCCGCACCGAACCCCTTCCCGACCCCCCTCATGGGGTGATGGGCAGCCCTGACCCCGCCCCCGACAGGGTTGGCCCCTCTCAGCCGCCCCTCAACTTTGTTGATGGGAACGGCTACATTGTGCTTCGGGGGCTTGTGGAGGCACGGGATTGTGAGGTGGGGTGGAACAAGGTGATGAAGGCGTGGGGCAGCGGCGACGAAAAAGTCGTCGCAAAGAATTTTGAGGTCCTTTTCAACGCCGCGCGGAGTGAGGAGCAGGACAAGGATCCTGCGCTCCCCGCCGTTGGCAAAGCAAGAGCACCTTGGGGTCGGGGGTGGGGGGGCTTCTCTTCAAGAAGTTCCACCCCCACCGCACCAAAAGTGTCCCTGGGGTTGGGGACCTCCACCCAATGACGCCGGGCAGCGTCATTGTGGCCAGTGTGGGGAGTGGGCTGCAGCTCCCCCACACCGACGTGGCCACCCACCCCGAGGTCCTCCCCCCCAGCGACAGGGAGGTGGGGGACTGCCACCTAAGTAGCTTCCTCTGCTTGTCAGAGGACTACCAGGTGGCGGTGCAGGCGGGGACGGCCCTAGGGGAGGCGGGGGAGGCGCGCTGGAACACCGTTGAGCTGCATCGGGGGGACATGCTGCTGATGGCGGCCACCAGCCGCCATAATGGATTTCCTGCCCTCCCCGACTCCAAGGATGGGCTGCAGGGGGCTCTTTTTAACTTGTGGACCCCCGACCCCCGACACAAACACCACCAGGCCAACACCACACACTTGGACGCCACCCCCCCCAAGGAGGCCCTGGACGTTGCTGGGGATTTGTCCAGCTGGGACCTCCCAAGCGTGGACCAGGTGTTGTGGGTGGGGAAGGGGGCGGTTGGGAGGGTGGGGTTGTGGGAGGGGGAGGCTGCCCAAGCCCTCTTCGCCGACCCCCCCCAGACGCTCCCGGCAGGCCCCCCCACCTGCCCCTTCCACCCCACCTTCATCTCCCGGTCGGCCCCGGCCTCCGACCTCGCCGTCATCGAGGTCGGCCCCCAGTGCATGCTGTTCTTCGTGGGCAGCGTGCACCAGCTGGAGGTCTGCAAGGGGGGCGATGTCGACGCGGAGTCGGGGATCCACTTCGCCTTGTCCGGCATTGCCCCCCCGGGTCGGGCGACCACGCTGTGGCACCTGGTGAACACGGTCCCAGCGTGGCGGTCGCCCAAGTGCGCGAGGTCCGGGGCATGGAGCATCACCTGCCCATGCGAGTGCAAGGTGTGCTTGCTTGTGTGTTTGCTTTGTGTATTGGCAAATTGGACGAAATTCACGTGAAATTCGTACGAATTTCGTACGAATTTCATACGAATTTCGTATGAATTTCAGGTGAATAAATTTGTGTGAATTTTCTCGAAATGTGAAATTCGCACGAAATTCGTACGAAATTCGTACGAATTTTGTACGAATTTCCGTGAATTTCGTCCAATTTGCTCCTTTTGCTCTTGCATTGCCTCGTGTCCACTCCCCCTTTCTCAATTTGTGCCTGGCACACCTCCCCACATCTGCATGCAGGTCCCGTTCACCGCTTGGTCGCCGAATGTTCGGCACCACACCAAGCGCAAGTGCAAGCCCCGGCCCCGATTGCCCGAGGAGCACGCCGAGCCCGCCGAAGGCCCCGGTGGCGACGAGCCCGCAAGCACCGGCGGTGGACGGGCACCAAGCGAGGCCGGCAGTGTGCGTAGTGAGGGGTCGCAGCGCTCTCGACGTTCGGGAGGCAGCGAGGCCAGCACCGCCAGGGGGCATGTGGCGCGCGAGGTGGTGGTGCCCCAGCCGTCCCGCGACGAGTTGGGCGACGCCCACAACGACCCCCCCCTGGACCGGGTCACCCTGGCCGCCAGGCAGCCGGATCCGGCCTGGACCTAGCAGGTGCCGCCCGGGCCCGATGGGCGGCAGTGGCATCTCAGTGCCGTGTGGGACATGGTGTTGGAGTCGCGGGGGGTGCAGGGCACCCTCCGCATCTCCTTCCCCTGCCCCATTGTGGTCCGGGGGGGGGCCAACCTGCCTGCGGGGCAGGAACCGGTGGGCATGTTTGCCTACCGGCTTGTGAGTGGGCACTGGCGGGTGCAGACGGGGGTGTCGCGGATCGGGGAGGCGGGGACGGTGACGACGGCTAGGGTTTTTGGGCTGAATGTGCTCACGGGTTGGGAGCAGCGGAGGCCGGAGTGGGTGGACGTGGCATGGCTTGCCATGCGCGTCCATGTGGGGAGGCAGCGGAAGATGGGGGTGGTGGTTGACGTCATTGACGTCGAGGAGGACGAACCTCCCCCCACGCGGAGGCGGAAAGGGCGCCCCGAAGGGGACACGGGCCCCACCCCCCCCCTAAAAGCCCCGCGTACGGCCAGCCCGCCGGAGCGGGCAGTGCGGGCGGAGCAAGCGGAGCCGGTGGGGGGGCGGGGGCATAGGGGGGTGGTGCAGGAGTGGGTGGACCAGCAGCGGGCGGGGGCGTGGGAGGCACGCGCCATCAGCGCGGAGGCCGCCTACCGCGACCCCGAGGCCCGTCTGTCCAGGGCCAACGAGGACAGGCGGGACTGCGAGTCGCGGTTGGCGGACGTCACCAAGGAGCGTGACCGGCTGGCCACCAAGGTGAAGACTCTTGAGCGCGACGTGGCGACGTTGCGCAGGGCAAAGCCAGCGGCACAGCCAGCAGAGGCAGTGGAGAGGGCTCAGGGTGCCGAGGCCCCCGCCCCCCCGGGTGACAGGGGGGGGGCCAGTGCTGCTGGTGTCCGGTACCTCCTGGACGGCGCACAGGCCTGGCATGCCCAGGCCGAGGCATGCGCCGGCCAGCTGTCCGCAGTGTCCACCGGCCTGCGGATGGCCATGTTGGGCAGTGGACAGCAGGTCGATGTGGACACCGTGACCCTCGACGCCCCCAAGGTGACTGCCGCAATGGAGGAAGTGCGCCGGCAGTTCCCCCCCCCACCGCCTCACGTCGGCGGCCATGGACCCCTCCTTTGTGGAGGCGGTGGCGGAGCAGAGCTCCTAGGGCTCCGCTAGCCGGAGCTCTGCTCCCGGGGGGGGGGGGTGCGTAGGTACCCTCCGGAGCACCTGTCCTTTCTAACCACGACGAATGTTATCCTGCCCCCCCCCCCAAGCATGGGCAATTTGACTGATATGTGGGGTACTCCCCCCCCACTGTGCGAAATTTTCTGCAGCACTGTTTGTACATTAATTGGGGTACGGTGTGCCCCCTGACCTGTTTGCGATTTTTTCTGCGGAACTGTTTGTATTTTATTTGGGGTATGCTATGCCCCCTGACGGGTTACACTGCTGGCTGAGTGACAGCCGGAATGACAGCCACTGGACTGGGTGTGTGATAACCCATGAGCACCATCCTGAGCTTGCTTTGTGAGGGTCAACGAGGGCAGAAGGACGAGGCTTTGGCAGAAATTCTGTGACAGTCATGTGAAATTCGCACGAAATTCGTACGAATTTCACATTTTCAGAATATTCACACATTTCTATTCACGTGAAATTCGCACGAAATTCGTACGAAATTCGTACGAATTTCGTGCGAATTTATGTGAATTTCGTCAAATTGCATGCGAATCACAGTAGAGAGAGTTGTCTGCGGGAGGGGGATGGTAGAAACTTTGCGATGACTGTCTGCCCATTCAACAGGTCTTGTATCTCACACCATGCTACGGCCCAAGGAGCCATTCCATCTGCTAGCGGATCGTACACGACGGCGGCGCCTACAAGAGCTCCAGGAGGTTGTTACCAAGGAGCTTGCAGCACCCTACACCGTCAAGTACCTGCCCGACACGGGGCAAATAGTGCTTACCCCCGAAACAAAAATTGTAGCCACCGTCCAGCCCGAGCCCACCTAGGAGGAGAGGTTGATTATGGCCGTGTGGAGGATCCGGTCATTGCACCTCTCTAGGACGGAGTCCCGGTACCTAGTGGGGAGCATGACGTACGGTGTGGTATGGGACCAGGTGTACGGCATGCTTCGGCAGCTAGCGTTGCCGGAGTCCCGGGCGTTCACTGCCTATACGGGTGACGACACGGCCATCAATGGTGCGGCCTGCTACCTACCTGACCGCATCGGCCACCTATTCAAGTGTCGACCACCCCCACCCTCGGCCATCATGCAGCCCGGGGACCGACGGCTGCATTGGTTGCCTATTGCGGTGGACGGTACATCGAGGCATGAGGCCTCGTACGTCCATTGCACGCTTGGTGGCACCGCCAGCCCCAACCAACTATCTATAGTTGGTGGCTACTAGGGGGCAGTGAAAAGTGGGAGACCCTCTACGCGGCCTCCCAGGAAATTGATTTTGATGATGAGTTGCGCAAGGCCGCAACCGTAAGTTTTAAGGATACGGCAGGGAACGATAGGCAGTCCCTTTTTTTTTTCTGTGTGCAGATGGTAAGGCACAGGTGCTCATGGCGGGCTGCCAAAACTGGAAGGCAGAATCCCCTGGTGCCACTGTGTGTTGGGTCTGCATGCGTAACCGTGCTCTGTGCCTTGCTACCTTGGGCACAGCAAGTGCGATAGACGGCAACTGGGAACCAGCCGTTGCCATGAATGCTATATATAGGACCATTACGAGTGATAGGCGAGTGCCTGATTATGTCCTCCATGGGGTCCTTCGTGTCCTGTTGTGTGCAGTCAACGGGACACGGGACCTAGTTGTACAATTGACAGGGAAGGCACCGGCCACTGTGGCACGCACCATGCTGCAACCGGTTCTAGATGAGGCACGGCTTGTTGCACGAACTTGCACCCGTGCCTCATTAAATAATGACAAGGCAAACAGCAAGGGGAAGGTGAGGATGGAGTGTGCTGCTGCCATCCATTTCATGCGCAATAGGGGTTGGGAGAAGATAATAGATGCTTGCCTAGAGCAGCCTAGTGTCAGGCAGCATCAAGTAGGGGGAAAAAGTTGGGAGTCGGTGTGCAAAACGTGGTGGGAGAATTTTGCAAGCATGTGTGTATACGCGTGGCGTTCCGCATGGTTCTCCAGGGCCGACTTGGGGCGGCTCCGGAACCATAGCATAGCCATGGGCGCTGCCCACAATGAGCTCCAGTGGGGCAAACTTCTGTGGACGCATCGTTGGATCGACCACATGTATTATTTTGCAAAGAAGTGGAGAATCTTGTCAAAGTTCTCCTGCTTTGCCATGGAGGGAAGTCACCGGAGGCTGAAGCGCATGTTGCGCAACAGCGGGAGCCTAAGCCCTCTCCGGGGGAGACTAGGGGTACAAGTGGTTGTGGACAACCACACCATTGACGATAGCCTTTGGTTGCATGGGTGGGATGCGACCAAAAGGGCTCAACATGGGCAAGGGCCCATAAGTGTACAAACGTATGCAAGCCGCACAAGAAGACGGCTTCTAACCGACATGCAGCACCTTCAGACTCTACAGCGGCGGTTCCGGTGCCGCAAGAGACGGACATGAGATCAAAGAGGCCACCCTCACGGAGCTGAAGGGCCTGCTGGACAAGCACCCGGTTGCGCACCTGCTTGACCCCAAGCGCAGGCGGGCGGAAGAGGGCGAGGGGAGTCAGAGTCAGAGCAGCACGCGGTCGAGGAAATGAGCAGGTACTGGCTTGGCATGGCTTTGGCGCGCGCCAAGTGGTAAGTTGGCGCGCCAAATCCTGATTTGGCGTGCGCCAACAGGGGAGTTGGTGCGCGCCAACTGTGAAGTTGGCGCGCCAACTTACCACTTGGCGCGCGCCAACTCAGGACTTGGCGCGCGCCAACTGACGAGTTGGCGCGCGCCAACTCCTGAGTTGGCGCGCGCCAACTGCGTGCCAGCTGTGTGCCATCTGTGTGCGAACGTGCAACAACGTTCTGTTGTATGATCCAACCCGCCTGCCACGTCCTCACGTGCCGCAGGTCTTTGTTTGTGCACCATGCAGCGGCCCTTTGAGCAGCTGGCGCCCTCAAACTACCGCGACAGGCGCGCGCGGCTGGCGCGCCTTCGCGAAGTCGTGGGGGAGATTTTGGGGCCACATTGGCAAGTAACCCGGCCGCCACCGCATCCACCTCGTTTGCGGGGAGAGCAAACCCCGGGTTAGGGTTAGGGGCCCCACCCCCGATTTGGAGCTGTTGGCCACGGCCATTTTGTGGGAGAGCCGCAAAAATGGCGACAGCTTCCGCAAACTGCAGTACAGCCGGGCACACAGCCAATGGAAGTGCCCATGGGGAACCCTGATGAAGGTGCGAAAGGCATTGTCCGCCCCCCGTGTCACGGAGGTCCATTTTCAGATGGACGAGGACAATGACATTTTTGGGCCCGCATGCAATCTGTGGCAGAAAGTGCAGGTATTTTCACCCTTCACCAAAGCGTTTCCCGGCGACCGTTCACGGTGACCCATTACACACGGCCTGTTTTCTGGCACAGGTGATGTGGCACCGTGACGGCCCCACGTTCCTGACGGAGAACGTGTGGGTGGGCATCTCCTTCGACGGGACAAAGCTCTAGCAGGCCTCCTTCGTGCATTTTGCCGTTGGAGACCTGGGGAGTCATATGCCCTTGGGCTCTTGGATCTTGCTGCGCGGATCCGAGAAGAAGGCCATCATTTCCCAATTGGCCGAGCTCTATGACCTGAACGCGGACCTCACCGAGGTGGCGCAGCAGCAAATCCCCGATAAAGGGGGCTACCTGCGTAAGGTGATTTCTTTTTTTATATTAGACACCAAGGCGCAGGTCATTTTGGGGGGTTGCTCCTCCTTCACAGCCAAAAACCCCGCAGCCACTGTTTGTTGGCTGTGTGGGAAAAATCGGGCAACCATTCTGCACGAATGTACCCTTCGTGAACGGCCGTTAAGTGGCCGTTTGAATAATTGCGTGAATTTCACGTGAATTTACCCAAATTTTGAGGTTTTTGGGGAAAAATGCCATATTCTTGGTTCATTCCAAGGGCTTTGTGGGGCCAAAATTCCTCCCCTAGCTTTGTTACGCATCATCCAATGAAAGTCCCGCCCCAAAAGCATCCATCGTGTCCGAACCGTGCCCAAAACGAGAGGTGCCGGAACCCGGCAAGCCTGTAGCCGATTCACAGCCGTGAATTCACGTGAATTCGTACGAAATTCGCACGAATTTCGTACGAATTTCGTACGAATTTCACGTGAATTCACGTGATTTTATACAAATGTTACCCGTGTGCACCCCCTGATTTGTCCTCACACCCCTAGCAAGCCCCCCAGCATGCACCCCGGTCACAGGCAACAATGGTCTGGGTTTGTAAGGTGATCTCATGTCCGTCTCTTGCGGCACCGGAACCGCCGCTGTAGAGTCTGAAGGTGCTGCATGTCGGTTAGAAGCCGTCTTCTTGTGCGGCTTGCATACGTTTGTACACTTATGGGCCCTTGCCCATGTTGAGCCCTTTTGGTCGCATCCCACCCATGCAACCAAAGGCTATCGTCAATGGTGTGGTTGTCCACAACCACTTGTACCCCTAGTCTCCCCCGGAGGAGGCTTAGGCCCCCGCTGTTGCGCAACATGCGCTTTAGCCTCCGGTGACTTCCCTCCATGGCAAAGCAGGAGAACTTTGACAAGATTCTCCACTTCTTTGCAAAAAAATACATGTGGTCGATCCAACGATGCGTCCACAGAAGTTTGCCCCACTGGAGCTCATTGTGGGCAGCGCCCATGGCTATGCTATGGTTCCGGAGCCGCCCCAAGTCGGCCCTGGAGAACCATGCGGAACGCCACGCGTATACACACATGCTTGCAAAATTCTCCCACCACGTTTTGCACACCGACTCCCAACTTTTTCCCCCTACTTGATGCTGCCTCACACTAGGCTGCTCTAGGCAAGCATCTATTATCTTCTCCCAACCCCTATTGCGCATGAAATGGATGGCAGCAGCACACTCCATCCTCACCTTCCCCTTGCTGTTTGCCTTGTCATTATTTAATGAGGCACGGGTGCAAGTTCGTGCAGCAAGCCGTGCCTCATCTAGGACCGGTTGCAGCATGGTGCGTGCCACAGTGGCCGGTGCCTTCCCTGTCAATTGTACAACTAGGTCCCGTGTCCCGTTGACTGCACACAACAGGACACGAAGGACCCCATGGAGGCCATAATCAGGCACTCGCCTATCACTCGTAATGGTCCTATATATAGCATTTATGGCAACGGCTGGTTCCCAGTTGCCGTCTATCGCACTTGCTGTGCCCAAGGTAGCAAGGCACAGAGCACGGTTACGCATGCAAACCCAACACATAGTGGCACCAGGGGATTGTGCCTTCCAGTTTTGGCAGCCCGCCATGAGCACCTGTGCCTTACCATCTGCACACAGAAAAAAAAGGGACTGCCTATCGTTCCTTGCCGTATCCTTAAAACTTACGGTTGCGGCCTTGCGCAACTCATCATCAAAATCAATTTCCTGGGAGGCCACGTAGAGGGTCTCCCACTTTTCACTGCCCCCTAGTAGCCACCAACTAGATAGTTGGTTGGGGCTGGCGGTGCCACCAAGCGTGCAATGGACGTACGAGGCCTCATGCCTCGATGTACCGTCCACCGCAATAGGCAACCAATGCAGCCGTCGGTCCCCGGGCTGCATGATGGCCGAGGGTGGGGGTGGTCGACACTTGAATAGGTGGCCGATGCGGTAAGGTAGGCAGCAGGCCGCACCATTGATGGCGGTGTCGTCACCCAACTGTGGCGCCGCCCAACTCGTCGCGGGACGGCTGGGCCACCACCACCCCGCGCGCCACATGCCCCCTGGCGGTGCTGGCCTCGCTGCCTCCCGAACGTCGAGAGCGCTGCGACCCCTCACTGCGCACACTGCCGCCCTCGCTTGGTGCCCGTCCACCGCCGGTGCCTGCGGGCTGGTCGCCACCGGGGCCTTCGGTGGGCTCGGCGTGCTCCTCGGGAAATCGGGGCCGGGGCTTGTACTTGCGCTTGGTGTGGTGCCAAATATCCGGCGACCAAGCGGTGAACAGGACCTGCATGCAGATGTGGGGAGGTGTGCCAGGCACAAATTGAGAAAGGGGGAGTGGACACGAGGCAATGCAAGAGCAAAAGGAGCAAATTGGACGAACTTCACAGAAATTCGTACGAAATTCGTACGAATTTCGTACGAATTTCGTGCGAATTTCACATTTCGAGAAAATTCAAACAAATTTATTCACGTGAAATTCGTACGAAATTCGTACAAATTTCACGTGAATTTCGTCCAATTTGCCAATACACAAAGCAAACACACAAGCAAGCACACCTTGCACTCGCATGGGCAGGTGATGCTCCATGCCCCGGTCGTCGCGCACTTGGGCGACCGCCACGCTGGGACCGTGTTCACCAGGTGCCACAGCGTGGTCGGCTGACCCGGGGGGGCAATGCCGGACAAGGCGAAGTGGATCTCCGACTCCGCGTCGACATCGCCCCCCTTGCAGACCTCCAGCTGGTGCACGCTGCCCACGAAGAACAGCATGCACTGGGGGCCGACCTCGATGACGGCGAGGTCGGAGGCCGGGGCCGACCGGGAGATGAAGGTGGGGTGGAAGGGGCAGGTGGGGGGGCCTGCCGGGAGCGTCTGGGGGGGGTCGGCGAAGAGGACCTGGGCAGCCTCCCCCTCCCACAACCCCACCCTCCCAACCGCCCCCTTCCCCACCCACAACACCTGGTCCACGCTTGGGAGGTCCCAGCTGGACAAATCCCCAGCAACGTCCAGGGCCTCCTTGGGGGGGGTGGCGTCCAAGTGTGTGGTGTTGGCCTGGTGGTGTTTGTGTCGGGGGTCGGGGGTCCATAAGTTAAAAAGAGGCCCTTGCAGCCCATCCTTGGAGTCGGGGAGGGCAGGCAATCCATGATGGCGGCTGGTGGCCGCCATCAGCAGCATGTCCCCCCGATGCAGCTCAACGGTGTCCCAGCGCGCGTCCCCCGCCTCCCCCAGGGCCGTCCCCGCCTGCACCGCCACCTGGTAGTCCTCTGACAAGCAGAGGAAGCTACTCAGGTGGCAGTCCCCCACCTCCCTGTCGTGGGTGGGTGGCCACGTCGGTGTGGGGGAGCTGCAGCCCACTCCCCACACTGGCCACAATGACGCTGCCCGGCGTCATTGGGTGGAGGTCCCCAACCCCAGGGACACTTTTGGTGAGGTGGGGGTGGAACTTCTTGAAGAGAGGCCCCCCCACCCCCGACCCCAAGGTGCTCTTGCTTTGCCAACGGTGGGGGAGCGCAGGATCCTTGGCCTGCTCCTCACTCCGCGCGGCGTTGAAAAGGAGCTCAAAATTCTTTGCGACGACTTTTTCGTCGCCGCTGCCCCACGCCTTCATCACCTTGTTCCACCCCACCTCACAATCCCGTGCCTCCACAAGCCCCCGAAGCACAATGTAGCCGTTCCCATCAACAAAGTTGAGGGGCGGCTGAGAGGGGCCAACCCTGTCGGGGGCGGGGTCAGGGCTGCCCATCACCCCATGAGGGGGGTCGGGAAGGGGTTCGGTGCGGAGGGGGGGTTCACTCGAAATGAAGGGGGGGGCGCATGAGGCACCACGGTACTATTGCAAAGAAGTTGTGCTATAGAAGGTGGGGTGGGTGACGTCGAGGACGTGCACCTGGGGGGGGATGGTGGGATGGAAAGGGGGTTGGCAAGATGCCAAGAAAAGGGGAAAAAAGAGTGGTCTGCTGGTGCACCTGCAGCAAGATCCTGCAGGCACACCATATCGCAGTGGGGGGGGGGTGTGGACGAGGTTAGTGGTGGGGTACACCTGGACGTGGGCGTCCTCAGGCTTCCCCACAGGGTTATTCCTTATCGAGTTGAGGAGCTGGTCAACACTGGAGGGGAGAGGGGTTAGATGGAGAAATTTGAGGGTGGGGAGTTAGCGGCGCAGTTCCCTCCACAGGGTTGTGGCCCATCCCCTCCCCCCGAGGTAGCTGTTGCGGGTGGGGCTGCGCATGTCGATGTGGATGACATCGGGGGAGGGGTTGAGGGAGGCTGCCCAGCCCACGATGTCATCCAGCCCCAGTGCCTCCGACTCGTACGTTGCCTCCTCCAATTGATGGTGGGCAACGGGGAGGGCTTGGTAGTGGGCGAGGGTGTCGGCTGCGGGGTCGGGGCGCGAGGTTAGGCTTGCGAGTTGAGACATGGTCTGCTGGGACATTGTTAAAAGAGAAGAACGCGAGGGCTTTGAGAGCTGTAACAAAGCGAAAGAGTGGAAAGGAGGGTAAATTCGTACGAAATTCGTACGAAATTCGTGCGAATTTCACATTCTCCCGAATCTGTGAATCTGGCGTGAATTTGTGCGTGAATTTAGGTGCGTGAATTTCACATTCACGCGAATCTCACCAAATGTGTTAAACCATGCGGGGACTTTAAACCTCTAAATTGCACCTATTTGTTGCATCTTACTTTGGGCGAAGGTGGCACGACAAAAGCACGCGATAGCACCAAGTTACGAGCAAAACACAGCAAAATTGGGTGAAATTCACGGTACCGTGAATCTCGGATTCGAACGGCCGGTTCACGAAGGGTACAAATTTTTGTGCGGGATGGGGGTGATTGTCGAGGAGTGGCTGTGGGCGGGAATGTTTTGCCCGATTGTGCGCCCCCCCCAGCGGCCCCCCGATTATGGGCTGCATGGCGTGCACCGGCAAGTCCACAATGGGCTTTCAGCCTGTGGGAACAGCCTCCACACGGTGCATCGGTGGAAGAGGGGAAAGGCCGTGAGGTGGATGCAATGGTTCCTGGATACCATTCGGATCCAGGCACGGACCGCCACCGGTGTGGCGTCGGAAGAGGAGAGGAAGGATAAGAAGAAGGTGCCCCTGAAAATCGAGCAGACGGCGGCTGCCGAGTGGGTGAAGAGTGATGGATGGGACACCACGTGTGACCATCTGGAGGGGGAGGGCCTCCTGCAGCATGTCGTTGACATGGGGGGGGGTCCACGTGTCCTGGACGGACACCTTCCGGCAATGGGGAAAATCCCTGTTGGCAACAAGCGATGTCGTCTGGAAATCCGGACCGTTGCAGTTGCCCGACATGAAAATTCTGCGAACAGAATTGAAAAAAATGGGGGAGGCCCATAAGGCCTGTGAAATGAACGTCACCCTGTGGGCCCATCTGTGGATTGACCACGTGTTGGGATGGGCCCGCAGGTGGGGGCACATTGCCATTTTTGCCGCCTTCAAAGGAGAGGGGCGGCACAAAGCCCTGAAATGTGAAATCTCAAAGCGCAGCTTTCGAGGTGGAAGTAAAGGCGGCCGGGTGTCCAGACTGCGGGGGGCCAGAGTGCGGGTGAAGGGGGGCAAGGGGGATCGCACGTGGAAGGGGTGGGGGGAAGTGATCCGCTCAGATAATCTGGACTGGGGGTTGTATGATAAAAAATTTTCGGTTTGGGAGTCGTCGTGGACGAAGCAAAGGGGGTACATAGAGAATAAGGGGGTCTTCGTCCAGGCTGAACAGGGGTCCCAAGGCATGTGACCTCTATATATGATTGATATGCCTCCATGGCCCCCAGTTTTGAGCTACGGCTCCACAGTGTACACTACATCGGGAAGCACAGCTTCTTGCACATTCACAGTCTTTTGCACATTCATCAAAAAAAGATGGAACAATGCTTTCTTCGTGCCAAGTGTGCAAGGGCAGGTGAGGGACGGAATTTCCAGTGACAACAATAGTATGCAAGTCGATGGTTTGATCGGTGGGGGGACATTTGGCGCGCGCCAAGTCCGGACTTGGCGCGCGCCAAGTCCGGACTTGGCGCATGGGATGCAGCGTTCTAGGGCGTGGTGCGGAACCCCTAGTTAGAACGCAATTTCTGGAACACCCACCTACCCTCAATTTTGGGGCAAACCACCTAAAAAAATGGATTCAGCACCCTCAAAAACCCCCCATCCCCTTTCTTTCCCCACATAACCCTCATCGTAGGGGTGGTTTTTGGGGGGGGGGTCAAACAGTTAGAGCACAGTTAGAACAGAGTTAGAACGCAGTTAGAGCACCTTGCTCTAACTAGTTATCGCGCTAGTTATCGCGCGATAACTCAGTTATCGCGCAGTTATCGCGGGTAGTTATCGCGCACCCCTCCTCCCTCCCTCCCTAGGACAAACAACACAAAACACTTGGCACAAAGCATGTGTGGTCGTTTTTCATACAAAGTCATCAATGTCTGAGGCCTTGGCTGCCTCCAGTCCCAAAAGCCCTTGCTCCAGGGCGTTCATGGACATGCAATGGTGCATGTGGCGGAGGGACATACTTGGCCTCACCAAGGACCAACCCTTAAAACAATTTTTGAGCCTCCTCTTGTAAGGCCCATGCCGATACTCCGTTGGGATGGAGAAAAACTGAAAAATGTTCCTCCATTTCTCGGCAAAAAAGGTGGAATGTGCCAAGCACCAATGGATCCACCTGGTGGGGGACCAACCTGAGTCTCCCCACGCTTTTGAAAATTTTGTGGTCAACGCACGGTGGCGTTCCACTTGGGTTAGAGTGTACAACTCCCTCACCCTCCAAAGCTCATACAAACCCTCAATGCATTTCACCATGACATGCACAACAACCCATAACATAGGTCCCCCGGGGGTCCTCACTGCGGGGACATGCTCTTTGAGGCAATCCACAAATTGCCTTTGGAAGGGGGGGGAGGTTAGGAAAACTTTGGTGCTGGTTAGATCGAAATCTTTTTCTGTGGCCCTCGAGGCCGAAGGGAGGCGTTCCCTCAGAGGGATGCCTGAGGTCTCATCCTTGAGGGCTTGCTTGAAGGCCTGCAAAGCTGCAAGAGCTTGGGCCTTACCAGGGGTACCAGGGGGGAGGGCCTGAAGGGTGGTCTCAATGCGCTTTGCAATGCCGTTTAGGATGCGGCATGCTGCATGTTGGTAGTCCCCCGGCCGCCTATCAGGGGTCACACTTCTCAAGAATGCCCCCCATCTTGAGGTGGACTCCACCCCCATTTGCTCAACAATCCCATTGGGGTCTTTGCACAACCAACACTTAGACCCAGCCCCCCCCATTGCTTGCATCCCCTTCCCATCCCCTGTCAAAATGACAGTGCAAGTCAAAAATTGGTTTTGAAAGAGGACAACGTCCTCTTCCACATCCCTCACCTCTTGGTTGAGGTTGGCGGAGATGTCCAGGCTTCTCAAAAAAGCCTGTTCATCCCCGCCATCCATGCAAAACCATGAGGCCCATAGCTTCACCTTCGAAGCATATTTTGCCCCCCCCCCCCATACATTAACCCATACATCCGCACGGGTAGAGGATGCCTTCCACAAGGAAGTCGCATCAACTGAAATAACAATGATGGCAACGCCACTAGGGGGGGGTTTCCCAATAACTCGGGCCATAGATATTGCATTTTGCACAATTGATTGCAAAGGCACATGGGCAGCTGCCCTATTGCGGCCTGTGGTAGACTTTACAATGGTGGTTTGGGGAAAGTAGGGCATGATCCGTTGCCGAACGGTCCTTAGGTCCCGTTGTGTGCAACGGCGGGGCATTCGCAAAAGGGCCCGTTGGGAGAGATGCATGCTGCATGCCATGCGTAGCATGCTCAGGGCCTCATGCTCCTGAGCTGTTAATGCAAGATGGCCGCCAAGTGGGCCAGACAGGGCAGCGCACGCCCCACCACTTAAACAAACTTCGCCTTTGGTGTTGGTGCCACACACGACGTCTGGGTCACCCAATAGAACTCGCACCAGCCGCTGAACCGCCTTCAAACGCTGCCGCCGGGCCTTGGGGCACTGCAGATCGGTGTACCGCCGGAGGTTATATAGCTGTGTTGAGAGCCCGCAGGGCCTCATTGACAGCACTGTCCATGAAGAATAAGAGGACCTGGACACGAAATGAGGGAGGGTTTTGAAGCAAGGGCCCAAAAAACACACGCGATAACCCACGCGATAACCCCCGCGATAACTAGGTTATCGCGCGATAACCCCCGCGATAACCCCCCGCGATAACTAGTTAGAGCGCGATAACCCCCCGCGATAACTAGTTAGAGCACCTAGTTAGAGCGCGATAACCCCCGCGATAACTAGTTAGAGCAGGGGTTAGTGCGCACTAAGTGGTGGTGTTAGAGCAAGCGTTGGGCACCCTAAAACCTTCACAAACGTTGATTTTGCACCCAGGAAACCTTGGAGATGTCAACAATGTGCAGGCACGGGGTACATGGCGCCACAATCACAAATTCAAATCAGTCAAATGGACATGTTCCGGGCTAGTTGCCCCTCCTCAGAGTCCACAGAGTACAGTAATAGAAATAGTGAACAATAATCGAATAACAAATAACACTAGCTGGAGGGGTTAGAGGAAGCATTGGGCACCCTAAAACCCATGGACAGCAGCTGCTGCCGCCACACAGGCGTGCAGTGCAGAACCCCCCCCCGCACTATAAAAAATCACGCTCCATCGCTCGCCCTCCCATGGCAATGGAGCGTGTAGTGCCCTGGTGTTGAACAACACCGGGGCTTGAGGGGTGGCGGTGCATGCCCAACCCTCCACCGCCCTACCCTTGCACACACGGGTGTGCCGCTTTTTTTCCCTCAAGGAGGGATTCAGCAGGCCACCACTCTCCACCCAAAACTCACCCCCCGTGAAAGACCCCACACACACAATAAGCGCCATGGGCGCCCCATCCCGCAAATGGGAGTGGAGGCCCATGGTGTCCGTCCCTTGGGGGCGAACAATTTGGATGCTACACCATGTGAACCATGGTGGAGCATTGGAGGTGCAATACCCATTGAGGTCTGCAACCAAGGGGGTGAGGGCAGGCCTGACGGTAGCAGCGGCCATGTGGGTCGCCCTAAAATTAGAGGGGTTGGGGTTTCCACTTCCCACAAGGCCAAAGTGGCACATGTCCACTTGGGCCCCATATCGCTCCTCCCCACGAAAAATGCCCTTGGGCAACCCCTTGAGCAAATCCACTAGTCATTGGCTCCCACTCCTACTCCCGCTACCCTGACTCTGCAACCCTTGCGGCGCCAGCCCCTGCTGGGCCTGCTACGCCCCGAAGGAGGCACAGAGGGTGGAGGTGAGGCTGCGCACCTGCGCCTCAGCCACCCCCAAGCGCTGCCCAAGGTCATCCCCCCTCCTCCGCTGCCCCTCCACCTCCACCCTAAGCCGGGCCGCCTCCACCTCCGCCTTCCGCCTCCCCTCCTGGGCCTCCCTCAGGGCCTCCCTCATCGCCTCCACCTCCTCCCCCCTCTTGGCGGCCAGGTTGAGCGCCTGGTCCAGGGCACGCTGGGTGTTGCCCTGGGCCTTTTCGGCCTTCGCCAAGGCCGACTTGTGGTCGGCCGACCGACCCTTGGCCAGTGCGGCCTCGACCCCTGTGGCGGCCGCCTGCTCCACCAAAACCTGGCAAGCGTTCGTCACGTGGGTGGCCACACTGGCCCCCAAGGCCTCCACGTCCAGGGCCTCATGGGGGGGCTGGGCTGCCGCCACCTTTGCCACCTTCGATGGCTTGGGGGAGGGCTTGGGGGCGGGGGTTTGGCCCTTACCCCTAAGGGGGGGGGGGGCATCCGGCTCAACCACCACCACGTCTGGTCCCCGCTTCGTCTGGCCTTTTCCCGGCCTTCCCCCCTTGGGTGCATACTGCCGAACCCAGTCGGCAGTGGCGTCCACCACAGAAGGGGGGGGGTCATACCCACCAACCTGGTGGATGTCCCCCCCCCTGTGCAGCTTCTGCCACACTTCCCTCCCCGTATACTCCCCCTCCCACAAAAAACACACCCTCAAAAGGAAATAAGATTTCCTTTGGGGGGGGTCGCTCATCCCAAACAAACACAAAAAAGCCGCAACCGTTTCCCCCTCTGCGGCTTGCGGCCACTTGGCCGTTTCCCCCCCAACCCACACATAGGAGGGGAGGGTGAGGTTGGTCTTCCTCTCCACCCCCCCCCTCCTTCTCTGTGATGGTGACCTGCCGGTACCATCCCGTTCCCCCCATCCTGCAGGCCTCATCCCTAGGCTCCCCAAACCGCCACGACGCCCCCTCCGGCAGCCTCTTCTCCCTCCAGCTCCAACCGGGCCGCCACCGGCTTGGCGGGCCGTGCCCCTGCTGCTTCTGCAGCTCCGCCTGCTGCCTCGGCTGCCTGGGCGTCGTCCTTGACGAAGATGCGGGGCAGCTGCAAGATGGTAGCCTGAAAAAAACAAAAGAAACAAAAAAAAACACGCGATAACCCGCGCGATAACCCGCGCGATAACCCGCGCGATAACCCCCGCGATAACTAGGTTATCGCGCGATAACCCCCGCGATAACCCCCCGCGATAACTCCGCGATAACTAGTTAGAACGCGATAACCTAGCGCGATAACTAGTTAGAGCACCTAGTTAGAACGCGATAACCTAGCGCGATAACTAGTTAGAGCAGGGGTTAGAGCAGGGTGTTGTGGGAAGTTTTCACACCTGGTGACATGGACACATGCCTTGGCCCTCCTTCTTGGCGTCGTCCAGCACCAGGCCCACCCTCCGCAGCCACACGAAGTCCGTGACGGCCGCATACTCCCCCACCTGCCGCCACTCCACCACCTGGGCCACCCCCTCCACCTCAGGGGCCACCCTTGCCACTCCCCCATACAACCCCCTCTTCACCACCAAAATGGTGCCCGCCGGCACCTTCATCCCAACATGCCGGCCCTTGCAAGGTGGGCCAGGGCAGTGCCTCCCCATGGCACACCTTGGCCAAGGGGCACTGATCGGGGTGGCCTGCGACCGCCCCCGCCTCCTCATTAGTGAGGGGGGCAATCACCTCCCTCCCAATCCCCCACCCCGACAACAAAAAATGCCCTGTGGTTGTTCCCACCGGGAGCAAGCACTGAGTAGATTGCTCAATGCTGACCCCATTGGGGTCCACCACCACCACCTCCTCCTCCCCCCCCTCCACCCCCCCCCCCTCCTGGCATGGCACACAAAGGCCATCTTTGTGGGCGGTGCACAAAATCAGCCGATTGCATCCGTAGCAATTGGCTACCACCTTCCCCCTACACCTAACCGCCCCATCACACTGGACTGTCCTGGCCACCCGGCCAGCAGGTGCCCCCAGCTGGGGCCTCTTAATGGACTGCGTCACGTGCAGGTTGGGGAATCGAAGATTCCCCCCCTGGGTAAGCTCAATGGCAAAAAATGCCATGAGGCGGGGGTCCCTTACCCCCATGGGGGAGGCCTTGGGAATCCCCTACCCCCTGTGGACATCAAGGGCATTAAAAAAAAAGGCAGTGCCCCTCTTGAATGGCACAGCCCTCTCCACCCAAGGGTCAGGGAACCCCGAACTGCTGGAGGGCACAAAAAGAAAATGTGACCCATCCTCCTCCTCATGATTATGGGTTAGCATAATAAGGCAATTGACAATCAATGTGCCTTCAGGAATGGTGTAGGGGGGGGCGTCGCGATGGAGGTGCTGGGGGGTGTGCACGGTGTGCATGGTCATAGCTCGAAATTTCGGCCATGTCAAGGATGGTGCAGCTCCATCCAACCCCCCCACCACAGTCTTCTTCGCCGTCTCAAGCACACGATCTGCCACCCTTTTGAGGACTGGCAGATCATGGAGCTTGTGGGGGTTGTGCCTGTGGTGGTTGGCACCCCCATAGTTGCCATACAATGTACGGCGGGTCCCAGAATCTTGGGGCCTGCCGACAATGGGGGGGTTCTCATTGAAAATGGGTGCCTTCTCTGAGAGAGGCACCCTATCCAAATCATCCAAAAGACTTTGCAGCTGCACATCACTCAAAAAATCGTGCTCCAGGAGGTGGTTGACCACCAGCTTTCCCCCCACCGTGAGCACAAGGTCATTGGGGTCCCTATTAAAGGCCCCCAAGGGCTCGGCGGCAACCACCTCCTCCGCCTCCCCAATAAGGGGGGGTGTTGCCCCAAATGGAAAAAGAATCACCCCCTGCCCCGAAACAATGTTGGGAGTGGTGACCCCATACCACTCACGCTCCCACTCCCTTGTGGGGCAAAGGGAGTGCATGGGGAGCTTGTTTTCGGGGTCGTCAGTGCAGACCCGGTGGGTGTTGTGGGTGAGGGGTTGGGGGAACCAACCATCCGACTTCCCCTTCCCCTTGCCCGGTCGGATCCTTACCTTCTGGACACTCATCATGAGGGGGTTGTGGGGCTTCTCCTTCCTCCCCCCAGCCCCCACCCCCCCCGCATCCTCCTCCTCCTCCTCCACTTCCTCCTCCTCCTCCTCCTGACCCACATAGAGGGTCGTCTTCGTCCCCGCACCCTTCTCGGCATGGGCGGTGACGGACTCCACCACGGCGTCCACATCGTCCGGATGAAGCTGGATCAAAAATCCAGCAACCCCTGATTTACCTCTAGCAACTCGAAGATGTAGTTGCTGAGAACCAGGGGGTCTCGCTTGTCCGCCATGAAGGGGGACTTATGGACAAGGAGTCCAAAGTCCACACCATGTTCAAAGCGGGTCGCCACAGGGCGCCTCACATTGGCATCACCCATCGTAAACCCCTCAGGACCGCCAAGGCGACGGACCCCAAGGAGCTTTTGATGGTGCTCGCACCAAGCGTGGGCAGCAGCAAGGGCCATTATCAAAGAATATGAAAGCTTTGAGAGCTAAAGCGAAAAGGGGAAACATAAAATGAAGCGCGATAACCCACGCGATAACCCACGCGATAACTAGGTTATCGCGCGATAACCCCCGCGATAACCCCCGCGATAACTAGGTTATCGCGCGATAACCCACGCGATAACTAGTGCTCTAACCCCGTTCTAACCCCGCGATAACTAGTTAGAGCACACAAAGATCAAATCGCAAAAAGTGCAAAACGGGCAATATCGAGCAAACGAAACATGCAAGACACATTGTTGCATCATAGTGCACCCATGTAACATGTGAAATTCCGGGTTCCAACCATATTAACAACACCCAAAATTGGGGGGGTTCCGCACCACGCCCTAGAACGCTGCATCCCACACCAACTTGCGACTTGGCGCGCCAACTTGTGAATTTGCGCGAGCCCAGGCCCGGGAAGCCAACTTTGGGACTTTTTTACCGTGTAGGAGTGTTTTCAGCACGAGAGGGGCATGAAACCCGGGTTTTTTCAAGGTAAGAAGTTTCCATTTATACCAAAAAGGAGGAAAAAATCCCTAGGTAGCCAGTGTAACAACATAATAGACACCCGCCATGATTTGGCTGCATTCCGAACCGAGTTGGCGAATGTCTCTTGGCTTCGTAGTTACAAAGAAACTATCGAGAATCAGCAATTGCTCGTTGTTGAGCGTGCCAAACGGGAAATCACCTATCACATGAGCAACAAAGCACCAGCTCACCAACCAAATTGAGCCATGCTTGGACGGTCACAAGCGTAGCATTGGGTAACATATGTGGCACACGCAAAGCACGGTGCGCGAAGCAACACGCATACAGACAAGAATCAGGGAAGACAGATGGCTGGGGCTTGTACATGTCGCACTACTGTGGTGGCCCAACTCTCACTGAAGGTAGCGCCCATCAAGCTGGGGAACTCTTCAATTGGTGCACATGCACGCAAAATCACAACATGTGGATAGAATAGGATTGGGTCATCGTCAAGGAATCTTCGTGCCGCCTCTGGCGGCCAAGGAGGTAGCGGCAACATCCTTTAAGCGCAATATGATTGATTGCCAAGCAAACGTTGGTACAACCGCCCATAACATGATTCCGTGTCAAGTAGGAATTGGAGCGGCCCAAAGTCTCTCGTCTCAACCATCCCCCCCGCTTTTGCAAAAACGCCCACACAAACAAACATTGCGATGTGTTCATGATCTTGCCCCAACCTCAACTCGACGAGCGCAACCCAAACAATAACCTATATGATGGGCCGCCAAGCGGTTATACACGTCAAGAAAAAATGAATGGAGACAATGGTGCCATCGACACGTCTCTTTGGCGAAAAATTCCGTGCAAAAAGCATGCAGCAAAGTTGCATCATTTTGGCATAACCCTTCAAGAGCCCATATCTCTCCCCTCAACCGCATGGCAAAGCTTGTGTGTGCCTCGATTGATATGCGACAAAACTTTTTCACGGACCCTTGTACTAAACATGTCATTCCAAATGCCACCTCCTTCCTCCAACTTTGTGATTCAGGGGCCGGTCCACTCTCAGGGTGTGAAACAGGTGTTGTGTGCTTCATCGCCGTAAAATGATCCTTCATGATGTCCTCCGGTTTGTGAATCAACAACGCTTGCATGAAATCGTGCAAGATTTGGTGAAACTCCGGGTGCTCCTTGATGTATTTCGTGTGCTCCGCTTCCAACTCTTTCTTCCTTTCATACATAGACAAATTTGAATTTTTTTCAAAGTCAAATGAGTCCTCCACACGCTCCATACATGCACTGAGGATCAAATTGAAAAGCAAGTGATCTACCAAAGGCGATTCTACCTTCTATTGATAGGCAATCAAGCACTGCTTTCTGCCCTATCGTTTCTTTGCCGGGTCTTTGTCACGTGTCACATACCGTGGGTTACCTTCATAGGCTAATTAGCATGATCATTTGAGGATTTTGCGAGTGTATTGGATTTGATTGTTACTACATGGGAAACAAACTAGTACGCCGTTGTAACGTAATGTACGTGTCGGTATGCCAATGGGCCCTACTTCAATCAATAGCACAAGGTTGCAAGGATCAACACGCACGTACAAGCAAACTCCTTATCATTTGCCATCTAATGATTTCTTGCCTCGGGTGAAAGTTGCTAAAACCGGTTTTCTTGCCGGTACAAATGAATTGCTACTGACACGGCTTCAAGACAACTTGTTGGGGATATGTGATGCACGTCTGCCCATTGATAAACTGCAGCAATTGTTTCATATGGTATATGATTTGGAGTTACAAGTAGAACAGGAAGGGGATAGCACAGGCTCCCTTTCCGCAATTGCCTGAAGAAATGTCGCCTCCTCACCCATGTGCCTTTGTATTTGACCAAACGATGGTACACACAAGGAGAGCAATGGGCATGGCAGGGATGGGTGCCACAGTGAATTTTGCTCATAACGCAACGTAGGATACGAGTTGAGGCGAAAACCGATGTCACACTACTGTCTTTGTGTTTTGACAGGTTTCCATGTTCCAACGCTGTTGAGCCCTGCTCGCATGTGCCTTAAACCTAAGGCACTGTTAGCCCAAGACCCGGAACGGGGGGTGGTGAGATTCATGGATCCAGAGCTTTGCATGTCAATGTTAGTAGGACGGTCAAGGAATTGTTGAAGCCCGTCGGACCCAACCGATCCGATAACCCCACATATGTGGGGTTTGTGGGAAGCATGGCGTTGCGGCCACGCCTAACTAACCAAGTTTCACACCGCCCCGCCACACTCCCCACAAGTTAGTTGATGTAGGTGTAGAAGTCATATACCAATGGTGTATGAAACCGACTTCTGAATCCGTCAACAATATGGTTTCAATCATGTGTAGGCGCAAAACCGAAAGCCACTTTGCTACATTGCTTCATTCAGTGTTATGAGACTCTCTCTGAAGAAGTTTTGCTTGCCATCGACCACTTGATTGCGCGTTTCTGTATGATGCAAAAGCAAAAGTGGGGTATAATAGACAGGAAAGGATGCCGAAATTGCTAGGGTGGTTTGGGAATGGCTATGTAGGACTCTCTCTCTCTCTCTCTCTCTACTATATTTAATTGTCTTGCGTATTGTTGTTCGTCGTCGTCCTGTTCGCAGTCGCCCGTGCGGTGATTCGCGCTGCCCGGCGGCTGCAACCTGCTGCCTGGCATCTGCCATGTAAGGCATTTTTAACCGCCATCAGGCCATGCAAAGCAATGAAGCAACATTCAAACATGAATCTTGACACCCACACGCCGTTGCACGAGTTGAGCGCAAAAAAATCTTTTTTCAACAAAAATATATTTAAAATATATTTGAAATATATTTTTTCAAACATTCAAAGTCTAGCAACGTAGTGCGGCACGACGCAAAGCTTCGGCGCTGTTCGTGGTCTTCGTCCTTCGTTATTTCCACTCTCCGTTCACACCTACACACAACTTTCAAACCTTTCCAACCTTGTCTTAGACTCAACAAAACAATGCCAAGACAACGCGTGGCCACGGTGGAGTAGGTGGAGCTTTTGGCCTACGGACTGGCGCGAGCCATTGGCCGCGAAGAGGCGTTGGTATGGCCCCTTCTCCTTTGCGTTGACTTTCAGCTACCTTTGTTCAACTTTGAAGCCGCTTTGCGCTCGAGCCGTTCTGCGCACTGCGCGGACTATGTCGGTGAGCGGAATGAAGAACTACATATCATATCCAAGTTTCAGCACCAAAAACGCAAAGAAAGAAAATCTGTTTCCAACAGCACTACCCCACCGCCCCTTGGTTGGGAGGAAAAAAGTCCTTAATAGGGGACAAGGTCTAAATAAGGTCTATGGGTCTAGGGGACCCCAAAGACACTTCCTCCCCTATTCCC
The DNA here is from genome assembly GCA_964036045.1 of Eutreptiella sp. 'Long Island Sound 2002'. Classification (NCBI taxonomy): domain Eukaryota; phylum Euglenozoa; class Euglenophyceae; order Eutreptiales; family Eutreptiaceae; genus Eutreptiella; species Eutreptiella sp. 'Long Island Sound 2002'. The sequence goes on from OZ038382.1 coordinate 111,096,469, forward strand.
CCAACGGAGGTACTCACCCTGTGGGCTCATTTGGGTGGTGCAGGGTCAAGGGCAAAATCAGGGGTACCTCAATATTCAACCCACCTCTGCCAAACACCTATCTGAGAAACAAAGGCACATAAGGCTTCAGGCATGCAAACAGGCAATCAAAATTAGAAGGCACAGCAATGGGACAATCAATGCAACATGTGAACACACATCATCCACCAGCATTAGCATCAGGTCCAGGACCAACAAAGCTTTGGATGAGGCATATGGCATTGTTTCTAACGTGCAAATGGGTCAGGCATTTCTCCACAGCTTGCTTCCTGTCCCTGCAATGTTTCCACCTGGCCCATCGGCGCAGCCAATCAAGGTGCTGTGCCTCCATTGGCTCTTCATCCGCCAAGCCTGAAAACAGATTCCTTTGCACAAAATACACACCTTGGCTGACAGCAAACAGTTCTTTTGGAGTGGGCCGATGGGAAGGGAAATGGGATGCAACAAATCCTGCAAAGCTGGCTGCACGGACAACCAGCTGAGGCAGCAGGTGGGGCATGGCAGCAAAGTCGTAGCTACCTCCCAAAAGTTGCTGCACAGCACCCCACTTGGTCAATCTAAGGACCCACGCCTCACGCCTTTGACATGCACGAACCCACGCATCAGTGCGCTCACGACGATCAGTGCGAGAGAAGCCAAACAACAGAGGGGCAGTGATGGCCACTGCGACCTCAGATTCGCATAGTCTTTTGCAGTGTTTACCAATGTATGCGTGCCCAAAGTAGCACGTCTTTCGTAAACCTAACACCAGCAACGCCTTCTCTAGGAGACGCATTCTATCACCTCGAACCTTCTTCAGATTGTGCTTCGCAGTAATTAACAGTTTCTCGGCCTTGTGCAACTTCTGTTCGGTCACCGCCAGCTCTCCTTGTGCCGTCGACAGCTCTTCCTCGCTCTCACGCAGACGCAACTGTCGCGCAGCTTCGCGTGTGGCCATTCGACGCCGTCGACCGCGCGTCTGTTGTCGACGAGTGGGCAACCACCCCATACCCTCAGCCTCCCTGCGTGCCTGTCGTGCATTCCCTCTAGCATCTCCCTCCTGGTCAGAGGATTCGGACTCGGATGAGGACACAGCGTCAGCCACACGGTTACGCACGCGGACCACAGTGTCCATCACAGTGGCGACAACAGCTTGCTGTGTGGTATGGAGTTCCTTAAGGTGTAGCACAGTTTGGTCGCATTTGTCGACCTCTGCCTGACAGCTCTCTCTATGCCTTTTCACTGCCTCAGTGGCACCGCCCAGGCCTTGCAAGTCGAGATGTTGGCACTCTTCCTCTAGCTCTCGCACAATGTCTGTCACAACTCCTATATTGTTATGTACAGGGGCTGCGAGGGTGTAATTGGCACCCAGGAAGAGAAGGGGAGGTTTCGTAATACTGCGGTAGGCAACTCCATCAAGAGGGGCAGGGCCTAGGTGAGCTGAGTCATCCTGAACATACCTGGCCGCATCTGCCTGGACCTCAGACAAAGTTCGAAGAGGAGGCCTTATGACTTTCACCACAGTTCCAGGAGGTTTGGGAGGGACATTCTCTACAGGAGGGGAGGCAAGGTGTCTATACTTCTGCAACACGCCGCCGGCACACACTTTACCAGCCACACGCATTTTGAGGGTGAGGTAGTCATAAATGCTGAAGAAGGTTGCACTCTGGCCTTGATGCCCTGCAAGAATGCTGTGCATCTTGTGGTCAGAACTCAGGAAGAAAACAAGCTCCTTCATGGCACCATCGAACGGAATCAGAGTTTCATGCATAGCCTGAATCTCTTTAAGCAAGTCTCCACAAGCCTCCTCTAAATTGTCATAGGACTCATTACCTTCAAAGATACAGATGCAGTCAAGGTTAGACACAGATCTCACCTTGTCATGGGGCACGTTCAGCAATCTGAGGGCAACCTTTGTGGACCCTTGACCTGAGTCTGCATGAACTACAACAGCTATACGGCCACCCAGGTACTCATGATCTCTGAACCAACCTGCAGACCGCAGAACTTCCAATCTCTGAAACAACCAGCTCTTAACACTAGGTGCTCTAACAACCATCACTGGTTCCATGCTCTTTTCCTGACCCACCTCCAACTCTTTGAACTCGACTTTCAGAGGATACCTCAACTTCTTCTCCTGTGCCGCAAGCCGGCGCCAGCCGGCCAGTTTGTGGCCTCCCCAGGAGGCAAAGATGCGTCGCAGGGTGCGCAGTTGCGAGTCGCACAGCAGCAGATCCGTCTTCAATTGCAGAGTCCCATACTGTGGCACCACCAGCTGCATGACCCCAGGATCCTGCACAGATTTAGTAAGCTTCTCCATAACAGCAGTATGCATGGGGACTTGACCACGGCATGTCCATTCAGCGAAGGTGTTGACAGCTTCCTTTTTGTTCCTGACCTGGCGAACAGTGACACTGTCCTTGGAAGGGTTCGTCACTTGCATTAAGGTCGTAGGCCGGCCACCAGTCTGGACCTTGATGCACTTCAGGCCGTGGTGATCATACATGGCCCTTTCGACGAGGACTCTTAGGGCACTCTGTTCAGTCGCACTCAACTCCTTGGTCTCCTCATTGCCTTTTCGACGCGTCGCACGCTTGCTGACCAGGAAGTAATCTCGTCGCAGGGCCCTGACAGTGTTCGCAGCAGAGAGGTACCTGGATTTCCAATCCACAGAGGACTTCAACCATGTTGTCTGCTTGGAGTCGGCATATGTGAACAGCATTTCACTCGAAGCAGTTTCTTTCGCCCATGTTTCAACCTGTCGCAAGAAAGCTTCAGGAGTGGCAGCGAGACCCACAAACATATCATAATCCGGCAGCAGTGGCTGCGAACAGATGGGTTCGTCCTCAGAAGGCTGTGAGCAAGGTGGATCCATGCACTCTGATTTGCGACGCTTTCTCTCTGGAGTTTGTGTGTCCCAGTTTTCCTGGCTGAATGGGTCTGCGATGGTCTCATCGCGCCGGCGGCCACAGTGCGAACAGAGCCCTTTCCTTTTCTTAAGGTGCCTCATCTGTGATAGCTTCTGAGCATAGTAGACCTGTTCATTGTCATCCAAAGGCCTTCCCCAGCAGTGTGAAGGGTGCCGACCGCACTGAACGCAAACCCATTCCGTTTGTTCCCATGCCATACCAGCGACGCACCACTGCTCCTAGCGACGAGTGTTCCTGTCCCAGATGCCGAGTTCGATGAAATCCACGCACAGCGCTTCAACCATGCAATGGGGCAGGCTCACATAGCAGCACACTGTGTATGGCTGCTTGAATGCATGACAGACACAACTAAACCAAGGAAAATAGACATGCACGAAAAATCTGCTTTGCCATGTGAGATTTGGTCGATGCGAATGCTATAAATCGTAATCTGTTGAAAACACATCAAATCCTGGTTAGGGGAGCTTCGGTTCACGAATGGGCATTGATCTGTGCTTTTTCTATATTCGCCCGTTCTTTTTACATTTCCCTACCTTTATTTCCGCCTGGTGCGCTAGTGACAGGCCTTTTGGCGCTGCGTGCAGGTGACAGCCGGCGGTCACACGCACTCGGCGCTGAGGCGACAGGCGCCTGTGTGCGCGTGACAGTCATCTGTGGGCCAGCAGACAGAATTTATTTGCCGCTTTTTCGCGGTGTGCGCGTGCCAGGCGCTGTCCGAGCGCGGGGCAGTGATGGCTGTGTGCTGACAGGTGCTGCAGCGCCCTTTTTATTGATTTTCGTCGAAACAGGCAATTTTTGATGCTTTACGCTATCAGGTTGATCGTTGTCGTTCCGCTCCTGTGCTTTTTGTTCGTTACAAGGGTTCGTGTGCCTCTTTTACGACTATGCATCGCATGTTCATTGTGTCACTTTCATGTCCGTTCGTGTGTTCTCCTTGCAGCTGGGCAACGCAATGACGGTCGCCGCCCACATATATATATATATATATATATATATATATATATATATATATACATATATATATATATGTATATATATATTACTACACCCCTCTCTCCTTCAATTTAGCTAACAACAACAACAACAACAACAACACATCACCATTTGTTTTGGCCACTGCACCTTCCCATCGCCTGGAGCTTGACTCTACTTTAGCCATCCTAGAGCCTACGTGGTGGCCTTGCCAAATCCAAGTTTTGAGCCAAAAACTCACCGGTGGCGGCCCGGGGCGGGGGCGCCAAGTCGGTAGGTGCCCTCCCAAATCTGCGCAGTTTTGGGCCAAAAATAGCCATTTTTCGCCCAAGCGTTCAAAACAGCCAAACGAAGGCAAACAGCCGCTACACTCCACGTGCGACCCGACTTTCCCGTGACCAAGGGACCTTCGGCGCCCTCTAACTCTACGATATGTCCGAGAAATGGCCCAAAAAGGCGCCAAAAAGCCCCAAAAACTGCGCAATGTGCACCAGCACCCCGAAACCAAGAATGGGCCGTATCTTGGGCTACGTGGCGCAAAAACGAATTCCGAGGGCACCTAGTCCACCCGCAACCCCCCACTTTTTATGGTTTCCAAGTCTCGAAATCGCCCAACGAGACACGTAGACCCCCGTACCAGCGGTCGCTTGGTGCAGCCGGACGGCCGGCCAGCCCACGCACAGTGGGGGCCAACGGTGGGTCCACGAGGGTCCCCGGGGCGAAAAAAATGATTTATTCCAAAGTTGTTCCTAGACCGCTTGGGATGCTCAAACAAGTGTTTTTAGGACGTTTTGAGCCCGTGGTGGCGCGTTTTGGGCCATGGAAAATCCCAAAATGCCTTGAAAACGGGCCGTTTGGGGACCAACAATGGGTCAAAAATGGGTCAAAAACACATTTTTCCAAAAATGATCCTGGACCATTTATGATGCTCAAACAAGTGGTTTTAGCCCATTTTGAGCCCGTGGTGACGTGTTTTGGCTCATGGAAAATCCCAAAATGCCTTGAAAATGGGCCATTTTGGAACCAAAAAGGGGTCAAAAATGGGTCAAAAACGCATTTTTCCAAAAGTGATCCCGGACCATTTGGGATGCTCAAACAAGTGTTTTTAGCCCGTTTTGAGCCCGTTTTGACCCAGTTTAGCCCCTTCCACCACATGTATGCACCACTTTGTGCCATTCGAACGTACCTTACAGCCGTGTGGTGGAGCCACCTAGAGTTGGGAGAGGGGTGTAGATTGGAGGATATATATATATATATATATATATATATATATATATATATATATATACATATATATATATATCCTCTAATCTACACCCCTCTCCCAACTCTAGGTGGCTCCACCACACGGCTCTAAGGTACGGGCGAAGGGCACAAAGTGGTGCATACATGTGGTGGAAGGGGCTACACTCCATCAAAACGGGCTCAAAACCGGCTAAAACCACTTGTTTGAGCATCCCAAATGGTCTGGGATCACTTTTGGAAAAACGCGTTTTTGACCCATTTTTGACCCATTTTTGGTCCCAAAATGGCCCATTTTCAAGGCATTTTGGGATTTTCCATCAGCCTAAACCTGTCGCCACGGGCTCAAAATGGGCTAAAACCACTTGTTTGAGCATCATAAATGGTCCAGGATCATTTTTTGAAAAACGCGTTTTTGACCCATTTTTGACGCATTGTTGGTCCCAAAACGGCCCATTTTCAAGGTATTTTGGGATTTTCCATGGCCCAAAACGCGCCACCACGGGCTCCAAACGGCCTAAAAACACTTGTTTGAGCATCCCAAGTGGTCTAGGAACAACTTTGGAAAAAATCATTTTTTTCGCCCCGCGGACCCTGGTGGACCCACCGTTGGCCCCCACTGTGCGTGGGCTGGCCGGCCCTCCGGCTGCACCAAGTGACCACTGGTACGGGGGTCTACGTGGATCGTTGGGCGATTCTGAGGCTTGGAAACCATAAAAAGTGGGGGGTTGCGGGTGGACTAGGTGCCCTCGGAATTCGTTTTGGAGCCACGTAGCCCAAGATACGGCCCGTTCTTGGTTTCGCGGTGCTGGTGCACATTGCGCAGTTTTTGGGGCTTTTTGGCCCCTTTTTGGGCCGTTTCTCGGACATATCGTGGAGTGAGAGGGCACCAAATGTCCCTTGGTCACGAGAAAGTCAAGCCGCACGTGGAGTGTAGCAGCCGTTTGCCTTCGTTTGGCTGTTTTGAACCCTTACTAGGGCTGTTTTGGGCGAAAATTGGCTGTTTTTGGCCAAAAATTGCGCAGGTTTGGGAGGGCACCTCCCGACTTGGCGCCACCGCCCCGGGCCGCCGGCGGTGAGTTTTTGGCTCAAAACTTGGATTTGGCAAGGCCACCACCTAGGCTCCAAGATGGCTACATAGGGACAAGATCCGAAGCGTTGGGACGGAGCAATGGCCAAAACGGCACGGAGACGTGTTGTTGTTGCTTGCTTGTTGTTGTTGTTAGCTAATTTTAAGGGGAGAGGGGTGTAGTAATATATATATATATATATATATATATATATATATATATATATGTATACACATATATATATATATATATATATATATATATATACATATATATATATATGTATACATATATATATATATATATATATATATATATATATATATATATATATATATATATATATATATATATATATATATATATATATATATATATATATATATATATATATATATATATATATATATATATATATATATATATATATATATATATATATATATATATATATATATATATATACATATATATATATATATATATATATATATATACATATACATATATATATATATATATACACACATGTACATATATATATATATATATATATTACTACACCCCTCTCCCCTTAAATCTAGCTAACAAGCAACAAGCAAGCAACAACAAGCAAGCAACAACAAGCAAGCAACAACAAGCAAGCACTTCTCCTCACCGTTTTGGGCATTGCTCCACCTCATCGCTTCGGGCTCTACTCTACTCTAGCCATCTTGGAGCCTAGCTGGTGCTTTTGCCAAATCCAAGTTTTGAGCCAGAAACTCAGCGGTGGCGGCCCGGGGCGGGGGTGCCAAGTCGGGAGGTGCCCTCCCAAATCTGCGCAGTTTTGGGCCAAAAACAGCCATTTTTCGCCCAAAACAGCCCCAAAACCCGGGCGACACGCCCAAACGAAGGGATACGGTGAGTACACCGCACGTGCGGCTTCACTTCACCGTGTCAAAGAGCTCTCTCGTGGCCTTTAATTCCACGATATGTCGGAGAAACGGCCCAAAAAGGCGCCAAAAAGCCCCAAAAACCTGCGCAATGCGCACCAACACCCCGAAACCAAGCACGGGGCGTATCTTGGGCTACGTGGCTCCAATCCGAATTCCGAGGGCACCTAGTCCACCCGCAACCCCCCACTTTTTGTGGTTTCCAACCCTCAAAATCGCCCGACGAGCCACTCACACCCCCGTACCAGTGGTCACTTGGTGGAGCCGGAGGGCAGCCCGGCCCGCGCACGTTGGGGGCCAACAGTGGGTCCACCAGGGTCCCCGGGGCGAAAAAAATCATTTTTTCCAAAGTTGTTCCTAGACCACTTAGGATGTTCGGAGAAGTGTTTTTAGGCCGTTTTGAGCCCGTGGTGGTGCGTTATGGGCCACGGAAAATCCCAAAATGCCTTGAAAATGGGCCGTTTTGGGACCAAAAATGGGTCAAAAATGGGTGAAAAACGCGTTTTTCCAAAAGTGATCCTGGACCATTCGGGATGCTCAAACAAGTGGTTTGGACCCGTTTTGAGCCCGTGGTGCCGCGTTTTGGCCCACGGAAAATCCCAAAATGCCTTAAAAAGGGGCTGGTTCACCACCAAAAATGGGTCAAAGCTGGGTGAAAAACGCAATTTTTTGAAAGTGATCACGGGCCATTTGGGAGGCTCAGAAAAGTGTTTTTAGCCTGTTTTGAGCCCAAGATCGGGCGTTGTGGCCCATGGAGCATCTCAAAATGCCTTGAAAATGGGCCACTATGGGACAAAAACAAGTGAAATTTTGTGTCCCTTTTGGTACCGAGTGATGAGTCATCCTTGCTGTGTTTTGCCGTTTGTGTGCTTCGTTCATTGTGCCCTTTGCTCTTAGTGAGTGGACTTGGAGTACAGGTGTACTCTTAACGGAGTTACCTTCACATTCACGCCATGTCTAAGGTTGGAAGCAGGACTTGCAAAAATAGTGTGGAGTGTTTGGTACAAGAGGGACGAGTAGTTCCTTGTCTTTTTTTGCCGTTTTTGTGCGTTATTCTTCCGTGCCCTTTGCTCTTAGTGAGTGGACTTGGAGTACAGGTGTACTCTTAACGGAGTTACCTTCACATTCACGCCATGTATATATATCTGTTTGAACGTCTGTGCAAATCAGAAGTGGGGGACCCAAAATGAATTGGCCAAACCCTTTTACATCCGAGAACTTGCAACCACTTTGTGTTCCATTCAACTGGATTTCAAACACATTGGTCTTGTTGACCATAGTGTGATTGACCTCGTCAACACCTTGGTTAACAAATGGAATCCGCAAGTGTTGCAACAAAGCAACACATCCGCACTGCTTTCGCTAAATCTTCTCTACAATTATAATATTGATATGGCGGGGGTTTGTGCATTGCAAGTGCTGGTAGACCACTTTGCCGTTGACGTGCATACAACAATTTCATGTCATGCATTCGATTCACCCCATTTGTACAGCGACGACGACTAGGTCCTTCGTCGGCAATTCTATGCAATTTAAAGCCAGTTCCCTTCAATTCCAAACATTTCTAGTAGCGAAGAGTTCCAAGCAGTTCAGGTTGCCATCCGTGGGAGCTCCCAATGTACAGGTGTACTGCTAACGGAATTACCATCACCTTCATGCCATGTCTACACCTTGGGAGCAAGGGTTACAACTGTTTCTGTACAGTGATTACCACGAGACTCGCAAGTAATTCCTTCACGTGTTTTGCCAACTGTGCTTCGTTCCTCCAACACTGCCACGCGGTTACGGTAGATTGCGGTTTGATGGACATACATACGGACCCGCTCTTTCTGAGCGGATATAAATTCCCATTAGCCTTCCCCTCCACCTTGTGCACAACTCCCACATAAAGAACCCGCGTGTCTTTTAGGAGAGGGGTGTAGATTAGAGGATATATATATATATATATATATATGGCATAACGTGCAACGCCCCCCCCCCCCCCCCCTAGGGACCCACCGGCCGGGGGTTGGTTGGGGTTAGGGACCCCCCCCCTTTTTTTGGGTCGAGGAATTCAAAAAAAGAGGAATTGGAGTGATTGGAGACGGTGGTGGGCCGCTATGACACTTCAAAGTTGCTAAAAATGGGTGTTTCTTACCGAGTGACATCATCCCCAAAATATGCAAGGTTGGCTCAAAAATTGGTACGCTGGGGTCTAGGTGCCCCTTCCCCTGCCCCTAGTGGGGCAAAAGGGTGATGAATGGATCCAAATGAAGGCATTGACGGCAATGGCTGGGGGTTTTGTGGGTTTTGTGAGGTGAAGAGGGCTATTTTTAGGATTTTGAGGCTATTTTTGGGGATGATGTCACTCGGTAAGAAATACCTATTTTTAGCAACTTGGAAGTGTCATAGCGGCCCACCACCGTCTCGAATCACTCTAATTCCTGTTTTTTTGAATTCCTCGACCCAAAAATAGGGGGGGGGGTCCCTAACCCCAACCAACCCCCGGCCGGTGGGTCCCTAGGGGGGGGGGGCGTTGCACGTTGTGCCATATATATATATATATATATATACATATATATATATATATATATATATATACACATATATATATATATATATATATATATATATATACATATATATATATATATATATATATATATATATATATATATATATATATATATATATATATATATATATATATATATATATATATATATATATATATATATATATATATATATATATATATATATATATATATATATATATATATATATATATATATATATATATATATATATATATATATATATATATATATATATATATATATTACTACACCCCTCTCCCCGTAAATCTAGCTAACAAGCAAGCAAGCAACAAGCAACAACAAGCAACAAGCACTTCTCCTTTATATTTTGGCCATTGCTCGGCCTCATCGCTCCGGGCTCTACTCTACTCTAGCCACCCTAGAGCCTAGGTGGTGGCCTTGCCAAATCCAAGTTTTGAGCCACAAACTCACCGGTGGCGGCCCGGGGCGGTGGCGCCAAGTCGGGAGGTGCCCTCCCAAATCTGCGCAGTTTTCGGCCAAAAACAGCCATTTTTCGCCCAAAACAGCCCTAGTAAGGGTTCAAAACAGCCAAACGAAGGCAAACGGCGGCTACACTCCACGTGCGGCTTGATTTTCTCGCGACCAAGGGACATTTGGTGCCCTTTCACTCCACGATATGTCCGAGAAATGGCCCAAAAAGGCGCCAAGAAGCCCCAAAAACTGCGCAATGTGCACCAGCACCCCGAAACCAAGAACGGGCCGTATCTTGGGCTACGTGGCTCAAAAACGAATTCCGAGGGCACCTAGTCCACCCGCGACCCCCCACTTTTTATGGTTTCCAAGCCTTCGAATCGCCCAACGAGACACCTAGACCCCCGTACCAATGGTCACTTGGTGAAGCCGGAGGGTCGGCCAGCCCACGCACAATGGGGGCCAACGGTGGGTCCACCGGGGTCCCCGGGGCGAAAAAAAATGATTTTTTTCAAAGTTGTTCCTAGGCCAGTTGGGATGCTCAAACAAGTGTTTTTGGCCCGTTTTGAGCCCGTGGTGGCGCGTTTTGGACCATGGAAAATCCCAAAATGCCTTGAAAATGCGCCATTTTGGGACCAAAAATGGGTCAAAAATGCGTTTTTCCAAAAGTGATCCCGGACCATTTGGGATGCTCAAACAAGTGTTTTGAGCCCGTTTTGAGCCCGTTTTGACCGAGTTTACCCCCTTCCACCACATGTATGCACCACTTTGTGCCCTTCGCACGTACCTTAGAGCCGTGTGGTGGAGCCACATAGAGTTGGGAGAGGGGTGTAGATTGGAGGATATATATATATATATATATATATATATATATATATATTACTACACCCCTCTCCCCTTAAATCTAGCTAAAAAGCAAGCAACAACAACAACAAGAACACGTCTCCTTGCCGTTTTGGGCATTGCTCCGTCCCAACGCTTCGGATCATTTGCCCATGAACCCATCTTGGAGCCTAAGTGGTGCCCTTGCCAAATCCAAGTTTTGAGCCAAAAACTCACCGCTGGCGGCCCGGGGCGGTGGCGCCAAGTTTGGAGGTGCCCTCCCAAACCTGTGCAGTTTTGGGCCAAAAACGGCCATTTTTCGCCCAAAACAGCCCTAGTAAGGGTTCAAAACAGCCACACGAAGGCAGACAGCTCCTACACTCCACATGCGGCTTTACTTTCTCGTGACCAAGGGACCTTTGGTGCCCTCCAACTCCACGATATGTCTGAGAAACGGCCCAAAAAGGCGCCAAAAAGCCCGAAAAAATTCCGCAATGTGCACCAGCACCCCGAAACCAAGAACGGGCGTATCTTGGGCTACGTGGCTCCAAAACGAATTCCGAGGGCACCTAGTCCACCCGCAACCCCCCACTTTTTATGGTTTTCAAGCCTCAGAATCGCCCAACGATACACGTAGACCCCCGTACCAGTGGTCACTTGGTGCAGCCGGAGGGCCGGCTAGCCCACGCACAGTGGAGGCCAACGGTGGGTCCACCAGGGTCCGCGGGGCGAAAAAAATCATTTTTTCCAAAGTTGTTCCTAGACCACTTGGGATGCTCAAACAAGTGGTTTTAGGCCGTTTTGAGCTCGTGGTGGCGCGTTTATGGCCATGGAAAATCCCAAAATGCCTTGAAAATGGGCCATTTTGGGACCAATAATGGGACAAAAACGCGTTTTTCCAAAAATGATCCTGGACCATTTATGATGCTCGAACAAGTGGTCTTAGCCCATTTGGAGCCCCTGGCGACGGGTTTTGGCTCATGGGAAATCCCAAAATGCCTTGAAAATGGGCCATTTCGGGACCAATAATGGGTCAAAAATGGGTCAAAAACGCGTTTTTCCAAAAGTGATCCCGGACCATATGGGATGCTCAAGCAATTGTTTTTAGCCCATTTTGAGCCCGTTTTGACCGAGTTTAGCCCCTTCCACCACATACCGCCGCCGACGACGGAGGCACTGGAGGAGGAGGACCAACGCAGGAGGGGTGAGGAGGCACAAGTCGCCATGGAGCGGGACGAGGAGCCGGAGTTCAAGGGTGAAGAGGCACAGGGCGCCGGGGAGCAGGACGAGGAGCTGGTGATCGTGGGGGCGAAGGAGGCGCGTGAGGTGGGTCGACGGGAGCTGGGGGTGGCGGACAGGGCTGGGCCGAAGACGGGGGAGGTGGAAACCTGCAGGCACTGGGCCAAGGGGTGGTGCATGCGGGCAGATGCCTGCCAATTCGCCCATCCCCAGCCGCCGGTGCCGCGGGGTGTACCCCAGGAATTGCTCCTGATCCTCCAGGCCATGGTCCGTGTGGGGGCCCTCAGCCTAGACCGCAGCCAGGACCACGGCCGGGGCCACGGAACGTTGCTGCAGGAAGCGGTGGTAAAGGCGCAAGGGGGAGGGCTCCCAGCGGTGGGGTATGCGGTGGAGAGTGGGGGCCTGACCGAGTGGGCGGTGGCGTTGCCATGTGGCATGGCGGCCCTGCTCACTCCGTTCCCGGTGGTCCCGTGGAGGGACGTGGTCGCCGTCCAGGAAGCCAATCTGGGTTGGGTGTGCACGTGGCACACACACCCCGCAGGCATGGACCCTCGCGAGTGGCAGGCTAAGGCGGTCGTGACGTACCTGTCCTGGTTGTTGCCGGCAGCGCCGGGTGCGTGGGCGCAGTGGTGGGACAGGGCGCTCAGCTGGGCGAGGGATGGCAGTGCTGTGGCGGCCTGCAGTGACCTCCCGCGCGAGCCCGTCTCAGTCCCGCCGTGGACTGTCTCCCTGCATCTCCCCACGGTGGCGGCTCGTCTTGCGGCCACAGACCCGGAGGTCTCGCTGCTGGCAGACCGAGAGGGGCCAGGGCTTCGCCTGGGCCAGGGGCTGGAAGTTCGCACCGCCCGCCTCCCCAGCCCTGTGGATGGGGACATCCTGGAGGGACTCCAGTTCACGCGGGCTGGCGGGGCTGATGTGTGGACCGCTGTCCATCGCCAGCTCCCAGACGCGTGGCCCCAGGTGTACCGGCCCCCTGGTCACGAGCGTCTGGTGGGAGTGGAATGGCGCGTGTGGGCCGCCAACAGCCCGTGCCCACCGGTGGTGGTCCTGCCCAGGAGAACCAACCACCCCAGCTGGGAGACCGTGGCGGTCTTGTGGGGATGGGTGGCGGTCCGTGGGGCCGATGGCCACGTCTTCACAGCCCCACGGGGCACGGTGATTGAGACCGACGGGGGGACAGCGTTGCAGCTCACGGCAGAGCCCCTGACCATGCATGTTGTGGTGGCCGTCCTCCAGTGGTGTGCAAACAAGCCACAGCCCTGGCGCGATCAGGTCGCTAGGGCTGTGTGGCGGGACCTGCCTGTCCTCAAGGCCGCCGTCTGGTCAGGAGGAGCAGGGCGGCATCTCCCGGGCGCACTCCCATGGCTGCGGGGCTGCGGAGACGCCTCTCTCCCACCAGCTGAGCTGCGGGGCGCCCTGGAGCACCTGTACTCCAAGCCCAGGCACCAGTTCCTGGTGGCCGCAGACCATGGGGTGGAGCTCAGCGACGACGTGGTCGCGCTGGCAGCCGACGTGGTGCAGTGCCTGGCCCCCCACGCCATGATGCCCCCGAGGGAGGGGTGGGAAGGCCAGCGGCACGAACAAACCCCGGCTGCCCTCCTCATTGCGAGGTACGTCGAGCTGGGGGGCTCAGAGGCGGTGTACCTCGACCGGTTGGAGACGCCGAGCATGCGGCACTGGACGGCCCACCACCTCGTGGCCCCTGACATGCGGTTGGCCGTGGACCCGCTGGGCCAGCCTGTGGTGTCAGGGGCCCCGCCCCAATGGCCGCACAAGTGGGACATGGCGGTCCGGACGATGCGCATGGCACCCAGGGGCAAGAGGGTGGGATGGCCGGGTGCAGAGCATCTGCCGGCGGAGGCCCGGGCGGCACAGGTGCAGCAGCCGGCCGGCAACACCAAGGACTGTGGCGTGTGCGCCCTCATGTCCGCCGTCGGTACCCTCCTCAGGGTGCCGAGGCCGGGCAACCTCCTGTCCGCGCCGGACAGGCGGTGGGTGGCGGCGGTGGTCCTCAACAGGGACATGGTGCCCGTCGCGCGTCTGCCGTCCCTGGGGGAGCTGCCTGCAGCGGTGTTGGATGCCCTGCCGGCGCCCCGCACGCCCTTGGACCTGGCGGACGTCCCGCACAACGTGGGGCTGCCCGGGGCGCGCATGCAACATGCCCTGCTGTGTATGGCGGCAGCGGCGGACGGGGGGATGTCCATGCTGGCGACGGTGTCCCTGCAGCACGTGCAGGACGCGATGCAGCAGCAGCGGATGCATGCCCCCCAGTCGTGGGAAGAAAGCGCCAAGCGGTGGCTGAGGGTGGAGAGCGTGCCTTCCACCCATACGGTGGGCATGGCGGATATGGGGCGGCTGGCGGTGTTGGAGGGGGCGGAGTATTGGGCCTGTGTTCGGGTGGAAACAGGGGGACTGGAGTGGGTCGTAGTCACCGCGTGCCGGCTCAGGAGGCAGCAGTCCAGGGGCCCGGCCTGCTACCGGGTGTTCCGGGAGTGCCTCAGTGAGCTGGGGCCGGTGCGCAGGGCGCACAGGCGCACGGCAGAGGACATCCCGCCGGCGCCGGCGGTCTTCGTGGAGGTCACGCGGCCGCCGGTGATCCAGGGGCAGGACGTCTGGCCCATAGCCCCGAGCAATATGTGGCAGGCTGAGCATGCAGCTGGCATGTGCAGGGCGCTGCAGGGTCACGCGGCGGCCCTCCCCAGGGCCCCGGCAGCGCAGTCCTCCAGCAACAGGCCGGCAGCCTCGCTAGCACTGCTGCATAGCGTGTCACGGGCGTGGTGCTGGGTTGTGGCGGCGTTGGAGCCCCACTCCTCGGCGCTGGGCCTGTACGATCGCGGAGAGGGCACGGTGCTCACGGTTCGCCCCGCCGACCTGGAGGCCCTGCACCTTAGTGCACTGAGTGGCGACGGGGGCGAAGCGGTGTACCTCCAAAGGACCGTGGCAGGCGCGGCCGCGACACGCTTCCGCCGGCAGAGCGGAGGAGATGCCCTCCGCCTGGTCATGGCGGAGAACATGGGGCCGTGGCTCCGGGCATTCTCCACGTCCAGGTGGAAGGTCGAGGGCGACCGGGAGAAGTTCGCCGACGCGTGGCGCCGCTGGGTGGAGGAGCAGTTTCCCGTGGGGGGAATGCTGCACCTGCCGCAGCCCCCAAGCGTGCCACCAGTACGGCCTGCAGCACCCCCGGCCGCGGCGGCGAGGCAGGCCCCAAAAGCGGCGCCCAAGCCGCCGCCCAAGAGGGGCCAGCCGCCTCAGTATGGCGGCTATGCCAACATTCGGTACGTGCTGCAGCACTTCGGTGGTGACTTGGCCACGGAGCAGCGTGGGACAAAGACGATCAACGTCTGCCCCTGGTCTCGGCTGGATGGGGCTGGTCACTGCACATGGGAAGCTGGCACGCACTGCCGGCCTACCCACCTCCACCCCAAGGACCTGCTGGACCACATCCAGCGGGACCATGCGACTGATCCGGCGCAACGGGACCAGGCGCTGGCCATGCTGGCTGGCGTTATGCCGGGGGGCCAGGCGGGGCCTTTCGCGTCGGCCCAGGCGGGGTCCAGAGCGCTCACGCTGCCCACGGGTGCCCGCCCTGCGGCGGAGCACGGGGCGTCGCCGTCGGCGGCACGATCTGGAGCGATTGGGTCTGCAGCACGGCGTGGGGCAGTGACTTCTACGGGGAGTACGGCGGCAAGTACATCCGGCGGACAGGCAGAGGGGGAGCCCGCCGCATCTGCCGGGTCTCGGCAGGCGACGACCGCCTCGAGCGGAGGCCCGCGGGGACAGGGGCCACCTCGTCGGCCGCCCGCGCCAGGTGCGGGTGGTCCCCCTGAACCTGCTGGTGGCCCCCCTCCGTCAGGTAATCCGGATCCGGCGGGGGGCCCCGATCCACACGTGCAGCCATGAAGGGGCCCCGCCTCCGACACCCGAGCGGCGGTGTCCTGGAACGTCCAGGGCTCGATGCCGGGGGACGGCGTACCAGTGGCACCAGGTATGCTCGACGGTGAAGCGGTGGCGGCGGGCATCATGAAGGCCGAGGGTGCCATCCTGGGCCTATTCCAGGAGACCGGCCTGCAGGACCCTCAAGGTATGGTGCACTTGGAGAACCAGTGGCGTCACCACGGGTATCATGCGTATTCAGGGGTGGATGCCCAGGCGGCGTCGGCGGCAGCGGTGCGTGGCGGGCTCTTGATTGCCCTTCGGGCGGACGTGTTCGCCGCGGAGGAAGTTCGAGATATCGTGGACATCGTGCCGGGCAAGGCCATGGCCCTCGATGTGGTGACCGCAGGTGGCACCCTCACGGTCATCAACGTCCACGGCCCGGGTAGCGGCGGCGACTCCTGGGCGTCTAAGGCGTTCTTCTGGGCTGACGTGGCCATGTACGCGGCGGCCACGAGCGCGGGTGGCACCAGGGCTGTGCTCCTCGGAGGGGACTTCAACGTGTGGCTGGAGTCCCCGTGGCACCCCACCACGAGGAGGTTCCAAGCCCTGTGGGAACAGTGTGGTTTCCACAGGGCAGGCCCGGCACGGGAGGAGGACAGGAGGCCCACGAGGGCAGGGCACCGACTGGACTCCCTACTGGACTCCTTCCTTCTAAACTCGCCTCTGGTCCCATGGGCGGCGCGTGAGCGCCCACACTTGGCGCCAGGGCGGTCTCCTGCGTCACTGGGGTCGGATCATGGCCCTGTGGTGCTGGACATCCCGCTAGCGGTGGCCGGCAAAGAGAGGGTCACCAGGATGGCCTACTCGCACGCTCAAGGCAGGCTGCATGCCATACGCCCGGACTCCCCGGGGGTTCGTGAGGCGGCAGCGGCAGTACTGAAGCGGTACCCAGAACCCCATGGCTAGGGCAGGGCATACAACCGGTCTCCGGTCCACCAACCCCATGCACGGAAGGGAAGAACAGTCTCCGGTCCACTAACCCCATGTACGGAAGGCGCCCGTTGACGCCCGGTGCGAGCCCGACGGGAGCGTGCCCCGTGCCGTAAAGCCCCGCATCGGCAACCGATGCACCGCCAGCGGAGATTTATATATCAGAATATCAGGAATCAACAGGGTTTCATTTTCATATTGTTTCCGTCAGTTTTTACGCTTCCGTTCTGATATTCACTGTTTTGACAGCTGGCGGTTAGCTCGCGACTTTAGCGTAACCGCCTGTTTAACTGTTATATACAGATATTTTAGCGCAAATCGTGACGAAGACTCTAAAGTCTTCAGGAATTGCATTGATGCATCCGCAATTTCTACATCTTACACTCGCAACCTTAATCCGAATTTTTCAGGATGTCGAAATCGGATTTTCGACTTCGACATCCCCGCACTTGATTTGACCTCTTTCGAGTGGACCTACGTGTTTCCCTATGCATGAATCAACTTTCCTTTTGTCTTGCCCTCCATTTGTCTTAAAGATATGGGCAAAACAAAGTTGATTCGTGAGGCCACTTGTGAGGGTCATATCTCGTGCCGCCTGCGAGGAATGACAATAAGGAAACGTGGGATGTATTCACAATACTCCCGACGTAATTTAGGAAGCATTATATGCCTTGCGTCTCCACACGTGCGCGCTAGCGTAATGGATCATGGTCAAGAGGGTAGAGTTTGCGTTATAACTCTTTGGCCATGATATTGCGTGCGTTAAGATAACCTTCGAGTGTAGCGCGCGAGTGTTGGTGTTGCATAGGAACTCTCCTTGAGTTCCTATGAGCGATTGACACAAAGTTATGCCCTTGGAGGGGCATGACATATCGTGGGGGGAGCTACCTTTTTGGGCAATATGTGGTATGTGCCATGTGTTGTGTTGCGTGCCCATTTGGCGGGTCCATCGCTCCAAGCCAAACCCGCCAATGGACCTCATATTGCGCAAGCCCCTTCTCCATACTCCCCACGATCAATTGCAAGCCTAACCTTCGTGGAGGAAAGCTTGAGTGGCGATCCCAAAGCGATGCGTTGGGAGCAAGGTGTGTGTTTTGCAATTTTCCATATTTTCATGTGCCCACTTGGGAAGTAGCGCTCGTAACCTTTCAAAGCGCCCCAAGTGGAGCACATATATTGAATGGAAGGTCATTGGTGTCAAGTCATTGTGTTTAGAAGGATTAGTTGATTGCACGATCCAAGCCGAAGATATTATAATATAATTGTGCACCTCTCAAGGCACTTTTGTGTGTCTTTGTGCCAATTTTGCCGTTTTTGGCCCGTCATGATGTCAAGTGGTGACCGTGTATCTGAACGTTGCGCTGAATTGACATCATGACCCAAGTATGTTATGAGGGTACATACTTCGGTGCCCAACATATCTTGGACCCGGCGAATAACTCTTCTTGGGCTTGGCATACTGTGGCCGCCATGTTGGCGATTTGGGACTATCCCAAATCATGGGCTCACTTGGCGACCCTGCCATTCCCGAAACCGGAGGAGTTGGGCGACGCCCAAAAGATATGTTGGACACATATGACTTAATACCAATCCTATGGCACACTCCGGTCCAAGTCGGACATATGCCTCATTTGCCCCAACCATGAGTGTGCGCATTTTCGGCCATTTTGAGCAATTTTCCACATTTTCTGCCCGCCGTGCACTATGTTCAGCCCACCCGTGCACGCCGGACGCATGGACCAATGGACGATATGTGACATGGGTGTTATGCATATTGGTCCCCATGGTTCACACACCACGTGGGCGAAGCGAAGCAACCTTCGTTAAGGTGCTAGCCCAAAGTGAGTGTGGGCAATTTTGCCATTTTTGCATTTGTGGACCCAATTGGGATTGTCACCACGCCAAGTGGCATTGAGATCTTCGCGAGCCAAGGGCATGGAAGTCTTGGTTGGGTTCCCGGTGGATGGCGTATGGAATGGTGGATCCGATCTCCAAGCCAGCGTGGAGATATACTATTGGGAGCACCCCCGAATTTTGGCTCATTTCGAGCAGCCAAAATGACCCCCTTCTGGGACCCCAATTTCACCCCCCCGTGTGGTCAATTGGCGGCCCCATATCTCTATGCCCACAGGGAGCCCGGACCTAATTCCAAGTTGTACACTCAGATATCAGTCCTAGATCCTGCCTCCTACCCTGTGAGCCATTGGCCTTGCCCTGGCCGGGCGAGCCACGCGTGAGTGTGATGCCAATTTTGGTGATTTTGGCATCATGACCCCACTTGACGTACCCGTGGTGCCTTGATGCCGGGACCTCAGAGGGAACCAGGTTGGGTGAGGGCTCCAGGGAGTTCGTACTCTGAGGGCATAGGGTCAGTTGCCTCGTCCCTACCTCTGGCGGGTCCGGACGAGGGGTCAATTTTGGAGATTTTTAAGCTAATATCAGTTTGGGCTGAAACAGCCCATTTTCAGCTACCAACTCCTAGGGGATAATGGCGGAGCCATATCTCTAGCTCAGAGAGGAGTTGGAACCTGCCGTCAAGGGAGCATGGGGAGCCACTGTCAGTTGGCCTTGGAGCCTCTGGGTTTCGAGGAACTCGCCTGTGGCTAGGCGGGACACCTCCCCCATTGGCCGGGTTTCAGGGTCCGGACTGAGCAGGGCATGGGTTGTGTTTGAGCCCCCGCCCCCACCAGCCACTGAGAGGGTCGGACCTGGGATTGGGATATGAGTTGGGACTGAGTGTCTATTGTCCTATGGTGCCCTTACCCCAGTCCAGTGTTAACCCCATGTGTACATATCCTGATGTGTTGCTGTACATACTTTTGTTCCCTTGTTTCAGAGTGGCAAGGATCCTGAAACGCTTTGTCACATGACACGAGCGTATTGATGCCCTTGTGAGCGTAGTGCTTTGCCTGCCTGCTCACCTGTGCGTGTCACCGCAGCGTCCCGTGGCCGGCCCCCCACGGGAACGCGTCAAAAGCGTTTCACCGCCGCGGGGTTACCCATCCCTCGCGTGCCACTCGGGGCGACCAACCCCGAGCAGCGAGGCGCAGCAGCTTGCAGCTCGCAGCTTGCAGCGCAGCTCAGCGGCTCGCAGCGCCGCCCAGCGACAGCGCCGAGTTCGTCACGGAGCCCGCAGCGCCGTCCAGAGCATCGCCCTGACCGCGCCGCGACCGTGAAGGAGGTGCACAGACCGGGACTCCTGCATCAGCGAGTCCCATCGGCCGACCAGCAAGGCCGCGTCAACCACCCCCACAACCACCGGCTGACCAGCACCAGCCGCACTCCTAGTCCGGTGCTGCAGCACCCGCCCCAACATACACCACCAGGACCAGTTCGTTGAGCGGAACGAGTGCACACCAAGGACCTCAAGACCAACTACGCCCCCGCTGCCATGGTGAATTGGCAAGAAGCGGCTAGGACGTGGCCGCAGCCCCACCCCCATGCAGTGCGCCTGCTGCGTGGGTTGGTTTGGGACCAGCACTACCGCCACAGCCACCCCCAGTGCGAAGGCGGCATGCCCGGGAGCTTCGAGCTCGGCACGGACATGGCCCCCAACCGCCTGCAGGCCGTGGAGGACTGGCTGCGGGCGGAAGGGTTTGCCTTCTGCTTCCAGCAGAGGCGCTGGAGGACCTGGACCCGGCCGGACAGGCCCGGCGAAGGGCTGCGCCCCGACGGGATTGAGGAGGACGAGAACTCCAACGAGTACCCGTCGGGCGCCTCGATCAACGTCTCCATGTGGGACATGATCGAGAAGAACTTCCCGGAACCGGGGAGCGAGCGCAGGCTGCAGGGCAGCAGCAGCGCGTTATCGGGGAAGGAGAAGCGGTCCGCCCGGGACAGGAAGCAGGACCAGAAGTGGCGGGAGTACCAGGAGTCCCTGGCCGCCGAAGCCGCCCAAGGCGCCAAGGGCGGAACCCCAGCCCCCAGTCCCCAACGGGCCAATGGTGCTCATCACCCCGGCCACGCCACCCTCGGCGACTTCATCCAAGTCGCCAAGCAGACCAAGGCCAAGCCCCGTCCGCTGCTCCTGAGGCCCCAGCAGGCCCCAGCAGGCCCCAGCAGCGACGTGGAGTCGGCCCACCGCGGGAGGATGCCGGCCAACCAGGCCAGCTCCAGCGGCAGCGTCGCTCCCCACCAAAGGGATGTGGCGCGCGCCTGCGAGCGCACCTGTGGGGTGCCCTGCAACCTTCGGGTTGCCCGGCAACGGACCACGCAGCAGAATGGTGCCTTGGAGGGCGCCGTCGGCATCGCCCATGAGGAGGCCACCGAGTGGGGCAGAGGCATGGGCTACCACGCCTCGACCGTTGCAGCCATCGCGACCGGTCTCACGGCTGCGGCCGCCCATGAGGCAGTGGCTGCCCGGATCAGGGCAGCCGACGAGGAAGCCCGCCTGACGCAGGAGGCCATTGCCTGCAAGGAGGCCGAGGTGAGGGCGCTGGAAGAGGCGCTTGCCCAAGAGAGGGCAAAGAATGAGGCAGAGGAAAGGGCCCACGCCGAAGCGACGGCCAAGGCCCAGGCGGACGCCGTCAAGAAGGACGCCATCGAGGCCGCGCGACGGAAGGTCGCTGAGGAGAGGGCCAAGACGGAGGCGGAGCTGGCGGCGTTGGAAGCGGACAAGGCTCGGCTGCAGCAGGCCCGGGAAGCCGAAGCGGCTCGTGCCCGGGAGGAAGCCGAAGCGCGAGCTGCCGCAGCCACAGCCGCCGCAATGGAGGAGGCAGAGGCCAAACTCCGCCGCGAGACTCCCGCGGGAGGATCACGAGTGGAGACCCTTCGAAAGCTTTTCGAAGGGGACGCCTCCTCCAAGATGACGCTGGAAAAGGCCGACACGGGCAGCAGTGGGAGCAGTGGCCCCACCGCCCACCGACGGAGGAAGGGTAAGGGGAAGACCCCCGAGAGGCCACGGAGGCCAGCGGGCGGACACCCCCACGACAGTCACCCCTTCTTCACCGCCAGTGACGGGGATGAACGAGGCCGCCGACATCGCCAAGTGGTGGCTTGGACGGGCGGAGGAGGCGGAGACGTCTCCATGGAACCGGAAGGTGAGGATGAGGATCTCCCTCCTCCCTACCGGAGCTCGGAGTCTTCCGAGACCGAGACGCCCAGGTGGGGCGACATGGCCGAGGATGACGACATGGACTTCGGCATCACGAAGAAGCGCCCATCCTCGGAACCACCGAGGCGACCCAGCGGAGACCCACCGGGACCCCCTGGCGGAGGACCATCAGGACCCCCTGGAGGACGCCCACCAAGTGGACCCCCTGGAGGCGGACCACCGGGCGGGGGAGGACCCCCTGGACCGGGCGGACCCGGCCGAGGCCCTCCTGGAGGACCCCCTGGGGACCCCGACGACCCACCGGGGAACGGCGACCCGGATACCACCTGGCGGTGGATTGTCTACCTCCGCAGGAGGGTCCAGTTCCTCGAGCGCGAGGTAGACACGGGCAAGGGCGAGATGACTCGCATTGCCAGGGTCGCCGCGCGCGCTCAGAGAGAGCTGGACATCGCCAGGGGCGAGACCAAGTCGCTGAACAAGGTCATCAGCGGCCTGCAGTAGAGGCTGGACGCGCTGGAAGCCCGTGGGAGCGTCGGCAGCGACCACCCACCCCTGGAGTCTGGCTCGTCGGATGACGGCTGGGGACCCGGACCAGGTCCACGCAGACCCGACGCCCCCGGCGGAGCCCCCAGGAGTCCCCCCAGCGCCAGTGCCCCCTCTCTCACCGCCCCCTCTCACCACAGCGCGGGCCGCCGCAACGAGCGCGTGCCGCCCGGCAGTGGCAGTGAGGATTGGCGTGATGAGTGGCTCAGTTCGGACTACCGCAATCGCCGTGCTCCACCGCGGACACCAGTAAGCCCCCGGCGCCCGGCACCAGCCCCGGAGCCAATCCCCATGGCTGGTGGACGTTATGGTGGACTCAGGGAT
This sequence comes from Eutreptiella sp. 'Long Island Sound 2002', assembly GCA_964036045.1. NCBI lineage: Eukaryota > Euglenozoa > Euglenophyceae > Eutreptiales > Eutreptiaceae > Eutreptiella > Eutreptiella sp. 'Long Island Sound 2002'. The sequence goes on from OZ038382.1 coordinate 111,119,490, forward strand.
GAGGTCCCCAGAGGAGACGTGGAGTGGGATGTCGGTGAAGGTGAGGACCTGGATCTGGACCTGGAGGAGTTCGACATCAGCCCGCCGCGTGGTGTACGACGGGAGGCGGCTGAACGCAGCCGCCGGCGCCGTGCTGAGGAGGCATACATGGAAGGAGTACGGCGTGAACATCTGGGTTCAGCGTACATGGAGGAACCGCGGCGTAGCCACAGGGATTCCATGGAGGAGATGGACGTGGCGGCCGTGGGAGTCCGTGGGAGAGGCCAATGGGAACCTCGGTCGACCCCGCGGCCGGCGTTCATGGTCTCTAAGGCCGCGGATGCCGCCGTGTGGGAAGACTTGAAGGACATCAAGCCCCCCATGTACGACGGCAACCCCCTCAACCTTGACCGCTTCTTGGAGAAGCTGGACGATTGGGGGGTAACCGTTACTGAGGACATGCATCCCGCTGATGCGGAGAAGTATGTCTTCAGACGGTTCAGGTACCGCCTGCCGGAAGTGCTCGGAGAGCTATACTTCGTGGCGACCAAGGAGGGGAAAATCAAGACCCTCAAGGAAGCCAAGAAGTGGCTCAACGAGCAGGAGCGGGTGGACGCTCCGCAGGTGGCTGCCAAGCGGTGGAAGTCCATCAAGCTTCAGCATGATGGACGGGAGATTCGCCTACGGGACTGGCGAGACTTCCGAGGGCATTACACCCTCTTCCGCCGCAACGTGGAGGATTGGAACGAGGGTGACGAGCAGGCTCGCCTGCTCTCCATGCTGCCGGAAGCATGGATCAAGAGGGTCACCAAGGAGGAATCCAAGCAGGCCAAGTGCAACCACACGGTCAAGATGATGCTCCCCAAAGAGTATCATACGAACGTGGTGGCTTGGACGAGGAAGAACGTGGCCCGGGATGTCAAACGGCACTCCCTGCGGAACGCTCTCCTCATCACCGTCTCGGGCGATCGCGAGAAGACCGCGATGTGGCGCCTTGACGAGTGCGAGTTGAGCGGCCAGACCATCCGTCTGCAGGCCATCCCGGCGCGTATGAGCTGCGACGAGATCCTGGAGTGGGTCGGAGAGGAGGTGCTCAAGGAGTACCGGAACCTCCACCACACCCGCGGGTTGAGGCCCGGCGACCGCGACGTCAACTACGTTGGCGAGGGACCTGGCGGGGAAGCTGCCATGGACCCAGCGGGAGCTGACGGCGATGAGACTCTCGTCGACGATGACGACGACGATGAGCCCGCCGAGATGACCGTTTGCGCCTTCGTGCCCAACAACCTGAGCGCGGGGAACAACCGGGGAAGCTGGAAGCCCCTGCAGCCGGGTTGGAAGAAGAAGGAGAAGAGGGACCCTCGCCGCATTGGCGACCCTGCGCTGTCCTTTGGGGAGTTCATACGAGCTCACCCGCAGGGCTGTTTCGTGTGTTATGGGAGGAAGAAAGGCTTCAACCATGACCACCGAACATGCCCCACCAACAAGGCCGACACGGAGGCTTACAGGAAGGCGCACGGGTCGAAGAAGCGTGCGCCCGCGGGTATCCGGGAAGCCAAGGTGGAGGTGGACAGGGACGAGCTCTCCAAGCTGGTGTCGCAGGGGACCGAGTTGGCCAAGGAGATCCAGGAGATCAAGAGGAACTGGGTCCCCAGGTCGGACAACAAGAACAAGGAGAACAACCAGAACGACCAGAACAAGGACAAGGACAAGAAGCCTACTCGTAAGGGAAGGAAGAAGGGCGTCAACGAGGTTGATGCGGAGGAGAACACCCCTTCTTCCACAACCGACGCCCCCTAGCGGAGCCCCTGCAGCCAAGGGCCCCAGCTAGGGCGGTCGCAGGATGGTGACGTGGGAAGCGCCGAACCATCCCAGTCGGGAGTCGATAAGCACAAAGGGACTGCCGCGGGCGGAAGGCCCGGTCCGGCACCCAGTCGCGGAGGCGGGGTGAGGGTAAGTGAAGGCACGAACCCTTGCACTCGTCCGTCCTTCGCGACCAAGAATGTGTTTGATGTACTACAAGATCTATCCGAGAGTATCGGAGGATCACCCGGACCGCAGCTGGATGCTGCAGATGGGCAGCCTGAGCCCATTGTCCACGACCTGCACCAGTCGCTTGTTGAGCTTCTGGAACGGCCGGAGATCCTGAGTTTGCACGCCGTGCGCCGTGTCGGTCGCGAGCGGCAGTTGCATCTTAAGGTCCGTGCCTTATGCGGGGAAGTGGAAAAGGTTTTCGACGTGTTGGTCGACACGGGAGCTCAAGTCAGCTTGGTCAAGGCTGGCCTACTTCCACCAGAGTGTCTGACCGACAGTCGGAAACCTGTCAGGCTGAAGGTGGCGAACGGCCAGTACATGGTAGGAGGCACGAAGGAAGCGGCCATTGGGCTGCAGTTCGTGAACCATCGTGAGCTGAGCCGCCCAGACCTCGGCAAGGAAATCCTCCTGCACGGTCGCTTCTACGAGGCCGAGATGGACTGGGACATGATCGTTGGGTACGACTTCATGATGGAGACGGACTCCGGCGTCCTCCCGGCCCAGGCCTCCATGACCCTGTACCAGGACGACCAGCTCTCGTGGCTTTCGTCACCTGAGCACCATGTGGAATGCCAATGGATCCAGCCCGAACGCAATCAGCTCAAAGTGGCCGCGCTGGACACTGAGCCAACTGGTCCTGCAAACCAGGAGTACGGCGTAATGCCGGAAGTGGCGAGCCGAGTTGTCGCGGACTTGGGAGCTTCGGATCTGGCCCTGGATGCGTTCTCTTCAGGAACCTCCGCCCATCTGCGGGTGTGTGAGAAGTACTGGAGCGCCCAGGACTCCTCGTGGAAGAAGCACTGGGGTCCGCATCAGGGCTTGATGTGGATCCATTGCCCTCGAAGGGACATTCCAAGAGCGATAGCGAAGATTCGCAAGGACCGCTCCAAGGCAGTGCTGGTTGTTCCTATGGGATGCACCGAGGAGGAAAGTACCCGACATTGGGTAGCCTCATTGACCAACATGACCTTAAACAAGGTCGTCCTACCGGCTGGAGAGAGTGTCTATCAGGACGCTAAGGGACAGCCCATGCCACCCCAGAGATGGCCAACAGAATTCCACTATGTGGATGGGGGCCTTGATCAGGCCGGCGCCACGGATTTCGTGTGTGTCAACCGCATCGTAGCGGAGCCTTGGAGGCAATGCTTTGCGGTTCCCCCTGTTGACATCGGAGAATCGGAAGACCCCCTCACTGAAGAGGAGCTGGATCTGGTTCAGGGGTATATGGATCAGCCCTTTCACGACTGGGGAAACCAGTGTGAGGGCAAGGGCCAGGACAGAGCCTGGTGGGAAGTGGACTCCATCGTCTTCGGTTCCTATGATGGGAACACCTTCGTACAGAGGGTGCTGGATCACATGTCCAGCCAGGACGAGCCGCCTGGCGGTAACCCACCCACCTATGGCGATCTATTCCGAGGCAAGACCAGAGATGGCCCTTTGGGCCACCTGGGAAGACCGCCTGAGCCGAAGACGAGCGGGGTCGCTACCCCTCAAGTAAGCTCCGTGGTCCAGGTGCCCGGAAAAGCCAAGGCGGAGTCCGATGATTGCCCCAAGATTCAGGCATTGAGGGCCAGGCTGAAGCAGAAGTATGGTGATACCTTCTTCAGCGGTAAGCCTGTGTTTCCCCCACCGGTGCGTGGACCGTATGGCGAGGCCAAGATACGACTGAAGCAGGACCCCCGTGTGTATCGTCACCGGGAGTTGGCCCTAAGGGGCGAGAGGAAAGAGGCCATGGAGAAGATCCTCCGTGACTTCATCCAGAGAGGCTGGCTCGAGCCGTGCCACTCCGAATGGGCCTCTCCGTGCTTCGTCGTCCCCAAGAAGGTTGCCGGTGAGTGGCGGCTCGTGGTCGACTACCGCGGCCTGAACGCCCAAACGCAGCATGACAGCTATACGCTGCCCCTCATTGAGGACATGCTGCAAAAACAACACCGGCGGAGGATCTTCACGGTGATTGACCTGAAACATGGTTATCATCAGATGCCTCTCGCCGAGGAGTCCCGTGCCTGCACAGCCATGAGCACCCCACTTGGACCTCTCCAGTGGAAGGTGATGCCCATGGGCGTTACCAACGGCAATGCGGCTTTTCAGCGGATGCTGGAGAACCTGCTTGAGCCGGTGCGTGACTGTGCGGACCCCTTCGTGGACGACGTGATCATCGCGTCCGGGGACCCCAGTATGAGCTACGAGGAGCTCCTGGAGGCACATGAAAGGGACGTCACTCGAGTGCTGGACCTCCTGGTTCGGCACAAACTCACGGGCAGCAGTGACAAGGCCACCATTGCAGTAAGCGAGGTGGTCTTTGCTGGCCACGTAGTCGGGAACGGGCAGCGAAAGCCCATACCTGGCAAGGTGGCTGCGATTGAGCACTGGGAAAAGCCGGAAACGGTCTATGAGCTACGGGCGTATCTGGGGTTCTGCAATTACTACTCGGGGTATATCAAGATGTATGCCGAGTATGCAGCCCCCATGACGACCATGCTCAAGGGCAACCGAGAGGAGACCAAGAAGGGGTCCAAGAAGGCTCTGGTCTGGGATGCTGATTGCGACCGTGCCTTTGAGGGGATGAAGCAGGCGCTGCTATCCGCACTGGGTCTGCACCTCGTGGATCCCGACCGAGGATTCGTCCTGCGCACCGACGCTTCCGACTACGCCGTAGGCGCTGTGTTGGAGCAAGTGCTTGACGATGGGAGGCACGTGCCCGTGGCCTTCTGGAGCCGAGTCCTGGCGGAAGGCCAGAGACGGACGTGGACGCCCCGAGAAAAGGAGGCGTATGCCATCGTCATGGCTCTCAGGAAATGGGCTGGGTACATAGCCCTCCATCCCGTCACCGTCTGCACCGACCATCAGAGTCTGCAGTCGTGGCACAAGGAGCACGTGGACACCCCCTCTGGTCCCGCCTCCCGACGGGCAAGATGGCATGAGACCTTGGCCAAGTTCGACTTCACGGTTGTGTATATTCCTCGGAAGGATAACACCGTGGCGGACTGTCTCAGTAGGTGGGCCTATCCCGCCAGCAAGGGCATGACGGATATCTCTGCCCATGGCGATGAGGCTGAGACCGCTGAAGCCAAGAAGATCATTGAGATGGAGCGCCTGATGGAGGAGGAGGGTATTAAATGCTTCGTCGTCATGGCTGCGGATGCCCCCCTCGGAAAGAGGGTGAGCAGAGCGGTCAGAGTACTTGCCCCTGAGGGAGCTGAGTCCGACAAGCACCTCTTCCCGGAGTCTTGCCTCCAGGACGACTGGACCGACGACTACGCCAAGTCTGAGGCCTTTGCGGCCCAGTATAGGGCTGTGACCGACCCTGATGACGGGCAGAAGTGGCCAAAGGGGCTGACTGAGGAAGATGGCAAGCTCTACCGGAATGGTAAGCTGCTAGTACCGGAGTCCCGAGTGCTTGAGCTGTGTGAAGCTTGGCACCACCACATGCTGCACCCAGGGGTCAAGAAGCAAGCCCCTGACATGCAGCGCCGGTTGGAGATCGACCACATCGTTCTCTACACCGCCATCAAGAAGGTCAGGAAGGGTTGCTCGGTCTGTCAGGCCTGCGATCCCGATAACCGGAACGTCAAGGGAGAAGCCCAATGGACCCCGGTTCCTGACCAGCCCATGGAGAGCGTGGCCATGGACGTCTTCTCCATGCCCGAAGTGCACATTGGCAAGGAGACCTTCGACTGTGTGGTTCTTTGTGTGGATCGCCACAGTGGCTACGTAGTAGCCGTTCCGGCACGCAAAAAGGGGTTGCTTGCCAAGGAAGTGGCAGTCATGATGATTCGTCATTGGCTGACCGTCTTCGACATCCCCCGCACCATTTGCAGTGACCGAGGGCCCCAGTTTCCTGGTGGCTGGTTCAAGGCTATGTGTTCCCTCATGGGAATACGTCATGCCAAGAGCGTCGCCTATCTCAGCCGGTCTAGCGGCCGTGCTGAAGTGGCTGGAGGGCAGCTGTTCGAGAAGCTGCGCAAGATTCACATCACCAATCCACGGCGGAACTGGTTTGAGGAGATGTGGCCTGCTCTGAAGGCCCATCATGACACCCCCACGCCGGGTGGTTTGTCCCCTCACCAGATTCTGTTTGGCAGGGACCCCCTTGGTCGGGGACTTCCCTTGTCTGGTGATGGTATGGCGATGGACGCCAAAGAATTCTTCGCGCGGCAAGAGCAAACGGCGCGGGACATCCGCCAGCAGCTCGAGAAGGAGCATGCTGAGCGTCAGAAGTCCGCCCCGAGCTCAACAGCGCAGAAGTTCAGGGTGGGAGACCCGGTGTGGGTGATCAGACCCCGCCCTATGGGCACCCACCGCACCAAGACCTGGTTCACACCCGGAGAGGTGGTCTGCAGGATTGGTGAGGACACCTACCGCATCAAGGTGGGTCACGGACAGTTCTGGGAGCGCCACGAGAGTCAACTCCGTGTGCGGGAACCCGACCTCCGTGGCCAGCATGTGTCCCTGAGCTACGCCGCACATGAGGCTGATTCGGACGACGACTATGCTGAGCAGGACGACTATACAGTCGAGAAGATCCTGGCTCAGCGTCCGAAAGACTCGGCACCCGGAGGTCTGGAGTTCAAGGTTCGTTGGCGAGGCTATGGGCCGTCCCACGACACCTGGGAACCCGTCTCCTCATTCGTGCCGCGGGTCAATACTCCCTTCATGGAGTACATCCGCAAGCACAAGACCAAGATCCATGTCTCGGACTTGGCAGCACTCACCCGGGCGATTGCAGCCAGGGGTGCCTGATCAGCGCCCTGGGCTCTCCCCTGATGCATTATGAGCGCTTGTGAGGCCGACGGATCGTCCCTTACTGGGTTGCTCCCTTCCATCTTCCGGTGACCTGCCATCAGAGTGGCCATATACCCCCCCTGCTGAATCCAGAGGAGGATGGCCCCTCTCTTCTTCTATTCGTCACTCCCCACCTGCTGAATCCTTGGGAAACCAGGTGAGCGACTGACCTTCATATTTTCTGAGCTCTTGGGGCCTTGAAGCCCATACGACGTTGCGCAACGGATGCCGCTGTCATCGGCATTGCGATTTTTTTTGGTGTGTGGTCTGGTTCCATGGCACTTGCGGAATCCAGACCAGTCGACGTGTGTCAGCTGACTATATATGGCCTGAAGTCAGGCGTTTTCTTGTCCACCCTCCTGCATTTGCCTTATCCTAGCCAGGGCGTGGTTTGGCACTCTGTCCAGAGTGTGTTTGCACGCCTGTTTACCTGATTTTTGCTTATCTTTCTGTCCCCCACGATATGTGCATCTGTATGTTAACTGTGGTCAGCCCATCATCGAGTTATGGACTGTTTTTTTCCCCTGAGGGGATGCGAATCGACTACGAAGGCGCCCTGAGTCGCCGTTTACATGTTTTTACATAGGGTCCAGCTTGGACCAGTACCAAAGTACAGATTCTACTGTATGAGTGCCTGTGATACCGTGTGCCCTATTCGCTGTGATGTGGAGATCCTGATGGCGCCAGGCAGGAAGCCCAGTTGCCTGACTACACTCCCAGCGGTCCGCCACTGTCAGTCCCGGTGTGAGCCTACCGACCCGCAGACGCACTTGCAGTCGGATGGCGGCCTCCGGTGCTCCTGACCTCGGTCAGTCTGCCTGGGAAACTGGTGGTTTGAGGAGTCGACGCCTCCGCCCACACTGCATGAGGACTCCCTCATGTATGGCCTTTCCTGGCAATAGGGCGAGGGAAAAGACGGCGTTGATGCCCGATCCCTTAAGGAGGAGCTCGTTCGGCTGTACCACTCTGGACTCGCGTCGTATGGATATGGACATGGTGCGCCCGAGGAAGGACCCGTGGGGACTCTCCCCCAGCCGGCGGGCCTTGGGAAGCTTGGGGTAGCCTGATGGATCTTTGTGGTCGCTTTCGACCTGTGGGACCACCTCGGTCGTCGTGTGACGCCTATGTTGGACGTGTATGCCACTGCCACTGTGGTGGTGACCGTCGCAGCCGGCACCCGGTGCGCCTTGTATGGGTTAACGGGTCCTTTGGATGCCGAACAATCGCCGCCAGGACCCTGGACTTGATACTTGATACTATACTTGCAGTTACTAACAGCTAAAGCATCATACCTGTTTCACCGTGGGATCGCGATGGGCAACGCAGACCAGCCTGAAGTGAGGATGGACACCCCCCCCCCTTCAGGGGATGGTCCTGGGTACCCGCTGCCATGCGTGGGTGTTATCGAGCCCCCCCCAGGGTTTGCTCTAAGGAGGGGGGTGAAGCGGTACCCAGAACCTTATGGCTAGGGCAGGGCATACAACCCGTCTCCGGTCCACCAACCCCATGCACGGAAGGGAACACCGGTCTCCGGTCCACTAACCCCATGTACGGAAGGCGCCCGTTGACGCCCGGTGCGAGCCCGACGGGAGCGTGCCCCGTGCCGTAAAGCCCCGCATCGGCAACCGATGCACCGCCAGCGGAGATTTATGTATCAGAATATCAGGAATCAACAGGGTTTTATTTTCATATTGTTTCCGTCAATTTTTACGCTTCCGTTCTGATATTCACTGTTTTGACAGCTGGCGGTTAGCTCGCGACTTTAGCGTAACCGCCTGTTTAACTGTTATATACAGATATTTTAGCGCAAATCGTGACGAAGACTCTAAAGTCTTCAGGAATTGCATTGATGCATCCGCAATTTTCACATCTTACACTCGCAACCTTAATCCGAATTTTTCAGGATGTCGAAATCGGATTTTCGACTTCGACATCCCCGCACTTGATTTGACCTCTTTCGAGTGGACCTACGTGTTTCCCTATGCACGAATCAACTTTCCTTTTGTCTTGCCCTCCATTTGTCTTAAAGATATGGGCAAAACAAAGTTGATTCGTGAGGCCACTTGTGAGGGTCATATCTCGTGCCGCCTGCGAGGAATGACAATAAGGAAACGTGGGATGTATTCACAATACTCCCGACGTAATTTAGGAAGCATTATATGCCTTGCGTCTCCACACGTGCGCGCTAGCGTAATGGATCATGGTCAAGAGGGTAGAGTTTGCGTTATAACTCTTTGGCCATGATATTGTGTGCGTTAAGATAACCTTCGAGTGTAGCGCGCGAGTGTTGGTGTTGCATAGGAACTCTCCTTGAGTTCCTATGAGCGATTGACACAAAGTTATGCCCTTTGAGGGGCATGACATATCGTGGGGGGAGCTACCTTTTTGGGCAATATGTGGTATGTGCCATGTGTTGTGTTGCGTGCCCATTTGGCGGGTCCATCACTCCAAGCCAAACCCGCCAATGGACCTCATATTGCGCAAGCCCCTTCTCCATACTCCTCACGATCAATTGCAAGCCTAACCTTCGTGGAGGAAAGCCTGTGTGGCGATCCAAAAGCGATGCGTTGGGAGCAAGGTGTGTGTTTTGCAATTTTCCATATTTTCATGTGCCCACTTGGGAAGTAGCGCTCGTAACCTTTCAAAGCGCCCCAAGTGGGGCACATATGTGGAATCGGAGGTCATTGGTGTCAAGTCATTGTGTTTAGAAGGATTAGTTGATTGCACGATCCAAGCCGAAGATATTATAATATAATTGTGCACCTCTCAAGGCACTTTTGTGTGTCTTTGTGCCAATTTTGCCGTTTTTGGCCCGTCATGATGTCAAGTGGCGACCGTGTATCTGAACGTTGCGCTCAATTGACATCATGACCCAAGTATGTTATGAGGGTACATACTTCGGTGCCCAACATATCTTGAACCCGGCAAATAACTCTTCTTGGGCTTGGCATACCGTGGCCGCCATGTTGGCAATTTGGGACTATCCCAAATCATGGGCTCACTTGGCGACCCTGCCATTCCCGAAACCGGAGGAGTTGGGCGACGCCCAAAAGATATGTTGGACACATATGACTTGATACCAATCCTATGGCACACTCCGGTCCAAGTCGGACATATGCCTCATTTGCCCTGACCATGAGTGTGCGCATCTTCGGCCATTTTGAGCAATTTTCCACATTTTCTGCCCGCCGTGCACTATGTTCAGCCCACCCGTGCACGCCGGACGCATGGACCAATGGACGATATGTGACATGGGTGTTATGCATATTGGTCCCCATGGTTCACACACCACGTGGGCGAAGCGAAGCAACCTTCGTTAAGGTGCTAGCCCAAAGTGAGTGTGGGCAATTTTGCCATTTTTGCATTTGTGGACCCAATTGGGATTGTCACCACGCCGAGTGGCATGGAGATCTTTGGGAGCCAAGGGCATGGGTGTCTTCGTTGGTTTCCCGGTGGATGGCGTATGGAATGGTGGATCCGATCTCCAAGCCAGCGTGGAGATATACTATTGGGAGCACCCCCGAATTTTGGCTCATTTGGAGCAGCCAAAATGACCCCCTTCTGGGACCCCAATTTCACCCCCCCGTGTGGTCAATTGGTGGCCCCATATCTCTATCCCCACAAGGAGCCCGGACCTAATTCCAAGTTGTACACTCAGATATCAGTCCTAGATCCTGCCTCCTACCCTGTGAGCCATTGGCCTTGCCCTGGATGGGCGAGCCACGCGTGAGAGTGATGCCAATTTTGGTGATTTTGGCATCATGACCCCACTTGACGTACCCGTGGTGCCTTAATGCCGGGACCTCAGAGGGAATCAGCTTTGGTGAGGGCTCCAGGGAGTTCGTACTCGAAGGGCATAGGGTCAGTTGCCTCGTCCCTACCTCTGGCGGGTCCGGACGAGGGGTCAATTTTGGAGATTTTTAAGCTAATATCAGTTTGGGCTGAAACAGCCCATTTTCAGCTACCAACTCCTAGGGGATAATGGCGGAGCCATATCTCTAGCTCAGAGAGGAGTTGGAACCTGCTGTTGAGGGAGCATGGGGAGCGACTGTTGGTTGGCCTTGGTGCAGCTTGGTTCCGCGGAAATCGCCTGTGGCTAGGCGGGACACCTCCCCCATTGGCCGGGTTTCAGGGTCCAGACTGAGCAGGGCATGGGTTGTGTTTGAGCCCCCGCCCCCACCAGCCACTGAGAGGGTCGGACCTGGGATTGGGATATGCGTTGGGACTGAGTGTCTATTGTCCTCTGATCCCCTTACCCCAGTCCAGTCTTAACCCCATGTGTACATATCCTGATGTGTTGCTGTACATACTTTTGTTCCCTTGTTTCAGAGTGGCAAGGATCCTGAAACGCTTTGTCACATGACACGAGCGTATTGATGCCCTTGTGAGCGTAGTGCTTTGCCTGCCTGCTCACCTGTGCGTGTCACCGCAGCGTCCCGTGGCCGGGGCCTCACGGGAACGCGTCAGTACTGCAGAAGGCCTGCAAGGATCGGCGGCTACAGGCGTGGCTCTCGTCGGACCAGGACACTGCCACCATGGGCACGTCGGAGGTGCAAGCGGTCTTTGACCTGCTCTACGCCTTCCGTGATGACGAGTCCAGGGTCGCGGGAGTGCGCATGCCTTCAGGCGTGGACCCGCAGTACCCGTACGGGCAGGCGGAAACGGAGGCGTCGTTGGACCAGGTCCTCTCGGATCAGCAGGCCCTGGCCTGGCGCGCCCTTCAGCTGTGGCAACGGGACGCGGCGGCGGCCGGACTCCACTCCCAGGAAGCGACTGCCCTGCTACAGCACCTCCTGCGAGTGGACCCCGACCTGTCCCCCGCCTCGGTAGAGGACCTACGTGCCGCGTTGGACCAACAGCTCCACCAGCTGGAGACACGCGTGGAGGAGCTGCGGGATGTCCTCAGGAGCAACTGGCGCCGGTCCATCACGGACTACTGGCGGGGCAGGGTACCGGACCTGCAGCTCCGATGGACGGCGATACGGGGGGCCATCAACGTGGTGAACTATGCCCCGTCAGGCCTATGGTCCGTACGCGTCCGCGAGTCGGAGAAGGTGCTCTTGGGGGCCTCGGACGTCATTGGCGAGGTCCAGAGGTATTGGGAGGCGCTGTACGCCAAGCGGCCAGTGCATCTGCCGGCCTTCGAGCGGCTGGTCCGGGCTCACATTCCCAAAGGGGTGCCAGAGGAATGGAGGTCAGTACAGGACTACACCATGCAGGACCTTAAAGACGCCGTGAGGCAGGCCGTGGCGGACGACAAAGCTCCGGGGTCCAACCGCGTCACGGCTGCCCTCATAGCAGAGCTGCCAGAACCGGTGCAGGGGCTCCTGGTGCATGCGTACAGGGCAATCCTACGGGGTGCGGACGTCCCGGAGTCCTGGCACGAGGCCATTATCTGGCTGATGCCCAAGGGCACAGCCACGGGCAATCTGGACGACCACAGGCCGATAGCGCTGGGGCAGCAAGACATGCGAATGCTCATGACTCCCCTCATGCGGAGGTTCACGGCCGTCCTGGCACGCAAGGGACTGGCCGCGGACTGGCAGTTCGGAGCCATGCCGGGCTCCACGGCGGCTGCTCCGGTGTTCCTGGCCCAGCGCAGGCTGCAGCGTGGGCTGGAGGAAAACCACGTCCTGGCCTTCGATGTGTCAAAAGCTTTTGACACAGCGCCGCACGGAGCGCTGGCGCTCCTCCTGCGCCACATGGGTGTCCCGGAGGAGCTCATCAGGCTCTTCCACACCCTCAGCTGCGGGTCTCTGGTGCGCATCGTCACCGCACACGGCCCGACGCCGAGCATACGGCTCCACAGGGGCCTGCGGCAGGGCAGTGCGGAGAGCGCTGTGCTCTACCTCCTCCTTTTGGAGCCTCTCCTGCGGAGCCTCGCCTGCAAGGCGCGGGGGGATGCTCGCCATGCGGTGCCACCCCTGGTACAGGCGTACTGTGATGACCTCCTGTTAATAGCGCACTCCCTGCCGCAATTCCTGGAGTATGCGGCGGCGATAGCGCGGTATGTCACGGACATGGGCATGTCCCTCAACGTCGGCAAATGCGCCTATGCCAATACTGCTCGGATCCATTCGTTTTTGGTATACCTGAACCCAGGGAACACGGCGGCCCCATGGGTATGCTTACGTGCCAAGGGCACGGTACCATACTTGGGCCTGCGCCTCGATCCCAGGGGGATGGCGACCATGAAGGAGAAACATATACTCCGGTGTGAAGCTCTGCTGGGCTGGTGCAAGAACACGTTGGGGCCGGCGTCGGTGCCTCATGAGGTGATGGCGGCTGTGGTTGGAGGCATCGTGCGGTATGCGGCGCCCTACCTGTCCGACACGGCGGCGGCGGTGATCAACTTGAATACTGCCATCAAGGCTGCGGCCCTACAATTCGAGAAGCTGCCCAAGGACCTGTCCAACGTGGCAGTGCGGTCGGGTCATGGGTTACGGTTGGCGGATGTCCAGGTTATATGCCGCGACTCCGTCGTGGCGACCATGGCTCAGCTCACCCACCACAGGTCGTCGACAGACTTTTGCGTTTTGAACACATCGCTGTTTCCGCCTAGCTCCGCCGAACACGGCGATACCCTCCATTCTCCCCAGAAGTCCACCAGTTTGGAGAAAAACCCGTCCCGAACTTTTGATTTTCGACTTTTTTTTTCTAATTTTTGCCAGTCAAAACGTGTTGCCCCTTGGCAACCACGAACTGTCGGGCGTGTGTGGAAGGAGAGGCAGCCGAGAGCAGCCCGACGCAGCCGCAGTGAGGCACTGGGCACCCACAACGACGTGCACGGAGCTAATGACGTGCACGGAGCTGCACCCAGCCAGCGCACCTGCTCCAACCTCCCTATAAGCTATGTACAAAGCCCCTTGTAGCCCTTGCGTATCCTTGACAGCAGTACCCTCCTTACCCTTCCCGTTGCCGTGTATGCTCTCTCTTAGATGACTTCAAGTCCAACGATTCACCTGAAGAATGCAATGGATGAAGGCCCAAAAAGGGCAACAAGTGGTTCACATGTGATGGTTTGTGTGTGGATTGGTGATCTTGCATGCTTCGTTGCTGCTTCTTTTCCAAAAGGCATTTGAAAGAATCAAGGAACTTTGGAATTCTTGGTTCTGATTTTCTTTTTTTTTGTCAATTTGTCAAATCCTTTCAGCATGGTGAATGCAAGCAACAACAAACAACAAAAATTGCAAGGTTACGGAAGCTGTTGGTAAATCTTTTATGCGATATGGTACTGGGTAGTGGCATACCCATATGGTGAATATACAGGTGAATTGCACCCTAGAAGGTAAATTGTACGTGCCTATGGATTCAATCAAGCGAATCAGGGAGGATTCGAATTTGAAGTTGCGAATTCGAGTTCGGAGCGGTCCACGAATTCGTGCGAATTCGGAGCGAATTCGAATTCGAGCGAATTCGTGCGAATTCGAACCTGCATCCCTAACGGGATGAGCTGCGGGCCATGCTCCGAGACATGCACGTGCAGTACGGAGTGTGCGGGCAGTTCATGGTGCCCTCTGCGTCATTCGCCACACACGCTGGCAATACGTGGGTGGACAGGGTACTCGGGGCGATGGGGACGTTGCGCGTAGGACTTTTCATGCCATCGTCGGTGTACTCGTGTGTACACGCCCATCTGCCGCAAGTGCAGTGGGCGGGGCGGAAGTGGGTGTCCCAATCCTATACCTTCAAGGGTAGGGACATCTGCGTTCTCTCAGGGCCCCGCACAGATGCGACGGTACAGTCCCTGACTGATCCCGCAAATGACCGACTGCATGCGCGGCTCCCCTGCCCTGCGCCTGGGCACTGGGCTGTCCAGCTTCAGGAGTGCCATGAGGACCACCTGCACCTTCCGCACGCGGGAGTAGGGCCCCACCAGCTGGACCACGTGTGGCTCACGGGGCTCCGCGACGTCTTCCGGCCGCAGCTGCCCGGTCCGTTGACTCACCGGCTAATACACCCAGTGCGCCGAAAGAAGGCCAGCAAACGCAATAGACAGTCCGCTGCGGGGGACGTGTACGTGGTGCGCGGATACAGGGAGGAAGGATGGGACCCAGCCAACCCGGGGCTGTCCATGCCGTTCGTCCCGCTAGCCGCCCTCCTGTTTCTACTGGGGGACGTCTTTGAGGGCTACCAACAGCAAGACGATCCGGCGTCCGTCCCCCTGCTCACTCCTCACGCCGGGGGCGGCATAAGCCCGCCACCACTGTGGGTTGTGCACGGGCGGCCAGCGTTTTCCAGGGCGTGCGCGGCAGTGCACAGGTGTTGCGAGTGGGCAATTGTCCTTCTGCTGCCAGCGGGCCCAATTCCGGATCCGGATGAGTACTCGGTCCCGGAAGTGGTCCGGATGTCCAACGTGCCACACGATCCGCACGTCGCCGTCACGTTGTTGCGTGATGGCGGCGCAGTGGAGCAGGGGTCTGTGGTGGTATACCAGCCTTCCTGCTCCGCAACAGTTTGGGGAGCGTAGTATACCACCGCCCTGGACGCCATAAAGTCAGTCTGCGGATGTGACCTGGCCTGGAGACCACATGCGGTATATTGACCGAGGGTGGTCCTGTCCCCGGAGCTCACGGCCTCCAGTGCGGCGTCCCTGGGAAAGGTGGTGCAGAGCCCCCACTCCGATGTGGCGTGGCTGGAGCCACACCGGTACTGCTGGGTGCCGGTGGCGACTAAAGTCACATCGTCTGACGCGTCGCCCCAGGGTGACGACGCCACAAACGTGGCGGTGGCAAGCCACGGAGTCCCCACGTGAACGGGTGCCATCTACGGCACGGTCCCGGAGGCAGAGATCATTGGCGCGGCGGTGTACTTGTTGCACACGCCCCCGTCAGCGTGCACGGTACATGTGGTGGATGCGTCCGTCATAGGAGCGCATCTCCGCAGGGCGCAGGAGGCCCTGTACCGTGGCATCAAGGGGCCGACATCACACCTGGTCAACCAGCACGCACTGAGCTGGATAGTGGAGGGGCTGCGGCGGTTGCCGCGCCGAGTTTGGGGGCCGCACCAGTGGGTGGTGAGGCAGAGCTCGCACTTGGCGGCGGTCCCGCTCGAGGCACCGGACTCTGCCGCGGCCCGTGCAATGGCCCCGCCTGTCCATCTCGTCCTGCCAAAGAAGCACACCATCCTCTTAGTGGCGGGGGATAATGGAGAGCTCGAGCCGCGTGTGCCATCCATGCAAGCCCTTCAGCAAGTCCGGGAGATGGAGTGGCGTTCGCTAGCGGCTCGCACCAGGGCGCACACGCCACTGGCTGGCGCCTGCGAGGCGATGCCCCTGGGAGCTGTGCACCACGGCCCAACGCACAGGAATATGCTGCGGGCACGTGACGGTCGCTTGTCCACCATGCAGGTCATGCGACGGTGGAGACAAAAGCTCACGTGTATGGCAATACCAGCCCACCCCTGTATCTTCTTGGGGGGCCGGAGGAGGACATTGGCCACATGCGCCTACTGTGTGCGCGGGACGAGGAGGTGGCTGGGCTCCTGTGCAGGCGTGTGGAGGAGTTCACGGCGGAGCTACCCCTGACAGACAGGGCGGTGGAGTTCGTGGCGTGGAGGGAGCACGGCTGCAAGTGGACTGAATCCCTGATGGCGGGTGTCGTCCCCGCGGACCTGAAGCGGCTGTTCGCAGCAGTGCGAGCGGCGTCGTCCCGGGGCCCTGCCAAGGCCAGGCTCTTTGTGGAGGACATGGTCCAGATTCGGGAAGATGTGTATGCCCGCAGGAACCATCGGCTCACCCAGATCATGCAGCTGCCGATGCAAGATCGAAGGAGGGCGGTATACGCGTTCCTGCGCGGTGACACACCCTTCTGCCCTCCGGCAGGGAGGATCCTGCAGTGTCCGCCGTGGAACCCGTTTGCCGGCCTCCCCGGCGACCTGCGGGCAACCTTTCAGAGGGCACCGCTGCACGCACTTCTGGTGTCACGGTCGTGCATCGAGCATGAAGAGGCCATGTCCTTTTTCCCTCACTGGATGGCGGCGCCGGCGCAGGCCTTCGACCTGTGGATCGGTTCCTGGGTGGCGCGGGACATCACGACATTCAGGGAGTGGTCCCGCGTGGTGTCGGCGCAATCGTGGGCCCAGGTGCGTGGTACCAAGGTGAGAAGCCCTGACGGCCAGAGTGAACCCTGGCTTCAGGTGTACGCCAACCATCCAGCTGTGAAGAATGTCATGGGCTGGCCTCGCGAGGTGCTGCCGGTCCTTCAGCAACCTCTGTGCAATCTCCCAATCCTGGCGGTGGCTGTCATACTTGACGTGGGTACGTTGTGGCTGTATGACCGGCAGCTGCGACGAGCCATACCAGCGGTCACGGAGCAGCGGTCCATGGCAGTGTTAGTGGGCTCCAAGCAGCTGGCTGGGTTACAGGGCGACGACGCGCAAGGCCACGTCACGGAGGCCATGTTCTCTCTGCCGGAGGGGGACGACCACGTGGCTGCCGATGCCCGTCACACCCTTGACACCCTGGACCTCGAGGCGGTCATTGAGGCTCGGGAGGGAGGACAACGCTTGGTTCTGGCTTCCGCCAGGGGCCCGGAGCAGGACGGGGTTGATGTCATCGGGGAGGTCTTAAGGGACTACGGTTGGGAGCTCCTGGCGCATGGCACACACAGCCTCAAAGTGGTGCGGTGGCCCCGGCTGCTTGAGAGCCTGCCGGTGATGCCCGACGGGCGACCGATACTCCGCCCGGTGTCCACGTGGGAGGAAATGAGGCGCAGCCTCCTCAGTTGTGCCACAGCACGCACGCTGGCGGGTGCTTTGCCCGGACTCCAGGACGCGTGCTGCGATGTATGGCAGGACCTGTGGTCGCAGTGTTGTGATGGTAGCTGCGTTCCGTCGCGGTCTGTGCTTCCGCAGCGATGCCACGGGTGCGGGGAAACGGTGTCAGTTTGGGTTCATCAGTGTGCCTCGGTCCCGCTGTGCGGGACATGTAAGGAGCGTGCCGATAGGGGGTGGCCTAAGGCGAGGTGGGCACTGCATCACTCTGGAAAGATGTCCTCAAGTGCCTGGAAGACTATCCAGGATGGCCTGGAGAGCGTCCGAATGGAAGGGGTACGGTGCCCTGGAGCACCGTCTGCGGCCCTGCCCCTGATGCTGTGGTGGGCGGCTCTGGAGGGCGACTCACGGATACTCTGGTTGTGGCATCACGGAGGAAATGGTGACGGCGTGGTGGGGGCCGGGGGTGCAGATTGATGGGGTTAGGAATTGTGGGTGCACCAGCTACCGTCCCTACGCTGGACGCAGCGGAGGGGGTCCCGCCTGAGAAGCAGTGCCTTCACGGCCTGATTGTGCGGTACTGGCAGGCGGCGTATGACGGCCAACGCGATGTGACAGGTCGTGCCGGCCTGATGGTGAGCCGTACTGCCCCCGTGCATGAGGGTCGGACAGGGATGCTTCACCCGCCTGCCCCGGGTCGCCGCATACAACAGTGAGGTGTCATGGGTCGTCCCGACCAGGCTAATAAGGCCCAAACCCCTGTAGGGTATTCCCATGGCACCGGGGTCTCTACTGGCGGCCCGGCTACGGCAGTATTGGGAGTGGTTGCTTGGGATACACCGGGGGTGCACGGAGTTGTCTGGGGGTTACGGCATTGCGGCGCCCCCTGGGAGTGTTACACGGGGTTGCGGGGACAGCCTGCAGGCCCCGGGAGCGGCGACGAGGCGAAGATGTGTGCGTAGAAGGATATGACAGTGGGGTCGTCAGGGGGACAGTATGGCGGGCGTCGTGGAGACGGCGCGGCAGCCTGGGAGGAGCACTCACGGGGGGCACGTGGAGTTCCAGGTGACGGTGTACTGGTGTTCTGTGGGTATACGCGGCGGTACTGGGGTCCGTACGGTGGGGGTACGCGGCGGTACTGGGGAACTGTACAGTGGGGGAGCAGCGGGGAAGCATGGCGGTACTGGGGTGTCCCCCTGACCCCTCTAACAACTCAGGGGGAGCGCGGGGGCATCCCCTGGCCCCGTTAACAAACTAGAGGGACCGTGCCTGCGGGCATGTACATAGTCTAACCTCTGACCATGGCCTTGTGGTTGCGGTGGTGCGTGTCGTGGCGGCTCGCAGGTGGCGTCGGCGTGGCAACAGCGGTACTGCGTGGCGTTGTAGCGAAGAGTATGCGGTCGCCTCACCACTGTAACGGCTTACCCCTGCGGGGCGCCAGTCCGGTCGGCTAGAGGCAAGGAGGGAAGAGGAGTGACATGCTGAGTGGTCCAGGGGGGTGACGCGCGGGCCAATGTTATAATTAGGCTCGCCACGTCGTCGATGGGGGCCGAACCTGCGGCCTTGCCGCTGCTGTGGCGGAAGAGGCGCAACCACGGGAGCTGGCCAATCAGTGCAGGTAAGGGTCAAGGGTAGGTTCCAGGGCAATGTATGTGGGCCAGATGAGGTGCACCTGGTTACCACAGCCCGGAGCGAGCCTCTGGTGGGTACCCCTACAGGGGGTCGATAAACAAGCTACGGCACCCACCAGCCCGAATCCCAGCCAGCGATATTCACGGGTTGCGCCACTCCCGTCGCGTAGCGGCCGGCGTCCCCCCCTGTAGACCCTCATGTTATATTATACGTGAGAAAGTGGATGCCTCGAAGCTGATTGGGTGCTGGCCCCTGACATGGAGTGCCGGCATGGTATATATCTGGGGTGTGGGAGCAGCTCAGGGCCACGGGGACGTGGAATTGATACCGTGTTTCCGTACTATACTAGGGGGATGGTGCGGTTGGTCGGCGGCGTACCCGAACCACGAACACCACAGACAGCCGACACTAGAGGGGCAACACCACAAACCGTGCCCAAACACGCCCACCCAAGACCCCAGCCAGGACTGGCGGGGTTAACAAAACCCACACCCAACCGCGAACCGGACCCAAACACAAACGCCGCACAACAGTAGGAAACCCAGTGCCCACAGCCCGGGCACTGAGGCAGCCCGTGCCATGCAGGTGACATGGCCAAACGAGATCCGGAGACCGGGGGTAAGGCTGCATCCTAAGGCCTGCGCTGCTTTCGGACTCGAGGCGGAGCGTGCGACATCCAAGCGCCTCGGAACCCTAGTACTAAGAACATGCATGCATGCCTTGGGAGCGGGATACGCCAGGAAGTCCGGTGAACCCCTGGGGTTCCGCCCAAAGGAGGGGACGTGCGCAAGCACGGGGGCACACCCTCCCGGCGAGACAAGCACGTCACGCTGGCGGCGATCAGCCCTCCCGGTGTTGCCCGGGGCCGTTGTATTGGGGGCCAACAGACAGGTGTAGCGGGATGTAAGCCGCCTCCCCTCTTCACGCGCAGAGCCTCTTCCTGTTCGTCACAGGGGCGACGCCAGGGGGAACCATGGGGCGCCTCTCCACGACCGAGTGCACCTACCTACCTACCTAGGGGGATGGTGCGGTGGGTCGGCGACGTACATAGTGGAGACATGGGGGCGATGAAAGCTGAGGGCCAGGCTAGGCTGAAGCCTCCCAGAAATCCTCGCAATGCACATACGGGCTATTGCGTGCTGGCAGAGTGATACGTGGAGTCAGGGGTGGTGGGCGATTTCGGGAACGCAGATGGCAATGGATTCCGTGGGGTCATGGGTGATGGATGTCTCCACGGTGGCGGGGGTACGCGAACGACGGAGGGTCCGCTCTTGCTTCGCCGCATGCGTGCTGCTTTGTTCCTTGGTTGCCGCTTTGCGACGGACAGAGAAGCCCTTGCTTTTTACTTGTTGCGATGCTGCTGCGTTGCTTTGCCTTGCCCCCTTACCCCCGGCGAACAAACGGGCCAGCGCCCGTCGCCGTTGCTAATGCTCACGCTATGCAGTTGCCACTGCCCCCAAGGCCTGTTTGACCGGTATCCCCGGTCCTCTGGGTCCTCCGTCATGCTGTGGGCCACCTCAGGCAGCCCTGGGACCCACGGGATCGAGCGAGGCAGGAACCACCTGTCGGCGCGAGATGCCCGGTAACTCCAGTAGACGGCATGATGAGTGGTTATGACTATGACTATGACTATATATATATATATATATATATATATATATATATATATATACATATATATATATATATACATATATATATATATATATATATATACATATATATATATATACATATATATATATATATATATATATACTATATATATATATATACATATATATATATATATATATATATATATATATATATATATATATATATATATATATATATATATATATATATATATATATATATATATATATATATATATATATATATATATATATATATATATATATATATATATATATATATATATATATATATATATATATATATATAATATATATATATATATATATATATATATATATATATATATATATATATATATATATATATGTATATATATATATATATATATATATATATATATATATATATATATATATATATATATATATATATATATATATATATATATATATATATATATATATATATATATATATATATATATATATATATATATATATATATATATATATATATATATATATATATATATATATATATATATATATATATATATATATATATATATATATATATATATATATATATATATATATATATATATATATATATATATATATATATATATATACATATATATATATATATATATATATACATATATATATATATATATATATATACATACATATATATATATATATAGTGTCTATTTTTTTTCGATCTCTTACAGGAACTTTTGATGGATCCCCCCCGGCGACCAGGCGCCGCGGGGGGTACAGTGAAAACCTGGCCGGGGGGCAGCCGGGGCCTGCTAGGGCCGCGCCCCCCGCGGCATTTGGAACGGCCACCCGCAGCAGCGGCTCCTGCGGGGCTGTGGCAGCGGCGGGCAGCCGCAGCGTGATGCTTCTTTGGCAGCACGTGCAGTCCGGCGCCCAGAGTACAACTGGTGGGCGAGGTGCAGGATTGCAAGATTGCAGGATTTTGTGATGGATCCCCCCCGGCGACCAGGCGCCGCGGGGGGTAGAGTGAAACCCTGGCCGGGGGGCAGCCGGGGCCTACCAGGGCCGCGCCCCCCGCGGCATTTGGAGTGGCTGCCCGCGGCGGCGGCTCCTGCGGGGGCTGTGGCAGCGGCGGGCGGCCACAGCATGGCGCCAACCAGCCCGACGACGCCGCCGATAGCGGCCAGGTGCGTGCCTGCGACATGCGTGCAACTTGCCTACACAGTGTCCTGCGTAGTGTCCGAGAGGGAAAAGGGCAGGGGAGGGAGGGGGAGGCAGGGCGGGCGTAGAGGGACAAAGGCCGCAGGCGGGTGCAGTGCGACGTGCGTGCCAGAACCCCAGGGACCAGGGCACCAGGGGGCGGCAAGGTGAAGAGGGAGTGGGAGGGATGCCTCGCGTGTTGCTCCGCGAAGTGTATGCCGGGGGGGTAAAGGGAGGACGGGGACAGGGAGACAGAGGGCCAGGGACCAAGGGGCCTGGGAAGGGGGGCAAGGGAGGACGAGGGAGGGCGAGCAGACAGGGGGCGGGACAGGGCCAGGGGGCCGGGGCAGAGAGAGGGGGCATAGAGGGAGCGCTGCCTCGCGAATTGCTCCGCATCGTGCTTGCGCTGGCCGGAGGGCAGAGGGACAGAGATGGCAGGGCAGGGAAGGGGGCGTGCCACGGCGGCTTGAATGAGCGAACCTGGGGCAGGAGCAAAAAGGTGCCCCACAACCGAGCGAGCCGCCCGCAGTGCGCGGGGGCACTGGACAAGGCGGGGCGCCGCGGCGTGCTGCCACAAGGCAGTCCACCCCCAAAGGTGCAGTGTCCTGCGTAGTGTCATGCAACGAGGGCCGGCAAGGACGAGGGAAGAGGGCATGAACAGGGCGAAAGAGATGGGACACTTAGGAGGCGAGCGCAGGCCGGACAGGCGGGGCAGAGAACCCTGGCCGGGGGGCAGCCGGGGCCAACCAGGGCCGCGCCCCCCGCGGCATTTGGAGTGGCTGCCCACGGCGGCGGCTCCTGCGGGGACTGTGGCAGCGGCGGGTGGCCGCAGCTTGGTGCCAACCAGCCCGACGGCGCCGACGATAGAGGCCAGGTGCGTGCCTGCGACATGCGTGCAACTTGCCTACACAGTGTCGTGCGTAGTGACAGAGGGGGCAAAGGGCAGGGAGGAGAGGGGGGGGCAGGGCGGACATAGAGGGAAAAAGGCCACAGGCGGGTGCAGTGCGACGTGCGTGCCACTTGCCCAGGGACCAGGGCACCAGAGGGCAGAAAGGTGAAGGGAGAGAGGGAGGGATGCCACGCGTATTGCTCCGCAAAGTGTATGCCGGGGAGGGAAAGGGAAGACGGAGACAGGGAGACAGAGGGCCAGGGACACAGGGGCCTGGGAAGGGGGGCAAGGGAGGACGAGGGAGAACGGGCGCACAAGGGGCAGGGCTGGGCCAGGGGGCGGGAGCAGAGGGGGGGAGCAGGGAGGGAGGGTTGCCTCGCGAATTGCTCCTCACCGTGCTCGCGCCGGCCAGAGGGCGGAGGTAAGGAAGAGGAGGCGAGAGAACAGAAGCATGCTAAACACGGACCTTATGCAGGGCTAGTGTGAGCGGACCAGAGGCTAGAACGACGAGGGTGCCCCGCGACCGAGCAGACCGCCTGCGGCGAGCGGGGGCCCTGGACGTGCCGCGGCCGCTAGGCAGCCTGCCCCCGGAGGTAAGGTGTGCGGTACAAAGTGCGTGCCACATACCAGGAGCTCAGGACACCAGGGGGCAGCAAGGGAGAGAGGGAGTGGGAGGGTTGCCTTGCGCATTGCTCTGCACGGTGCACGCCGAGGGGATAGAGGGAGGAGGGGGACAGAGAGACAGGAGGCCGGAGACCCTGCAACCAGGGACGAGGGGCAGCGCAAGGTGAGCGAGGGCGAGCAGACAGGGGGCAAGACAGGGCCAGGGGGCCGGGGTAGAGAGGGGGGCAGAGGGGGAGCGCTGCCTCGCGAATTGCTCCGCACTGTGCTCGCACTGGCCGGAGGGCAGAGGGTCGGAGATGGCAGGGCAGAGAAGGGGGCAACAAGGTGCCCCACAACCGAGCGAGCCGCCCGCAGCGCGCGGGGGCACTGGGCAAGGCGGGGTGCCGCGGCGTGCTGCCACAAGGCAGCCCGCCCCCAAAGGTGCAGTGTGCTGTGTGCCTGCGTAGTGTCATGCATCGAGGGCCGGCAGGGACGAGGGAAGAGGGCACGGGCAGGGCGAAAGAGGTAGGGCACTTAGGAGGTGAGCGAAGGCCGGACAGCCGGGGCAGAGAGAGGGAGCGACGAGGGAGACAGGGGCTTTGCTCGGCACCAAGCGAGCACAGAGGGCGAGGGAGGGAGCAGAGGAGGCAGGGTAGGGGATAGTTGCCATGCGTCGTGCCGTGCGCCGTGCGCGTCCTAAAACCGACTCTGACCTCAGCCAAGTGCCTCACCCCGTGCTTGCGTCGTGCTTGCGTCGTGCCTGCGACATGCGTGCAACGAAGGGACGACGACAAGGCCCCCCCCCCCCCACACACCTCCGCCCCCCCGGGGGTGCGCACGCAGGGTAGGAGGGGCGACGACGGGTAACACACGGCAAGCCCCCCCCCCTGCAGAGGGACAAGTGCCGCGCCTCGTGCCTGCGCCATGCTTGCATCGTGCCTGCGACGTGCGTGCTGCGGAGGGAAGACGACAAGGGCCCCCCCCCCGACACACACCTCCGCCCCCCCAAGGGTGGGGGATGCAGGTAGGGGGGGGCGAAAAGCCCCCCCCCCCCCCGAGGACAAAGCGGCAGGGTGGGGAGGCCGCGGCGAGAGAGTGCGGGACGGACCACACGACCGTGCCCGTAGAGAGCACGCGCCGTGCAAGCCCCAGCGGGGGGATCACCGGGAGTGCGAACGCAGGGTAGGAAGGGCGATGACGGGTGACACACGGCAAGCCCCCCCCCCCTGCAGAGGGACAAGTGCCGCGCCTCGTGCCTGCGCCATGCTTGCGTCGTGCCTGCGACGTGCGTGCTGCGGAGGGAAGACGACAAGGGCGCCCCCCCCCCCCCCACACACACCTCTGCCCCCCCAAGGGTGGGGGATGCAGGTAGGGGGCGGCGAAAAGCGCCCCCCCCCCCCCCCCCCCCCGAGGACAAAGCGGCAGGGTGGGGAGGCAGCGGCGAGAGAGTGCGGGACGGACCACACGACCGTGCCCGTAGAGAGCACGCGCCGTGCAAGGCCCAGCGGGGGGACCACCGGGGGTGCGAACGCAGGGTAGGAAGGGCGACGACGGGAGCCACAAGGCATGCCCCCCCCCCCCCCCAGCAGAGGGACAGGTGCCGCGCCTCGTGCCTGCGCCGTCCTTGCGTCGTGCCTGCGACATGCGTGCAACGAAGAGTGACCACAAGGTTTCCTCCCCACACACACACACCTCCGCCCCCCCAAGGGTGGGGGATGAAGGTAGGGTGGGGCGGACAGCCCCCCCCCCCCCCCCTCCCCGAGGACAAAGCGGCAAGATGGGGAGGCAGCGGAGAGAGGGTGCGGAACGGACCACACGACCGTGCCCGTAGGAAGCACGCGCCGTGCAAGCCCCAGCGGGGGGGGCACCGGGGGTGCGAACGCAGGGTAGGAAGGGCGACGACGGGAGCCACACGGCAAGCCCCCCCCCCCCTGCAGAGGGACAAGTGCCGCGCCTCGTGCCCGCGCCGTGCTTGCGACGTGCTTACGCCAATGTTGGGTACTCTCTGTGCCTGACCCTTGGGCAGCTGCAGACGTACACTACCATCGACAGTGGTGCCAGCAAATGTGTGTGGTTCAAGGCTGGTGCCATGATCTTCGAGTCTTATGTCTGGATCTGCATGGGTGCCCCCGCGTTGGTGAGCGCCCAGTCCATCCTTGCCGAGTTGGCCAGCCAAGTTGTCATGAAGGGTGCCATCGAGGGTCACCGTGTGAACGGTGGTCCATTCGGTGGAGGGGACCTTGATCTGGTGTACCCTAGTGTCAAGCAATTTGACCCTCTGGGTTTGGCCGACGACCCTGACGAGGCTGCCGAACTGAAGGTGAGGGAGAACAAGAAGGGCCGATTGGCGATGCTCTCCTTGTTCGGCTGCTATGTGCAGGCTGCCGTCACCGGCCAGGGCCCTGTTGAGCACTGGGCCTCCCACAATGCTGATCCGTTCCCGGTGAACGGGTTGACCCTTGAGATTATCGGCCAGTA
The DNA here is from genome assembly GCA_964036045.1 of Eutreptiella sp. 'Long Island Sound 2002'. Lineage (NCBI taxonomy): Eukaryota > Euglenozoa > Euglenophyceae > Eutreptiales > Eutreptiaceae > Eutreptiella > Eutreptiella sp. 'Long Island Sound 2002'. The sequence goes on from OZ038382.1 coordinate 111,145,446, forward strand.
CACGCCGTCTGTGGCCATGTTCACAGATGCCGGGAAGCAGAAGGAGCCCCAGGTGGATTTGTCGGACTGGGGTCGTCCTCACCGCAAGAGGTGGTTGGGCCCCAACGCTGCGCACAGCTACGTCCCTGACTACTTGACCGGTGAGTACCCTGGTGACTACGGTTGGGGCAGCACTGGGCTTGCTGCAGGCCCCAAAGCCTTCGAGCCAGCACGTGGGTAGCATCGCCATCTTCAATCTCGTCTTGTGCCCATGCTTGCTGCTTTGTTTCTTGGTTGCTGCAGTGCTGCACCCCTAGGAGTTGTGCTTGCTTGTTGCAGTCCTGCAGCTCTGCCATGCCTTGACCCTTACCCCCCGCCCAAACGGGCCAGCGCTCGTCGCCGTTGCTAATGCTAACGCTCTGCAGTTGCCACTGCCCCCAAAGCCTGGTTGGCCGGTATCCCCGGTCCTCTGGGTCCTCCGTCAAGCTGTGGGCCACCTCAGGCAGCCCTGGGACCCACGGGATCGAGCAAGGCAGGAACCACCTGTCGGTGCGAGATGCCCGGTAACACCAGTAGACGGCATGATAAGTCGTTATGACTATGACTATGACTATATATATATATATATATATATATATATATATATATATATATATATATATATATATATATATATATATATATATATATATATATATATATATATATATATATATATATATATATATATATATATATATGTGTGTATATATATATATATATATGTATATATATATATATATAGGTAAATATATATATATACATATGTATATATATATATATATACATATATATATATATATATATACATACATATATATATATATACATATATATACATATATGTATATATATATCCTCCAATCTACACCCCTCTCCCAACTCTAGGTGGCTCCACCACACGGCCCTAAGGTACGTGCGAAGGGCACAAAGTGGTGCATATATGTGGTGGAAGGGGCTAAACTCGACCAAAACGGGCTCTGAACGGGCTAAAAACACTTGTTTGAGCATCCCAAATGGTCCGGGATCACTTTAGGAAAAACGCGTTTTTGACCCATTTTTGACCCATTTTTGGTCCCAAAATGGCCCATTTTCAAGACATTTTGGGAGTTTCCAGGTGCCAAAACCCGTTGCCACGGGCTCAAGATGGGCTAGAACCACTTGTTTGAGCATCATAAATGGTCCAGGATCATTTTTGGAAAAACGCGTTTTTGACCCATTTTTGACCCATTGTTGGTCGCAAAACGGCCCATTTTCAAGGCATTTTGGGATTTTCCATGGCCCAAAACGCGCCACCACGGGCTCAAAATGGCCCAAAAACACTAGTTTGAGCATCCCAAGTGGTCCAGGAACAACTTTGGAAAAAATGATTTTTTTCGCCCCGGGGACCCTGGTGGACCCACCGGTGGCCCCCACTGTGCGTGGGCTGGCCGGCCCTCCGGCTGCACCAAGTGACCACTGGTACGGGGGTCTACGTGTCTCGTTGGGCGATTTTGAGGCTTGGAAACCATAAAAAGGGGGGGGTTGCGGGTGGACTAGGTGCCCTCGGAATTCGTTTTTGAGCCACGTAGCCCAAGATACGGCCCGTTCTTGGTTTCGGGGTGCTGGTGCACATTGCGCAGATTTTGGGGCTTTTTGGCGCCTTTTTGGGCCGTTTCTCGGACATATCGTGGAGTTAGAGGGCACCAAAGGTCCCTTGGTTGCGAGAAAGTCAAGCCGCACTTGGAGTGTAGCAGTAGTTTGCCTTCGTTTGGCTGTTTTGGACCCTTATTAGGGCTGTTTTGGGCGAAAAATGGCTGTTTTTGGCCCAAAACTGCGCAGATTTGGGAGGGCACCTCCCGACTTGGCGCCCCCACCGCGGGCCGCCAACGGTGAGTTTTTGGCTCAGAACTTGGATTTGGCAAGGGCACCACCTGGGCTCCAAAATGGCTAGAGTGGAGTAGAGCCCAGAGCGATGAGGCGGAGCAATGGCCAAAACGGTGAGGAGAAGTGCTTGTTGCTTGTTGTTGCTTGCTTGTTGTTGCTTGTTGCTTGTTAGCTAGATTTAAGGGGAGAGGGGTGTAGTAATATATATATATATATATATATGTATATATATATATATATATGTATATATATATATATATATATATACATATATATATATATATATATATATACATACATATATATATATATATATATATATATATATATATATACATATATATATATATATATATATATACATATATATATATATATATATATATATATATATACATATATATATATATATACATATATATATATATATATCTATACATATATATATATATATATGTATATATATATATGTATATGTATATATGTATATATATATATATATATATATATACATATATATATACATATATATATATATATACATATATATTTATATATACATATATATATATATATATATATACATATATATATATATATATTTATACATATATATATATATATATATATATATATATACATATATATAATATATATATATATGTATACATAGGTAGGTAGGTAGGTAGGTAGGTGCACTCGGTCGTGGAGAGGCGCCCCATGGTTCCCCCTGGCGTCGCCCCTGTGACGAACAGGAAGAGGCTTCGCGCGTGAAGAGGGGAGGCGGCTTACTTCCCGCTAGACCTGACTGTTGGCCCCCAACAAAGCGGCCCCGGGCTACGCCGGGAGGGCTGATCGCCGCCAGCGTGACATGCTTGTCTCGCCGGGAGGGTGTGCCCCCGTGCTTGCGCACGTCCCCTCCTTTGGGCGGAACCCTAGGGGTTCACCGGACTTCCTGGCGTATCCCGTTCCCAAGGCGTGCATGCACGTTCCTGGTACTAGGGTTCCGAGGCGCTTGGGTGTCGCACGCTCCGCCTCGAGTCCCAAAGCAGCGCAGGCCTTAGGATGCAGCCTTACCCCCGGGCTCCGGATCTCGTTTGGCCAGGTCACCTGCATGGCACGGGCTGCCTCAGTGCCCGGGCTGTGGGCACTGGGTTTCCTACTGTTGTGTGGTGTTTGTGTTTGGGTCCGGTTGGCGGTTGGGTGCGGGTTTTGTTAACCCCGTCTGTCCTGGCTGGGGTTTAGGGTGGGTGTTTTTGGGCTCGTTTTGTGGTGTTGTCCCCCTAGTGTCGGCTATTTGTGGTGTTCGTGGTTGGGCTTCGGTTTCGGTCTGCTTTTGGGACGTGTGTGGTTTCGTGGGCGCCCCGCCTGCCCCCCGCCGTTTCCGGTTCCGGCGCGCGGTGTGGGCGTGTGTGCCGGGCCCGGGTCTCGCCTGTGCCCAGTCCGTCTTGGCTGGGTTGTCGGGGTGTGTTTTTTTTTTTTTTTTTGCTTTGGTTTTTTCTTTTCTTTTCTTTTTTTTTTTTTTTCTGGGTTTTGTGGTCCCTGTCCCTCCATCCCCTTTCTTTCGGGCTGGGCTGGTGGCTCCCTTTTTTTTTTTTTTTTTTTTTTTCTGTCCCTTTTCCCCGTGGTCCGCTGTTAGTGGCTTGGTGTTGCCGGTTTTGGGTGGGTGGTTCGCCTGTGCCTCTGCGGGGGTCCCCCCTTTTTTTTTTTTTTTTCGTCTGGGGGGGGGGCCTGGCCGCCTGTGGTGGTGTTGGCGGGTGGTTGGGCGGTTGTGGGCTGTTTTCGTGCCTTTTCCCCTTCCCCCCTCCCTTTTTTTTTTTTTTTTTTGGGGGGGGGCTTGCCTGTTCCTCCCTCTGCCTTCCCTGGGCTGGCGCACGCACTGGCCTGTATTCAGTGTTGTCTTCCGGGCTGCTGTTTTCAGTTGGGTTCTGTGTGGCCATGTTCCGGCCCCATGGGTCGGGTGGGCTCTGTACACTGTGGGCTCGGCGCCCCTTCTTGCTGGGTTAGGTTCTGGCTCTGCCGGCTGGGCGGCTGCGCCAGGCGGCTGCTTGTGGTTTTGGGTTAGGGGGCTGGGGTTGCTCGTGTCCTTACCCCTCCGCGGTGCCGGCTGTAATCTTCTGGGTGGTCCGTCACCGCTGTCGCCTGGCGCTCTGTGGTCCCGTGTGTGGCCTGTGGTGCCGGTGTGTGGCGTGGTGGCGCGGCGCCTTCCCGGGTGTGCGGTGGCTGGCTTCGGTTAGTCCCTCAGGTTAGGGTCAGTTGTGTCGTGTTGTGCCGCTCTGTGCCGCGTCGCGTCGCGTCGTGCTGTGGTGCGTTGCTCTGTGGCGCGCTGTGGTGTGGTGTGCCGTGGTCTCGCGTGGTGCCGCGGTGGGTCAGTGGAGGTCAGCCTGGCCTGTGTGGGTCGGTTAGGTCTTCGGGAAATTCTGCTGAATGATCACGGTGTCCTTGGGGCGTGCACACTGACTCTCACCCATGGACTCAATCTTCACCGGGCCTCGCAGACAGGCAGGTGTACTCGGGGTGTAGGAAAAGCGTTCCTTCTCCAAGGCAGACAAACAGATATCAGGAGTCGGACGGTGGAGGTGGGTTCCGAACGCTGTTTGAGTGGCGAATGGCTTTCACTGCAGCTCGGCTGCGCTGGCAGGGTCCGGGTCGGTGCCGCCGGCAGGGATGAGCTCACACTGTAGGGTCAGGGGGATGTCCATATCTCCGGTGCTGGACTGCTGGGGTCCGGGGCATCGGTAGTATTCTTGGTACTTCCAGTCTGCACGGCGCTCGGAGATGGCGTTGAAGGGGGGCACCGTCGAGCAGCACCAAAGCCTTCGCGATCGATCACAGCGTTTCGTTTCCCCTTGCGATGCTCGATATTCATCATGGACGGGATCGGTGCGCCGCCGCAGTGCCATTCCTCCACTGGACGTAACAGGTTGGTGACGGACGCCCTCACGGACGTGAGACCAGCCGAGATCAAGCCCCCGTAGCAATACTCTGCGTCAAACCGCGACGGTAGCGCAGCCCGGCCCTTATAGCCCATGGTGTGGTCGCGTGACGGTCCGTGGGGTTGCCCTCCCTGGGGGCCTGTGCCTTGGTCTCGTGTCCTCTGGTGCCCTTTTCCTCCGTGTCTTGGTCCCCGTTCCCGTTCCTTCCTGGTTCTTGGGTGGTGTCCTGACCCCATGTGGTGTCGCTTCCGGCGCCCTGTCCCTGCGTGTGCCTGCCCTCACTTGGGGCCCTTCCGTGCCCTCTTGCCTGTGTGGTCCTTGGTGTCCCTTGCCCTTCCCTTGCCCTTGTCCTGCCCCTTCCTGGTGTGGTGGTGGTGGGAGGGGCGGGGTGGGGAGGGGGCGCCGGTGGCCCAGGCTTGGGGGTGGGTGGCCTGGAGCCACCGGCGGAGGGCTTGGGGGGTGTAGGGGGGGCGGAGGCCCTGGACCGCATCGCGGAGGAGGGCCTCCCATGCCGCTTGCGGCATGATGGTCTCCGGGGCGGCCTCATTGGGGTTTGCGGGGGTGCGGGTGCGCACCTCCTCGAAGGTATGCACCGTGTGCACCCCTCTGTGTCTTCCCGCTCCCCCGGCCCATTTCACCCAGCGGCGGAGCTCCTGCAGAGCGGAGGGAGACCACCAGGCGAGGTGGGCGGGGGCCCGGGGGGGGGAGGGGTCCGTGCCTGGGGTCCTGGAGCGGCGGGGGGAAGATGTGGACCTGCGGTGGTGGCGGGGGTGGCGGTGGCTGGGGGAGCGGGAGCGGCGGCGGCGGGGGCTGGGGGTGGAGGACGGGTACGGGCGGAGGGGGGAGCGGGAGGGGGAGGTGGACATGGGGCGGCGGTGGCGCGCTCGGTGGCGTCCGGGGGAGCGGGAGTGGTGGTGGCGGGGGCTGGGGGTGGTGGATGGGTACGGGTGGCGGGGGGAACGGGGAGCCCGGCGGGGCGTGTGGGGGGAGGGGGAGGTGGACGTGGGGCGGCGGCGGCGTGCCTGGCTGCGTCGGGGGGAGCGGGAGTGGTGGTGGCGGGGGCTGGGTGGCCGGTGGGGGGAGGGGGAGGGGGACATGGGGCGGCGGTGGCGCTCGTGGTGGTGCCCGGGGGAGCGGGAGCGACGGGAGCGGGGTCCCTGGGGGTCGTGGTGGTACCTGGGGGAGCGGGAGCGGCGCGAGTGGGTGGTTGAGGCGCGGTGGGAGTGTGGGTGTCGTGGGCGAGTGTGCCGTGCGGGGGGGGAGCGGGAGCGCCGCCGCTTGCGGGACCGGCCCTCGTCGCTCGAGTCGGGCCAGTCCGGAAGCGTCGGCGGCCTCTGGGGGGGCTCGCGCGGCGCCGCTTGGGGGGGGAGGTCCCCCATCGTCCTTGGGGCCCCTTCGGCCATCGGATGGTGGCCGGGGGGGTACGGGGCGTCACGCGGTGCTGGTTGGGGGGGGAGATCCCCCGTCGTCCATGGGGCCCCCTCGGCCATCGGATGGTGGCCGCGGGGGTACGGCTGGTACGGGGGTGGTGGCTGGTACGGGGGGGGTGGGTATGCGAGCGGGGCGTTCGGCGGCTGCCATCCCGTCCGCTGGTGCTGTTGGTGTACGGGGGGTTGTGGCCCGGTGGGGTAGGGCGGTGGGCAGTGGTAGTGGTGGGGGTGGTGTTGGTAGTGGTGGTGGTGGGGCCGCTGGTGGTGGTGGTGTGTGTAGTGGTGGGGTTGGTGTTGCGGGTATGGCCCATGGAGTCCTTGTGGGTTTTCCGGTCCCCCTTGTGGGGGTGGGGGGTTGGGCATCGTGGGCAGTCCCCGGGGCTGCACTATGTGGTGGGCATGGAGGAAGGGTTGGGGGGCGGGCTTGACGGTGACGATGGTCGAGGGGTCCCACGTCCCTGGGTCGGTTTGGCCGGCGGTGGTGGTGGTTTGTGGGGGATGTATGTATATATATATATATATATGTATATATATATGTGTGTATGTACATATATATATATATATATATATGTATATATATATATATATATATATTTTGTTGTTGTTGTTGTTGAGTGCACCCAGCACGCTCTCCCTGGGCAGGGCGCAAGGGAGCAGTCGGCCGGCGTCATGCTGGCCGGGCGTGTGCCGACGACGACCGAGGGGGGGGGGGGGCGGCGCCGTGGTGTGGGGGGGGGGGGGGCGCGTGTGGAGGAGGGTGGGGCCACCTGAGGACGTCACCCTGGAGCCCTCCTCCGTCTCGCGGGGGGAGAGTTACTCGTCCTGTGCGAAGCGGCTGTGGCGGGGGCGGAGGGTGGGGTGGTGACCTTGGGGTGGGGAAGGCACGCCCGGGTCCACGGACAGTCCGCGCCTTGCCCGAACATCCCGCCGAGGTGGCCGTTCCTCGTGTGAGGCCGTGGCGTGGCCGGGGGGGCTGGCTCGTGCTTGCAGCCTTCTACGGGGGCGAGGGGAGGCCTCGGAGTTGCGGTCTGCCGGCGCCTAGTCACCTCTGCTGAAGTTGTGTTGTGGCCGCCTCGTCCCCGGTAGTGCGTGCGCGCGCGCGCGTCGGTCATGGGGGAGGGAGGGCACAAGGCGGGAGCACAAGAGCACGAACATGGGTTCATTGTCGCTGGCGTGCTGTATTCGGTTCAGGTGCTGTTCCCTGGTGCCTGTCCCTGTGCCCTGCGTACGGGAGGCCGCGCGGCACAGCCGGCGGGGGGTCGCAGCCCGGGCCGGGCGCATGGGTAGCGGCGGGCGGCCCGGTAGGACGTGGCGCCATGTGGGTGCGGGGCCGGTGGCGGTTGCGGGGGGTCGCGGGCGGTCCAGCCGGCAGCCAGCAGTGGCCCTGAGCATCCCACACAGTGGGGTCGGTGGGCGTGCCGGGGGAGGGCGCGTCCCTCAGGCTATGCTGCGGAGGGCGCGCGCGCAAGGGCGTCGGCGTGCCCGGTGCGGGCCCCTCTGCGGGCCGAGGCACCTGCGGTGAGCTGGTTGCGTTGCCTGGGGGCTGAGACCGGGGCCGGGCGCATGAGTAGCGGCGGGCGGCCGAGTGGGTGCGGGAGCCTTGGCGGTCGCTGGGAGGTGTGGGCGGCCCAGCCGGCGGTCGGCGGAGGCTCCAAGGGCCCCGCACCGTGGGGTCCGGGGGCGTGCCGGGGGCGAGCGCGCTGTGCAGGCCAAGCTGCGGGGGACGCACGTGCAAGGGTGTCGGCGTGCCCGTTGGGGGCCCCCTGAGGGCCGTGGGACCCGCGGCTGGCAGGGAGCGCTGCCCGGGGGCCGAGGCCGGGGCCGGACGCGTGGGTAGCGGCGTCCACGGGGTTGAGTGCCCGAGGCGAGTGCGGGGTGGTGCGTGCTGGCCGGCCGGTGGCCGGTGGCGTCACTGGGAGTCCCACACGGAGGGGTCGACGGGCGTGCCGGGGGCGTACGCAGCGTGCAGGTCGGGCAGCAGCGGGCGCACGTGCAGGGCGTCGGCGTGCCCGATGAGGACTTCACTGAGGACCGAGGGGTTGGCGGCAAGCAGTATGCGATCCCCGGGGGGGGTGGTGGCGAGGAGCGGGAGGATGTCCGCGGCCCGCGACGCGGGGGTGAACACGACGTGGGCCGGGTGCGGCCCCGGGAGCGGTGCCGGGGGGAGCGGGACCACAGGACGGCGGTCTACTGTGAGGCGCCAAGTGGCGCAATGGCGGAGGAGCCAGACTAGGGCGATGCTGTGGCGCAGTGTGTGGGGCTGGGTGCTGGGCGGCGTGGGGACGTGCGGCGGGAGGGGGGGGGGGCGGGGCGGTGGCTTGGGAGGGGGCACGGCGGACGAGTGACGCCAGCGACATGTGTGTCGTGCTGAGGCTGGAGAGGAGTTCGCGGAGGAGTTCCTCCCGGCCGGCGCTGTCCAGCAGAGGGGGGGCGCCGTGGGGGGAGGATGAGTGCCACATGCCAAGCAGGCTGAACCCCAACTGCGTCGGGGGGCCGGGTCGCGGGGCGGCTGGGAGGCGCTCGGAGAGGTACACTGCGGTGGTGGCCGTGCGGAGCTCGAAAGGGGTGACGAGGCGGGGGGAGTGGCCGGCAGTGGCTGCCAGGATGGGCGGGTGCGTGAACAGGTGCCACGCGAGGAGTAACTGCAGGGCGTAGTGGGGGGGGCAGTGGTGCTGGAGGTGGGCGGCGGAGTCCGGGTAGGGGCGGTGACAGAAGGGGCACGTCACGCCTCCGTAGCCGGGGGGGTGGTCCTGGGAGTGCAGTAGCCGGAGATGCATGATGCGCTGGAGGGTCAGCGCCGGGATCTCGGCGCGTTCATACGCGAGGCGGAGTAGGTGGGAGGACCAGCCTGGGGGCAGGGGCGGGAGGTGCAGCGCGTGGGTGCGGGCGGTGGTGGCCGCATACGCTGCCTCTGCGGCGCGCGTGGGGTTAAGGAAGATTGCGCCCTCATGGAGCGCCACGATGCGGCCGTGGAAGAGTGCGGACCAGGGGAGGGTCCACGGGGAGGCGGCGCGGAGCCCGCGGCGGGCTAGGCTGTCAGCTTCGGCGTTGAGGGTGGCGAGGTGGCTGGCGGAGCCGGAGTCGTGTTGTGCGGGGAGCCAGGCCTCGTGCATGCGGAAGGAGGCGGAGAGGAGGGCAGCCCGGTATGGGATGGAGAGGGCGGAGGGGGGGGGCGGGCCGCGGGTGAGGTCACAGAGCTGGGAGGCGGTGGAGTCTGAGGCGAAGAGGGCTGCGCCGGACCAGCCGCGGAGGGTGAACATGGCGGCTATTTTGGCGATCCACTCTGCGTCGGCGGAGTGGCCGGCGGGGGCGTGGAGGCCGAGCCAGCCGCGGTAGAGAGTGCCGTGGAGGGGGTGCCAGAGGAGGAAGCCGGCGCCGAGGTGGGTGCCCTCTTGGCTGCCGTCGCATGCCACTACGACATAGGGGAGGGAGCGGAGGGGGGCCAGCGAGCCGGTGTGGTGCTGCGGGGCGGGGCGTATATGGGGGGAGGAGAGGAGGTGGACGGTGATGTCGAGGGGAGCGAGTGCCTGCGCAAGGGCGGGGCCTTCGGTGAGCCAGGGGGTGGGGCGGCGTGGGGAGACGAGGGACGCCGTGGCTGCTACTGCGAGGCTGATGGGGCCCCAAGAGGCGCGGAGGTAAGTGCGGAGGAGGTTGAGGGGGGCCCTGTACGCCAGGAGGAGGGCGCCGGGACCGCCCTGCTGGAGGGGGAGGTGGAGGAAGGCCGAGTGAGCCCAGGTGGGGCAGACGGAAGGCGTGGCGGTATGCATTGTTGATGGCGACCTGATCCAGGCGGAGGGAGGGGGGGGGGGTGAGTACACCCTAGGTGACGTAGTCGAGGGGGGAGAGGCCAAAGGCGTGCAGGGAGCGGAGCTGGAGTATGGGGCAGGCCTCGCGGTTGCGGCTGGCCTTGCGCGCCCGGTCGAGGGACGCGCGGGTCTTGTTGATGACACGGAGGAGGGGGAGCTTGGGGAGGATGGGGATGCCAACGACTTCCGGGGGGGCGGTGGTGGTGGTGCCGGTGTGCTGCGGGACGTCGGCTGTGACGAGGGTGGGGCGGCCTGGGCGGGAGTCGATGAGGGGGAACTCCTGCTTGTCGGGGTGTATGATGCGGCCGGCGCGGCGAGAGCACTCGCGGCAGTCAGTGGCCATGGCTGCCACGTCCGTGAGGGAGGGGGTGATGAAGCGGCGGTCGTCGCTGTACGAGAGGTTGGTGGCGGGCAGGGATGCTGAGTGGCCGGGGACGGTGAGGGGGATGGTGATGGAAGTGTTGGGGCGCATGGCCCTGGTGATGACCAGGCTGGGGGCCTGGTAGTGGAGTTGGGCGAACCCGTCGCCTTGGTTGCCCCCCTCCTCGGTGCTGAAGAGGTGGGCGAACCCTTCGCGGGTGGCCACGCGGATGACCAGGCGGCTGTAGAAGCGGTCTGCCCAGGGGCCAAAGTCCCACGTGGCGCGGAGGTGGGAGCAGAGGCGGGACTTTTCCTGGCGCAGTACCCTGAGGTACGCGTCAGACTCCTCCCAGTCGCAGATGGCGCAGGTGCCGTGGGTGGAGAGGGCTGTGTAGGCGGCGGCGCGGGCTACGAGGGCGAGGCCGAGGGCGGAGTAGCCTGGGCGGTAGGCGAAGGAGGCGGGAGTGTAGGTGGAGGTGAGCTCGATATCGGCGGCTAGGCGGGTCGTGGCGATGCCGGACGCTGCGCCGGAGACGCCCGACTCCACATCGACGGGGCGGAAGGAGCGTGTGAGGTGCCGGGGGAGTGGCTTGGTGGGCTTCCCCTTGTAGAGGCCTTAGCGGACGGTCTCGTTGGAGACGCCCGGGGTGCCGGATTCGAACTGGAGGAGGAGGTGCAGCAATCCGAGGTGGACGCCTCCGCCGCTGCGGAAGAGCGCTGCGCGCGCCACGTTGTCAGTGGACACGGCGAGGGAGCGCTTGCCCATGCGGCGGTGGGCGAGGGAGGCGGTGGTGATGAGGGGGGGGGACTGGCGGGTGAGGGCGTACGCCCGGCGGGAGGCGGGGGATTCTGGTCGGGCGTTCGCGCAGAGGGCGTCACGGAGTAGGGGGAGAGTGAGGTCGGTGGGCGGGTGCAGGAGGGGGAGCCAGGGGTCCGGGGTGCAGCGGGCGGCGAAGAAGGCGTGATCCACGGAGACGTGCGGGTTGGCCGTCTGGGACCGGGACTGTGCCGTGACCTCGGCCAGCCGTTGCTCGCGGGTCGTGAGGGTGGCCCCTGGGTGGGGGAGGATGCCTTGGAACGGTTCCAGGGGAGGGGAGGGCAGCCGGAGGACTGTGCGAGTGGCGGAAGTGATGGAGGGGGAGGAGAGGACTGCAGCGCGAGAGACGTAGCCGCGGGCCGCCGATGCTTCCCGGAGGGCAAAGGACTGGGCGGCGAGGTCTTGCTTGGAGAGGGGAAAGGTGAACCGGGCCAGGGACCGTAGTAGTGTGGGGGTGTCAGGGGGGTGCGGGAGCAGCTGGTGCGCGGGGGAGTGGTGGGCGGCGATGTGCTGGTCAGGGAGGGAGGGGGTAAGGGAGAGCCAGCCCCACGCCAGGTCCAGGGCGGCTGAGAGGGAGTCCATGTCCTCGACAGTCGCCAGGCGCCATCGGAACAGACGCCACGAGTGGGCGTCGCAGGAGCGGTGGTGCAGGGTAACCTGCGCCAGCACCGTGGCGTGTGAGGTGTCGCAGGGGAGGACGTGGTGAGTGTGGGAGGCGATGGGACCAGTGGCGAAGATGTGGTCGATGGCGGTGGAACGGGGGGAGCAGCGGCGGGTGGTGAAGTTGGTGGGAGTGGCTGGGGGGACCAGGCGGTGCCAGGCTGAGAGCGGGCCTAGGGCCCCGAGTGCGGGGGCCAGGGGGGCCCCTGGGGCTCCCGTGCTGTTGAGGTCGCCCAGGAGGACGCACAGGTCGGGCCGTACGCGGGAGCGGGAGTGGTTCATGAGCTTGACCTCGGAAACCCACTCGGAGTACGAGAGGCGTTGGGGGAGGTGGGCGTTGAACAGGAGGGCCCGGCCCCCTAGCGAGAGGGGGACCGCGGAGGCAATCTAGTGCTGGCCGTCGTAGACGAGGTCGGCGGGTTGGGAGGGGGCGCGGAGGGACCGGAGCCAGGCCGTGCGGAGGCCTGAGCCCTGGCCGGAAGCGGTGCTGTAGTGGGCCTCGTACCTCGGTGGGAGGGCGGGGCGGGCCGAGGCCAAGTACCAGAGTTCCTGCTCGGCAACCACGTCGGGGGACAGGGCCTAGAGCCAGGTGCGGGCGAGGGGGACTTGGCCGGCGATGCCGCCCCAGTTGTGTGTGAGAAAGGTGAGGGCTGTGTCGCGGAGGGGGGTGGACGCCTGGTCACGGGGGTCGGGGAGGGAGAGGACGAAGGCGGGGGTCGGCTGGAGGAGACGGTCGGGAGGGGGGCCCAGGCGGCGGCCCAGGGGATGGCGGAGACGGGGACAGCCCCGGGCAGTAGCATGCCTTGGAAGCCGACCACACAGCGGGCGGCGATGTCACGAGTGCAGACAGGCGGGGCCTTGTGGGGGGAGGTGCAGAAGAAGTGAGGCCAGTGGTCGGTCGGCGATGTGGGGAGGTCGACGAAGGCGGTGTGAGGCGTGGGGCGTCCACAGTCGGGGCAAGCGGAGGAGGTGACCAGCGGGGCGTCGGGGAGGGCGGGGTGTAGTGCCCACGCTGAGGTCGGGCCTGACGAGCGAGTGTACGCTTGGGACGGGGGGAGGGGGGTTGTAGGCAAGTTGGCGGTGTCCCAGAAGGCGATCCACTTGGCGTCCACGTGCAGGGGAGGGGTGATCCAGAAGGAGGGGTCACCGCGTGGCGGGGGAAGGAGGCCAGCCAACCGCACACTATGGGGAGGGCGGAGGCGAGGAGCGAGGGGGGTAGCGACGTGGAGACCTGGGCGGCGTGCAGGAGGTCTCGGAGGGGGCCCGGGGGGAGGTCGGCGGCTGGGGAGAGGCCAAGGGGGAGAAGGTTAGCAGAGTGTGTGCACACGGGGCAGCGCGTGAGGGCAGGGCGCCGCAGCGTGCCGCAGTGAAGGCATATACGGGGGGCGGAGGCCGGTGGTGGAGCGGGTGCGCGGGGGGGGGCAGAAAAGTTTTTAGTGCTTTCAACACTGTGTTTGTGTCTCTCCTGCTGCTTGCTGCTGGTGTAGGGTTTCCTGCTGCTTGTCTTGGAAGATGAAAACCTTTTGTTTGCTGAAAAACAGTCAATCCAGGATAGCCCAAGCCAGAGGTATGCAAGGAGAGAAGAATCAGGATCAAAGCATGAAGGGCTGCAGTGTAAACAGTGAAAGATGAAAGGATATTCACAGAAACTGCAACTCAGGTCAAATCGGAATGCATATTCACAAAGATAGCTGAAATGCTTTGGAAAAGATTTGGAAAACTGCCCCATGGTCACTCTATCTCCATAGTGCCATCCCAGGAGATGTGCACTCTTTGTTTTGGGTCCCATATGTGCTGAGGTGGCAGGGCATGTGGCGATGAGGTCACTGCCATGTCACATGGGATCTTCCTACTTAGCTAGGCTGACCGGGAAATGAATTTAGGACCTCTCAAAAAGAGGTGCCCAGCCCCCTAGGGTGCATACCACTAGGATAGCTAAGAATTCATGGAAAAACATAGATAAAATCATAGGTCCTGCCCTGGATATGTCAGTACTCAGTCACCTCAGGAAAAGATGATTTGCCTCACATTGAAAGGGGATTAAGGGGTCCACTCCATATCCTGATTCGGTGTTTGGTTCCATAGGTCAAAATGTGTTATCACCAGTTTTGGTGGGACCAATACTAAGATAGAAATGCCTGGATGCTCAGTGCATCTCTAATACAACTAGAGTATGCCTCAAAGCATTGGAAAAGCACTTTTTCTTACTCCCCCCTTGTGCTGTGGTGGCCACCACTGTCGCACTTTAGGAAAAAGGGAATTTTCCTTGGCCTTTCCTTGGTTTCCACATCTACTTTAAAATACCTATAGTTTCCCTCACACAGAAAAATGGGCGCTCACCATGGCTGGCGCTCTTTTGCTGCTCTGTTTGTAACATTTCCTACAGAAGACTCAGCGCTCATGGCGCTGCTGGGGCTCCTGTGGCTTGGTTGGGTTAGTTTGGGAGCATGCCAAAACATGTGCATGTGCATCCCTCCCTCCAAGACGCAGCGAGACACAAACCCAACGCAAGACACACTATACACACTCGCATGGGTTCTCGTAAACCTGCTGGCGACCTGTGACCTGTCTTAGGGCGAAGGGAGTCGTGAAAAAAATAAAATTGCCCCTTGGCCGGGTCTTGGGTTCTGCTCAGTCTCTCCAGGCTGCCGCGTTTCGGCCCGAACACGGCCTACTCAGCGAGGCTGCGCGTGGGTATCTGCAGAGGCAGGAATTGGAGAATTATGGACGAATCCACGCAAAAGCGAAGCGACGACACCAAAATCCGTCAAATGACGGCCTAGAATTTTTCTAAGACAACACACCTGAGCAGAATCCAATTGTGCATCAGAAGCACATTTTTATAAAAATTATAGTCATCTCTAGATTTTTTAAATCAAGAAATTCCTACGCATAAAGAGGCGGCGCGCAGGAGCGGCCCCTAGAGAAGCGCCGGAAAATGCAGAAATAATGGCATTATAAACGTATGTCTCACGTAGTCTTGAAAATGACGAGACACACATTAATAAATAAACATACAGATTCCACCCACACTAATAGAAGAATCAAAAATCGAAGAATTCGAAAATGAACGAAAAGACTTCAATGAATCAGGTATAAACTACAGGTATGCTCGTCTCGTATGCCGCATACACATTGCTCGTCTCGTGTCTCCGTGAACGAGTCTTGTAGCTGCGCTAACAAATGATAGAGGGCTAGATTAGAAAGATTGCAGATGATTAGAGGTGAGATTAGGGAAAAAACAGATAGCCTTCGGCCAGGGAGTGGTTGTCACGGGGGGCTACCGGTCCTGCCCTGCGGTGCAATGCGGGACGACTGTGACAACTGCTCTTACAGCACCAACCTCCCTTTTTGTTGCACTGATTAGAACATACACACCGATGCATAGCGACAATTTCGCTTGCGCTTGGTTTTCCGCCTCTCCTTGCTTCACTATCCAGCGGTAGGTAAGGTGAGTAAGCCCAGGTGGGGCCACCCCCTGGTGGAGTTGGTGATTGAGGTACAGATGGGCAGGTTTGCCCAAAAAGATCGTGCATGCTCGCGCATTCACACACGCATTAAAGGGTAGGCCACGCGAAGTGCGCACATTAAACCTTGTTTAGGCTACCCAGGGGCTCCTCGGTACGTTCTTTAAGAGAACCTGAGGAGTCCCTTAACGCTTGCTTGCTTGACAGGGGAGCTGATCTTCAGCGCGTTTGCGGACAGTGTATTATAGGTCACACTGAGAACCGTATAATACGGGGAGTGTGGCTTGGTTCCTCCGCCGCAAACACCCCTTCATTTGCCTTTGCTTTACAGGTGGGCAGGTAGGGTGATTGGTGCAGCAGCATACCATTTGTTTCATGCCCTGCTAAACAAGGGCGCAGATCACACAAACAAGCAACTCCGCCTCTGCCTGTGGCAGAGCAGGGAGTCCAACTCCGTCGACATCTGCGCCATGCACGCAAGAGCACCTCTTCCCTCCAAGCCCTAGCAGGGGAAACGCGTTGTGGCGTCCCCTGTTAGGCCACAGTTGCTTAGCAGCGCTGTGTTCTCTTGTCCTCTTCACAGGAGGGTCGCTAGGACCCACGACATGTTCTTCAACAACACCCAGTAGAGTTTGCGTGTAGGAGTGGTAGTCCTGAGTGGGGGCTTGAGCCAGTTGCACCAGTGCTCGCCCACCAGGATGGTGCCACTGTAGGGTGTGTAGGACCTGTAGTGCGTGTGTCACTGTCCCACCCGTTTCCTGCAATTTGAGCAGGGCTGGTGGGCTGTGGCAGTGGTTAGGTCAGTGTTTTGGCCACTTAGCAGAACGGCGTTTTCATGCCTTCATAGCTTTTGGCCACCCCTCCCTGTAGTAGACAGATAGGTAGGGAAAGCAATACCTGGATTAGTACGCTGGGTATTCCCCAAAGGTTTTGCGCCAGCACAGAAATTGGGCGCTTAGGGGAGGGGAGACCCCGGGCGTACCCCGTGGCATCAATAAGCCAACCCTCCAGGTTTAGCAAGCGTGCAGACTTGGGTATAATTAGGACACCACTGCTGCAGCTTGCTCTCAGGACCTCAGGAATAGCACACTCACACATACGCTTTGGCAGGTAAGGGTAAGGTTCAGTCCCTAGCTTTAGTCTTGGAGGCAAGCGTCTCAGCGAGCCTCAGCAACTCACCAAGGTTGTTCTGGGACAAGTAGTCAACCAGAACTGAGTTTAGGCGTCCCTCAGGTAGAACAAACGCAGAGAAGGGCTCCCAGGTGGCCTCTTCGACTCCAAACCCTTCCCAGAGGGTGAGGAAGCGCCAACCCTGGCGATAGCGGTGGCGTAGGACAGACTTCACCAGGTAGAAGCCCTCCTTAGCCATCTCCTCGGCGTTCATGTCGGGGAGTTCACCTTCAACTTCCATAGGGCTGGCAGCCCCTTGTAGGTCCAGAGCGGCGATTTCCTCGTCGTTGAGCTCCCACTCCTCCCCACAGAGGTCTTCAGGATCATAGTAGCGCTTCAGGTGTTGAGCAGCGCACACCAGGGTCCCCCCTAGACGGGGAGAACACCGCACGGTGATACGGTGTCCATCCACTGATAGAATCTTGTACGGCCCGAAGTATGGGTCATCGCTGGTAGAGCGTGGCCAGGCGGGTAGTCGACTGTGGTGCACCAGCACCCAGTCCCCCTCTTGGTAGGTGGCCGGTACTCGGTGCTTGTTCTTCTTGTTCCACTGACGCTCCCTCACTCTCCGGAGCATAGCCTTCGCCCTGTCCACCTTCGCTTGTTGCTCTTGGACCCATTCACCCACAGAAGAATGGGTGTCCTCTGGATAGGGGGCATGTAGGAACCATGCCGGGCGCCCTAGGAATAGCTCATTGGGCGAGTAGCCAGTAGCTGAACTCTCTTGGGAGTTCATCATCAAGGATATGACGGGGAGTAGTCTCACCCAGTCTCTGGTGCGTTCAGGTTTGCACCATATCCGTACATTCTCCTTCAGGACACGGATCTGTCGCTCACATAGGGGGTTGCTCGTGTGCGAGTAGGGAATCCCCGTAGACACCTGGACATTGAGGGATCTCAGGACCCTCTTGTACCAACCGGTATCTGAGCGTACTCGTACGTCCTCATCGGAGTTGATCCCCTTGGGCGCCCCATAGACACAAAACCACTCCTCCAGGAGTATCTTGATAGTCTCCTCCCCGGTAATGTGCTTGGTACATGGGAACACCCTGGTAAACCTGGTCAACCCACAGGTTACCACGAGGGCGAAGTCATAGCCCCCGAACTTCGGCATCTCCGTGTAGTCCACGTATAGAACACTGTTAGCACAGTGAGGGATGGGCAGGGTCGAGTAGAGACCTCAGTCCCTGATATCCCCTGGTTTACAGGACCTGCACGGGCACTTGTCCACGATAGGCTGGAGGGTTTTCCGCAGTTGGTCGTCAGTCCACGTAGTGTGGAACCACTGCTTGAACAGCCTCAGGGTACGGTCAGCACCCACATGACCGCTGGACTCATGGGTCCACTTCAGCAGCGCTGGGACTCTGTCACCAGGCACCACAATGCGGTCCTCGTGCCAGAGGTAGCTCTTGTCCCTCTTCCACTGGTCTTGGTTGACCAGGAGGGGTTCAAGGCGTTTCTCCAGGCGCTTGTAGATATCCCCAAACTCCTTCAGGTACTCCGATTGTTGGAGTCCATCCAGGGGGCGTATCATCGTCATGTTGAGGTCCAAGTGGACCTCCATACGGCTGAACGCCTCCTTAGCCAGCGCTTCAGACCGGGCACCAATCAGGGCGTCGAAGTTGGTGTGGCTGATGTAGTCGGCACACTCGTTCTTCACTCCCTGGATATGGTGTACCGTCAGCCGTAGTTGACTGAGGCAGGTTCACCAGCGCCGTAGCTTGGCCTTCTCGGGTGGGGGACCCTTCTGGAAACTGCGGACTGGTTCTTGGTCGCACAGCCAGACCACAGGGTTACTCCCCAACAGTCGTGCTTGTGAGGATAGCACCAGCATACCCGCGAGCGATTCCTGCTCATAGGTGGAGTAGTTCCCCCTGGCCTGGTTCCACTTCCATTTCCAGTGGCCCAGAGGTAGTAGGACCCACTTGTCGTCAGGGTAGCTGTGCTTGAGGGTTCCATCTCGGTTGAGACCTTCCGTCCCCCATTGGAAAATGGCCGAGTCGAACTCCTCCTTCTCTAGTGCTTGCCATTGGAACAACGTTCCACCACCGCCCACATTGCTGGCGTCGGTCACCAGGATAATCTCCCCTTGTGCCCTAGGCACGCCCAAGCACTTAGCGTTGGCTACCTTGTCTTTGAGCTCGTCAAACGCTTGTTGCTCTTGTGGGCCCCAGCGCCAAGTAGTACTCTTCTTGATCAAGTCCGTCAGAACGGCGCTGGTGTAGGTGAAGTTTCTGATGTGGCGGCGATAGAAGTTGCACGCCCCAATGAAACTGCGTACATTATGAAGTCCTTTCTTGGGGTCTTCGTGTCGTACCTTGGCATCCATCAGGGGTTTGGCCTTAGAGGCCGCTGGGGTCCACCACCCAAAGCGAACATCAAACCCCAGGTACTGCATGGTCTCCTGCATGAACTCTCACTTCTCCAGCTCGAGTCGTGTGTGGTTCTCCTGGCAGACCGCAAAGAACTCACCCAAGAGGATTAGGTGATCCTCCTGGGTATTGGTCCCGAGGCATACATCGTCGATGTGAGCCTCCATCTGGGCACCACGGGTTATGAGCTCCTGCACCTTAGGTCTCCTTCGTAGGATGGACAAGATCTTGTTCATCAGCTCTTGGAATAGAGCGGGTGCGTTAGCCACGCCAAACGGCATGACCTTCCACTTGAACACCCTCCCCTGAGGGGTGATGAAGGCCAGTAGTTCCTGTGCGTTGGGCGTCAGGTCCACTTGCCAGAATCCGCTGCTCTTGTCCATCTTGGTCTTGTAGCGGCAAGAGGCTATCTTCTCCAGGGTAGACTCCATTTTGGGAATGGACCCGGAGTGGTTCAGCGTCTTCTTGTTCAGCTCTCCGTAGTCCACTACCAGCCGTTTCGCTGTAGACCCAGGTTTAGCCACCAGGAAACAGGGGCTGCAGTGTAGGGGGTAGTCCCTGTCCTTGTACTCCAGGACTAGGCCAGCGCCGATACATTCTTGTATCTGTCGCTCGATCTCGTCGGCCTGCTCTTTAGGAGCTGGATAGGGTCTCCTCCGGATCTTGTGACCCACGAACTCGGGTTTCAGCTTGAGGTCCATCTGTACCAGCTTGTCACATGAGGCTGGAGGGGATAGTTCTCCGAACACCTCCAGATGAGTCCTTATAAGCTTCTGTACCCGCGGGTCCAATACCTTGATCTTGTCCTCCATGTCCTCGTCAGAGTGTAAGTTGCTTGCCCCCTGAATAGACGTCGGGAGGTGGTCCTCTACCGACTCTTCGCCCGTGGTAGTGTCCTTCAGCCCTTGGTAGGCATATAGAAGGTCTTGTTCAACCATCTCCGGTGGACGATGGCAACATAGGCACGCTCGAGGGGGTTCACATACACATTCCTCCGAGAGGTCGTCCTCCTCTGGGGTCCTCACATGGGCGCCCCACACGCTCTTCATAAGCTTGAGATCTACCTCCCTTTGCGAGGTGGTGATCTTCTGTTCGAGGTCCTCCTTCAATTGAGATAGATCTCCCACACGTCCTTGCGTCAGTGGCCATGAGCTGCGGGTAGGCTTCACGTAGCATAACTTTTTCGCCACCAACTTCCTCTTGGAATCCACATACTCCCTTAGCCTGGATCGAAGGTCCAGCTCTTCATCCACGGGGTCTTCCACCCTCATGGAGAGTAGGGGTTTTAGTGGGGCGACGTACTCGGCGTTCTCCACTTCCTCCACACAGGTCTGCACGAAGAAGGCGTCGTGCTCAGTTTCGTCAGCTGAGTGGATAGAGCTAGGTAGCTCAGATAGTCCACACTCAGAGACTCCATCAGGAACAGGTACATGACAGGGAGAGTTGGGGGCGTTGGTGTCAGTCATGACGTACTCATCTCCTCCGGGTGCAGTCTCAACAGCATCTTGAGGTCGTAGGCGATCCTTCAAGTCACCCAAGGCGAGTCCGTCGCTTTCTCGTTGTATAGCCTGGACCAGAGTCGGGTCCAGATCCTCCCAGGGGATGGAGGTAAGACCTCCGTCCACCACGCTGAGCATACTCCCCCATCCGGGCTTCCCAATAGGCGTCTTGCGTCCCAGAGGCACGTAGATGGCCTCATCAGGCAAACGAACAGAGCTGATAGTCAGCCTGTCCAGGAGGTTTTGCCAGTACTCGTTGCCCCCATGGGCTCCCCAATCGGGGGAACACAGGACCATACGGGAACGTTCCAAGGCCACCTTGGTCAGCACCTTCCCCAGTTCACTGAACCTGGGGTTCCCGTAGGCCATCCCGAAAGAGGGCCAGTAAAATTTGTAGCTGCAGTTCTTCCCCTTGCTGCAGTAAAGGTCCAGTACATGCTGCTTGTCGCTGGCGAACAACTCCACACTCAGGTCTTCTCTAGAGTAACCCAACTCCTTCAGACCTTGGTCTAGGACTTCCCCCAATAGTTGATAGTCCTCAGTTTTGGAGGCCGCCATCATGTTCGAGGGCTCCTCCTTCGATAGCCTCAGGTAACTCGAGGTATGTTCCGACTGCTCCAGTGGCACAGACTCTCTGCCACTGCCGTGGTCCACGTAGAGGAGGTAGGGCGCTTGCAGCGTCAGGGATTGTATCTGGGAGTGCTGTACGAAGAAGTCAGTCCCCAGTATCAAGTCGAATGCCTCAGTGTCCATCACATAGAACCGATGGGCGATAGTCCGGGAGCCCATAGGTACCTCCACTTCACAGTCCCCGCAACTGTGCACCACATGTCCATCCCCCATGCGTATAGCAGCCGTGGTCATGGTGTTCTTCAGGCTCCCACAAGGTAAAATTTTCTTGGCCACTATAGATATGGTGGCGCCAGTGTCCAATACCCCCAGGTATTCGCGTCCCCCTAGTCGGATACGTACCCAAAACACCAGGTCTTGGGTGCCACCAGAGCATCCCCGTCAGAACTCCGCGGGACAGGTCACCTCGAACCCCTTGTTCCGCAATTTGCGGGCCATCCTCATGAAACGGCTCCTCTTCTTAGCGTTGCCGTCATCACCACCTTCATGCTCACGCTTGGCTCCTTGTTCTTGCTGGGCCTGCGTTTGTGAGCATGTGGTAGGACCAGACTGCCCTCCAGAGGGCTCGGAGTTTCCCCCTGGATTAGGGTTGGGGTTGCCTCCGTTCTTGTCCTTGTTCTTGTTGTCGGGCTGGCGGTTAGCGCCTTCTCCTCGTCCACCTTGACCCTTGTCTTGCCCTTGACCACGTCCTTTCGACTTGCCCTTGCCGGAGTCATTGCCTTTGCCTTTGCCTCCACCTTTGCCTGAGCCTTTCCCAGGATCTTCACCCTTAACCTTCGCCGATAGGCGTTGCTTATGGTAGCACTCATCCTCGTAGTGCTTCCGCTTCCCGCAGAATGCACACGTGATGGTGCACCTGTAATGATCAGGCAGCTTCGCTTTGGCGCCGGTGTTCTTCTCCTGCTGCTTCCCCTGGACTGCGAAGCAGTCTCGCTGCTCGCAGTCAGGGGCGTGCTGCAGGTGGCCCTGCTCGTCTCTGGCATCACACCAGAATAGCTCCTTCACGTTCTCCATGATACGGGCGTGGGCGTGTTTGGGGGTAGTCCCCTGCCCAGGTTGGGACCCTTGGTACCCTTTGCCATGGCCTCCAGAACCTCCACCCCCAGGACGGTAGTTGTTCAAGTGCTGGTCGCTATCCTTCTCCAGCGCCAGCTCCACGAGTAGCACGCATAGATCCTCGTAGCGGAGGGATCTAGCCCTGCGCTCCGCTGTCGAACGGCACTCGTCCCATAGCTCTCGAGGGAGCTTGGCCACCAACCAGAACAGCAGGTCGTCGCTGCTGTAGGAACCGGGCGTCAGTCGTCCAGCCCAGTGATCCAGGTCAGCCAACAGCTCAGAGACCCTGCCAGGTTCCGGGTTGTTGGGCAGCACGGGCAGGATCTGGATCTCGGCCCTGATGGAGAGGTCGGTTTCGTAGGTCGGGTACTGCCTCTCCAGGGCAACCAACACATCGGCAAAGGTGGCGGAGTTAGTCACGATCTGCCTGACCTGCTTCTCCAGGTACTTGGTCTTGCAGCACTGCAGGAGCAGATCGCACCTGACTCGCCCGCTAGCGTGGGTTTGGCCGGTCAATCGGAGAAACCGGCCAAAATTCTCAGCGAACTCGCTGAGGTCCTTGCCTGCGAAGTCAGGCAGGTTCACCACGATCTTGGAGGTGGCAATAGCCTTCGCCTCCTGAGACCTGGGTCCCTCAGGCCGTCGGGTCTTCTTCTTCTTCTTCTTCTTCTTCTTCCCCCTTGGGTCCCCGGGGTCCTCCGGGTCATCGTCCTCCGAGGGCGAAGCAGAAGTCATCGACGGCGGCTCATCATCGGAGGGGTCTCCGCCTAGATCACTAGAGCCATAAGGCTCCACGTCCACCATTGCCCTCAAGGATGTCAGCCCCAGCCGGTCCAGCTCGGCCCTCGTAGAGTTCGTCACGTGGCTGTAGGGCGGCTGGGCCGTTCTCGGTACGAAAGGACTTCTCGGTATAGCTGCAGGGGTCGGCATCGGTCGGCTCCTCAGGCTCCCCAGGGTATTTGTCAGCCCTGCTGCCAGGTGGTTAGCCTGTACTCGGTGGGGTGACATTCCCACCGTGGTAGGTGACGCTTTGGGCGGTATCATCAGGGGCTCCAGTTTCTCTCGGATCTCTTGAGTGAGGTCGCCCGCGATTTTTGAAGTGGCTCCTCGGAGCACCTCGTTGATCTCCGACCGCGTCAGGGACCTGTTGGAGGATCTCCCCGATCCTCTACTCCTGTCCCCAAGAGACTCAGGTCCTCTCCTCAACCCACTCAAGGTTGCATAGCCAGGTGCATACCCAGGAACATCCACATAGGTTCCAGTAGCGGGTGGTGGATGGGGATATTCAGTCGCATACCATCGCGGCGCACAGCTGGAAGCCACCGGCTCACTGGCAGTAGTTGCCTCAGGGAGCGCAGTGGTAGGTGGGCCCATACCATAGGCGGGGTAGAGAGGCATGCCAGTAAAGCCTGTGCCCTCTGCCATAGGCGGGTTGGTTTGGGAGTGGATGTTGCGGCGGCTGGGAGTGTGGTGGTTATAGGAGAGGGTGATGCGTGGAGGCCAGAAGCGCTTGGTGCGCCTTCGAAGGTAGGGTCATTCGTCAGGTCTTGCCTTTGTTCCTCTCCTTCGTCTGCTTCGTTTCCAGCATCAATCTCGCTCTCTCTCTTCCTCTTCACAGGCTGAGTGACCACCTCTTCGACTGTGAGGGCCCTGAAGGCCGTCTGGAGTCCATTCAACGAGTCCTCAGCCACTTCCACTGGCCCATGTAAGGGCTCCGAAGGTACAGCGCCGCTAGGTCCAGGTCCAGGTTCACCAGGTGCTGGCCTTGCCGGTGCCTCAGGCGCTGGCGCTGTCTTCACGTCGGCGTCCTCCTTCCTTGTGTCCATCTTCGTTCGCCCTTCTGCTTATATGTGCCTGTACTCGGCGCACTGGATGTACGGCGCGGGGTTGCTGCCGGTGCGCAGAGACAGACTGCCTCTGCTACCAGAAACGTTTATAGTGATTTCAACACTGTGTTTGTGTCTCTCCTGCTGCTTGCTGCTGGTGTAGGGTTTCCTGCTGCTTGTTTTCGAAGATGAAAACCTTTTGTTTGCTGAAATACAGTCAATCCAGGATAGCCCAAGCCAGAGGTATGCAAGGAGAAGAGAATCAGGATCAAAGCATGAAGGGCTGCAGTGTAAACAGTGAAAGATGAAAGGATATTCACAGAAACTGCAACTCAGGTCAAATCGGAATGCATATTCACAAAGATAGCTGAAATGTTTTGGAAAAGAGTTGGAAAACTGCCCCATGGTCACTCTATCTCCATAGTGCCATCTCAGGAGATGTGCACTCTTTGTTTTGGGTCCCATATGTGCTGAGGTGGCAGGGCATGTGGCGATGAGGTCACTGCCATGTCACATGGGATCTTCCTACTTAGCTAGGCTGACCGGGAATTGAACCCAGGACCTCTCAAAAAGAGGTGCCCAGCCCCCTAGGGTGCATACCACTAGGATAGCTAGGAATTCATGGAAAAACATAGATAAATTCATAGGCTCTGCCCTGTATATGTCAGTACTCAGTCAACTCAGGAAATGATGATTTGCCTCACATTGAAATGGGATTAAGGGGTCCACTCCATATCCTGATTGGGTGTTTGGTTCCATAAGTCAAAATGTGTTATCACCAGTTTTGGTGGGACCAATACTAAGATAGAAATGCCTGGATGCTCAGTGCATCTCTAATACAACTAGAGTATGCCTCAAAGCATTGGAAAAGCACTTTTTCTTACTGGGGCCCCACATGCGTGGGACTGGGGACGGGGCTCCGGGGCGGAGAGAAGGTCAGCCCCGGCGCGGTGGGCGTCGAGTGGGCGGGGGAAGTGGGAGGCGAGGAAAGTCGCCCAGGCTAGGGTCGGGAGGTCGGGAGCGCTGGAGGCGGGGAGCGTGTCCGGCAGGGTGGGTCAGTTGTGTCTGCGGGCACTGGGGAACATGGCGCCGCGGACTGCCCTGCCTGACGAGGGGGCCGAGGGTGTTGTGCGGCCATGGGGCCGCGGGGAGCGTCGGGGGGAGGAACGGGGGGGTGACTGCTGGCGGCTGCGTTTGGCGGGGCGGGGCTGAGGGTCGCCCGGGATGGGCGGGCGGTGGGAGGGTGGGGTGTTGAGAGTGGCAGTGGGGGCGTGCCAAGGTTGCCCATCGTCCCGTCTGCCCTGGACCGTAAGGGACCAGCCCTCGTTGTGCTGGATGACGCGCGTGGGCAGCGAGGCGAAGAGGGAGGTGTGCAGGGCGGGGGCGATGTGGGCGAACGCGTGCCTGCGGCGGGCGTCCGCTTCACTCACGTACACGACGGTCTGCAGGTTGTGGGTGAGGGTGACTGCCATGGAGGGGTGCGGGCCTAGGCGGAGGCCTGAGACGCGGACGACACCGGTGGTGGCTGGCGAGGAGCCGACGGGGGCGAAGATGGGGACCGAGGAGCCGGGTTTGGCGCCGGTGGCAGAGGGCGCGGGGGCGCCCGCGAGAGGGGGCTGGCCGAGGAGGGCTGGGGCGAAGAGTGGCGCGGGCGGGGCGGCGGCGCCAGGGACTTGCAGGGAGTGCGCTGGCGGTGCGGAGGAGCCAAGGCAGAACCAGTCCAGGTCCGCCGTGGAGCAGGGGGGGGGGGCAGTTTTGGTGTAGGAGATGAGCTCCTGGAACTGGGCCGGGGTGGAGAGACGGCCACACAGCCGTGCGATGGCTGCGCGGAGGGTGTGGGCGGAGGAGACCTGTTGGAGGTCCTGGTAGGCCTCTATGGGGGTGGAGGGGGCGCTGGCGATTGTGAAGGCCGCCGTCAGCCAGGGAGTGTCGGCATGGGCCTGAGCGGCTGTGATGAGGGGCTGGATGGCCTGGAGGGCAGGCAGGGAGGCCGCGGAGGAGGCGGCGGCTCCGTACCGTTGGGAGACCAGGGTGAGGAGCTTGTTGAGGTGGAGGCGGAGGGTGGGCTTGTGGAGGTCGAGGCAGGAGTGCCAGGCACTCTTGGCGGCGAGCACCAGGCTGGCGGTGGACGTGGAGACCGAGAGGTGCTGCACGGTCCTGGGGGGCAGGTGGCAGTTCTTGCCCATAGCCACAATGCACATGGCCGTGTGGTGAACGTCGGCCTCGGGGACGGAGGAGAGGCCGTCGAGCAGGGTCAGCGTGTCCTGGGAGCTCGGGGTGGGGCCAGCCTGGAAGAGTGTCTCCCAGTGTGACGGGGGTGGTGCGGCCGGATGCGGGGGCTGGGGACGGGGGGGAAGCAGGGACAAGGGTTGCAAAGCGTCAGGGGGCGCAGGGGCGGCGGCGGGGGCGGGGGCTCCGGGCCCCGCAGGGGGGTCTTCCGCCTGCGGGTTAGCGCGGCGGGCGGCTGCGGTGATGGCTGTGGAGATGTTGGGGGTGCGAATTGAACCATCATCCTTCCGATGGTTCAACTCGGTGTACCACCGTTGGGCCGACAGGGGGCATGGAGCGGGGACACGGACGTGGGGCCTGGCTGGGTCGAAGACGCAGCTGAGGGGGGGGAAGGCCAGCCGGGAGCCGGTCTGCTGGGCCGCCCAGGTTGCTAGCCAGTGGAGCAGGGCGACCCGGGCGACCTTGGGCTTGATGGCCTCCTCGAAGGCGAGGAGGTCCAGGAGGCGGCGGAAGGGGATGGAGGGGGGGAGGTCGGGGGAGAAGGGGGAAATGTGGGCGAGGGCGGCCGAGGCGAGAGTGGCCTGGTCGAGGGTGGAGGCACGAGCGCCCCAGTCGATGAGGGCGCTCATGCAGGAGGCGTAGGGGAGCCACGAGGCGTCGAGGTGCGTGGTGAGGAGGGAGATCTCGTTCTCGGTGAGCTGCTCGGTGAAGGCGAACCACCAGAGGAGGGGGCTGGCTTCGAAGGGGGAGCCGGCGAGGGGGATGGAGAGGACGTCCACATTTGCCGGCATGTGGCGCGCAGAGGCCAGCAAGCGTGGGGGTTGCTGGGAGTCCAGGGCAATGGACAGGAGGGGCCAGGCGTCGGCCGCCGTCAACTGTTCGCGCTGGAGGTCGGGGGACAGAGCTGAGAATGGGTGAGCCATGGTGCCTGTGGCGAGCGGAGCAAGGGAGGTTCCGACACAAGGCGTGCCGGGGGGTGGGAGGTCTGTTGCCGGCTGTGGGCGCCAGTCATGGTGTTGGGTGGGCTTGGGCGGGCGGGAGGAAGGGAGAAGCGGAGGCAAGAGCTCAGGGCCCGGAGGCTCCGGCATGCAGAGCGAACAGTGCTACCGGCAGTGGAGCAAATGTAGAAAGAGGGGGAGGGGGGGGGGGGGGTCAGGTGCGGGTGGTGGTCGTCGCTGGGCGTGGGTGGGGGGGGATTGGGTGGGGTGGGCGGTCCAGAGCTGGGCTCTGGGGGTCGGTGGCGTGTGGTGGTGGTGGCTGCGTCCTGCTACCGGTGTCGTACTACGAGGAAGTGATGAGGGTGAAGACTGCTTGGGGACTGAGGCCGGAGAGCCTGGGGCGGGGGAATGGGATGGCCGGGGTGCCCTGGGGCTCCGTGGGGGCGGAGGCTCCCCACGTCGGCTGGATGCGAAACCTCGGCCTGTTCTTCCCTCACCGAAGTTCTTAGGATTCGACCCCAGGAACTTACCCGCCTCGGGGACTGTGGGCCGGGACGGCCAAGGGGGATGATTATGAAGAGGAAGTGGGGGGCCAGGATGAGCCTGGCGGTCGGCACCTGCCTTCAGCCTGGGGGAGGCCGATGCCCGGGGCTATTACCTCTCCCTTGTGCCCGTGGTGCGGTGGTGGGTGGCGGTGAGGTACCCCCGAAACGGCGACTGTGCCCAGTGCCGTGGGCACAGACCCCAGTTGGGGGCGGGTATGAAGCGCCCGGTCGCCTCGCCCCCCCTGCACAACAGCCCGCCAGGCGCTGCCAGGCCTCTAGCGCCAGCCGTTGTGGAGGGGGGCGCTCGGGGCAGTGCGGGGCCCCTCTGCTCTCCTGGCGGCCCGCACTGTCCGTAGAATGCAACAAGGGGCGGTGCGGGCTCAAACCGCACGCGCGGGCCGCGCCGCCTCAGCCGGGTCGGGGGACAGGGGGGGGACCGGGGGGTCGCGGCCAGTGGAAGGAGGGTGGCGGGGGCTCGAACCGCGCACCGGCGGGCCCCACCACCCTCCAGTCGGGCGTCGCTGCGCCCGGGGTTCTGGGGGCCCAACCAGGGGGCCGTCGGCCCCCCCCTTTCTGTTAGTGTGAGGGGGGAGAGGCAAAGGCCACTCGCGGCCATGACACATGGTGCATAGGGAGGGAGGTATGACTCACGCCACGCCATGATGCATGCAGCAGGGGGAAGGGGGGGCAAGGCCTGGACCCCCACCGCGTTTGGGGGGGTCCTCTTGTCAGCCCGGCAGCCGACCGTCGGCGGCTGCGGCAGCTCACCATGGTGGCGTCGTCCATCTGAGAGGTGGAGCGGTGGGCAGGGGTGGTGGGGGGACGTCGAGCACATGGGGGGGGGGGGTGCGGGTTGGTGGGCGGGCGCGCGCGTGAGGGGGAGGGGGTGAGGTGAGCTCAGCTGCAGAGCGTCGTCGGGCGGGTGACCAGGGCAGAGGAGCGGTGGGGGCTGGCTAAAGTCGGCCGGGGAGCCCAGAGCGCTCGCGGAGTCTGGGATCCGCGGTCAGCGGTGGGGCCCGCACCCCGCTCGGCGGGGACGAATCCCGCCGAGCATCATCCACGGGGGCGAATCCTGGTGGAGGCGGGGGGAGCGCCACGCCGTCCCCTCGCGGCCGAACCGGACCGGGACGGGCCCCGCCGGATGGATACCGGGGGGGCGGGCAGGGCTGGGCACCGGGGCTCCGGGGCCCGGGTCCCTGGTGGTTGTGGACCGGCGCAGGGGAGACCGGGCGGGCCCATGGGCTGCGGCTGGTGAGGGGGGGGGCGTGGAAGGGCTGGGCGGGCTCGGGGGCGAACCCCGGGGGGCCCCCGGGGGCTGGGAGAGGGCTCCCGAGGGCGGCCGTTCCTTGAAGGGGGGGGGGAGGGGGTTGCTCCCTGCCCGGGGGGCGACGGGGGCCCCTCATGAGCGAGGGGGGGGGAGGGCGTGTATCGCCCGATGTAGGGCCATGTCGATTCATGGCCGCGCAGCATGGGACTATATCCCCAACCCCCCGCGCCGGAGTCCCTTTTTTCGGGGGGGCTGAGGGGGGGCGGGGGGGGCTGGCGGTTATGGAGTGCACCCCCCCATGCGGGGGGGGGGTTGCCGGTGGGAGCTCCGTCCGGCTTGGCCGTGTATACCCGGTGGCGTCCCCTGGGCCCGTGGGCCCCTTCGAGGAAGAACCTCGGATTTGCCGGGGGGGACTCCGCTATATATATATATATACATACATATACATATATATATATATATATATATATACATATATATATATATATGTATATATATATGTATATATATATATATATATATATATATATATATATATATATATATATATATATATATATATATATATATATATATATATATATATATATATATATATATATATATATATATATATATATATATATATATATATATATATATATATATATATATATATATATATATATATATATATATATATATATATATATATATATATATATATATATATATATATATATATATATATATATATATATATATATATATATATATATATATATATATATATATATATATATATATATATATATATATATATATATATATATATATATATATATATATATATATATATATATATATATATATATATATATATATATATATATATATATATATATATATATATATATATATATATATATATATATATATATATATATATATATATATATATATATATATATATATATATATATATATATATATATATATATATATATATATATGTATATATATATATATATATATGTATATATATATATATCCTCTAATCTACACCCCTCTCCTAAAATACACGCGGGTTTCTTATGTGGGAGTCGAGCAAGAGGTGGAGGGGAAGGCTAATGGGAATTTATATCCGCTCAGAAAGAGCCCGTCCCACGCATCAAACCGCAATGTACCGTAACCGTGTGGCAGTGTTGGAGGAACGAAACAGAGTTGGCAAAACACGTGAAGGAATTACTTGCGAGTCTCGTGGTAATCACTTTACAGAAACAGTTGTAACCCTTCCTCCCAAGGTTTAAACATGGCATGAAGGTGAAGGTAATTCCGTTAGGAGTACACCTGTACATTGGGAACTCCCACGGATGGCAACCTGAACTGGTTGGAACTCTTGGCTACTAGAAAAGGTTGGAAGTGAAGGGAACTGGCTTTAGGACCTACTCGTCGTCGCTGTAAAAATGGGGTGAATCGAATGCATCACATGAAATTGTTGTATGCACTTCAACGGCAAAGTGGTTTACTAGCACTTGCAATGCACAAACCCCCGCCATATCAATATTATAATTGTAGAGAAGATTTAGCGAAAGCAGTGCGGATGTGTTGGTTTGTTGCAACACTTGCGGATTCCATTTGTTAACCAAGGTGTTGACGAGGTCAATCACACTATGGTCAACAAGACCAATGTCTTGGAAATCCAGTTGAATGGAACACAAAGTGGTTGCAAGTTTTTGGATGTAAAAGGGTTTGGCCAATTCATTTTGGGTCCCCCACTTCTGATTTGCACAGACGTTCAAATAGAAGCTTTGCAGCTTTTTATATTGTCCCATCAAACCATATAAAGAGGCCACCCCAAGTGGACCTATATTGTTGTAACCTAGGTCCAGATGCATGTGGGTAAGTGTTTGCGCGTTGCACAATTCATTTGCCAACGCGCATGCACCACTATTAGTGATGGACCCAGAGGAGAGATCGAGGTGGAGTAAATTAAGCATATGCATGCCCTTACAGAAAACATCTTTGAAGAGGCGATTAGATGTGTTATCGTCCATAAAAGTTACCAACCCGTCTTCATTCTCTGCGATGCGCAAACTCAGAGCCAAAGTTGTGAGAGATGTGCAATTCAATAGGTTCTCTGCCATGACTGAGGCGCACAAGGACGGCATGTAGCAGGATAAATTTAGGGTGTGCGGTGTACGTGATGAGGAGCGCAATGTTGTGTTAATTGCCCGTATTGCAGTGCTTGCATATGGTCCGGATATATCGCTCCACAACATTAGATCGCACAAACCGACGAAGAAACCGGAGGTGAGGTTGTCAATATATTCCTTTGCCGCAATGAGTGAGGCGAACCTATTGTCGTTGAAGTGAGCCATGAGGTGACGCACATTAATCATACGTTTGAAATCCTTCGTCACCCAATTCCATGCGTCGGTGTTCATGATGCGCGAACCATGGAGCATTATCCACATGCTTTTGCACGCTTGCTGAGGGAGGTTATTTGCTGTGCTTACTCTGCGATTAGCAACATGAGATCCTTCGGGAAATCTCGCAATGATGTTGGCGTCGTGACCATGCCAGTCTTGATATTGCGTTTCATTTGACGATTTTGTGTGTTGTTGACGCAGGGCATACATTGTGGGTGACAGTTGCTTGGCTCGCTGTAGGTTGAAGTATTGTCCATATTTTGTAGTGACGGTAATTCTGTTAAGAATACACCTAGGAAGACGAATGAATATATATATATATATATATATATATATATATATATATGTATATATATATGTATATATATATATATATATATATATATATATATATATATATATATATATATATATATATATATATATATATATATATATATATATATATATATATATATATATATATATATATATATATATATATATATATATATATATATATATATATATATATATATATATATAT
This sequence comes from Eutreptiella sp. 'Long Island Sound 2002', assembly GCA_964036045.1. Taxonomy (NCBI): domain Eukaryota; phylum Euglenozoa; class Euglenophyceae; order Eutreptiales; family Eutreptiaceae; genus Eutreptiella; species Eutreptiella sp. 'Long Island Sound 2002'. Next base: position 111,177,275 of record OZ038382.1, read on the forward strand.
ATATATATATATATATATATATATATATATATATATATATATATATATATATATATATATATATATATATATATATATATATATATATATATATATATATATATATATATATATATATATATATATATATATATATATATATATATATATATATATATATATATATATATATATATATATATATATATATATATATATATATATATATAGTCATAGTCATAGTCATAGTCATAACCACTTATCATGCCGTCTACTGGAGTTACCGGGCATCTCGCGCCGACAGGTGGTTCCTGCCTCGCTCGATCCCGTGGGTCCCAGGGCTGCCTGAGGTGGCCCACAGCATGACGGAGGACCCAGAGGACCGGGGATACCGGGCAACCAGGCTTTGGGGGCAGTGGCAACTGCAAAGCGTTAGCATTAGCAACGGCGACGGACGCTGGCCGGTTTGTTCGCCGGGGGTAAGGGGGCAAGGCAAAGCAGCGCAGCAGCACCGCAACAAGCAGAAAGCAAGGGCACCTCTGTCCGTCGCAAAGCAGCAACCAAGGAACAAAGCAGCACGCATGCGGCGAAGCGAGAGCTGACCCTCCATCGTTCACGTAGCCCCGCCACTGTGGAGACACCCAACACCCATGACCCCACGTAATCCATTGTCGCCCGCGTCCTCGAAACTGCCCACCACCCCTGACTCCACGTATCCCTCTGCCAGCACGCAATAGCCCGTATGTGCATAGCCAGGATTTCTGGGAGGCTCCAGCCTAGCCTGGCCCTCAGCTTTCATCGCCCCCATGTCTCCACATTGTACGCCATCTTCCCACCGCACCAGTCCCCTAGTATAGTACAGAAACACGGTACCAACTCCACGTCCCCGTGGCCCCGTGCTGCCCCCACACCCCAGATATATACCATGCTGGCATCCCATGTCAGGGGCCAGCGCCCAATCTGCTTCGAGGCATTCACTTGCCCACATATAATATATCTTGAGGGTCTACAGGGGGGGACGCCGGCCGCTTTGCGACGGGAGTGGCGCAACCCGTGAATATCGCTGGCTGGGATTCGGGCTGGTGGGTGCCGTAGCTTGGTTATCGACCCCCTGTAGGGGTACCCACCAGAGGCTCGCCCCGGGCCGTGGTTACCAGGTGCACCTCATCTGGCCCACATACAATGCCCTGGCGCCTACCCTTGACCCTTACCTGCACTGATTGGCCAGCTTCCGTGGTTGCGCCTCTTCCGCCACAGCAGCGGCCAGGCCGCAGGTTCGGCCCCCACCGACGACGTGGCGAGCCTACTTATAGCATTGGCCCGCGCGTCACCCCCCGGACCACTCAGCATGCCGCTCCCCTGCCCTCCTCGCCTCTAGCCGACCGGACTGGCGCCCCCCAGGGGTAAGCCGTTACAGTGGTGAGGCGACTGCATACTCTTCACTACGACGCCGCGCAGTACCGCCGTTGCCACGCCGACGCCACCTGCTAGCCGCCAATACACTCACCACTGCAACCACAAGGCCATGGTCAGAGGTTAGACTATGTACATGCCCGCAGGCACGGTCCCTCTAGTTTGTTAACGGGGCCAGGGGATGCCCCTGCGCTCCCCCTGAGTTGTTAGAGGGGTCAGAGGGACACCCCAGTACCGCCATGCATCCCCGTGCTCCCCCACTGTACGGTTCCCCAGTACCGCCGCGTTCCCCCACCGTACGGACCCCAGTACCGCCGCGTACCCCCACCATACGGTCCCCTGTACCGCTGCGTACACCCCCACGATGTCAGTACACCGTCATCTGGAACTTCCCCGCTGCTCCCCCACTGTACGGCTCCCCAGTACCGCCGCGTACCCCCACCGTACGGATCCCAGTACCGCCGCGTTGACCCCCAAGACTCCAGTACTCCGCCACCTGGAACTCCACGTGCCCCCTGTGAGCGCTCCTTCCAGGCTGCCATGCCGTCTCCACGACGCCCGCCATACTGTCCCCCTGATGACCCCACCGTCATAACCTTCCACGCACACATCTTCGCCCCGTCGCCGCTCCTGGGGCCTGCAGGCTGACCCCGCAACCCCGTGTAACACTCCCAGGGGGCGCCGCAGCGCTGTAACCCCCAAACAACTCCGTGCACCCCCGGTGTATCCCGAGCAACCACTCCCAACACTGCCGTAGCCGGGCCGCCAGTAGAGACCTCGGTGCCATGGGAATACCCTACAGGGGTTTGGGCCTTATTACCCTGGTCGGGACGACCCATGACACCTCACTGTTGTATGCGGCGACCCGGGGCAGGCGGGTGAAGCATCCCTGTCCGACCCTCATGCACGGGGGCAGTACGGCTCACCATCAGGCCGGCACGACCTGTCACATCGCGTTGGCCGTCATACGCCGCCTGCCAGTACCGCACAATCAGGCCGCGTAGGCACTGCTTCTCAGGCGCCACTCCCTCCGCTGCGTCCAGCGTAGGGATGGTAGCTGGTGCACCCACAATTCCCATTCCCATCAACCTGCACCCCCGGCACCCACCACTCCGTCACCATTTCCTCCGTGATGCCACAACCAGAGTATCCGTGAGTCGCCCTCCAGAGCCGCCCACCACAGCATCAGGGGCAGGGCCGCAGACGGCGCTCCAGGGCACCGTACCCCTTCCACTCGGACGCTCTTCAGGCCACCCTGGATAGTCGTCCAGGCACTTGAGGACATCCGTCCAGAGTGCCGCAGTGCCCACCTCGCCTTAGGCCACCCCCTGTCGGCATGCTCCTGACATGTCCCGCACAGCGGGGCGGAGGCACACTGATGAACCCAAACGGACACCGTCTCCCCGCACCCGTGGCATCGCTGCGGAAGCACAGACCGCGATGGAACGCAGCTACCATCACAGCACTGCGACCACAGGTCCTGCCATACATCGCAGCACGCGTCCTGGAGCCCGAGCAAAGCCCCTGTCAGCGTGCGTGCTGTGGCACTACTGAGGAGGCTGCGCCTCGCCTCCTCCCACGTGGACACCGGGCGGAGTATCGGTCGTCCGTCGGGCATCTCCGGCAGGCTCTCAAGCAGCCGTGGCCACCGCGCCACCTTGGGGCCGCGCGTGCCATGCGCCAGGAGCTCCCAACCGTAGTCCCGCAAGACCTCCCCGAT